>VXBL01010075.1:104027-138008 GCA_013400195.1 Aramus guarauna | reverse complement strand
AACCTTAAAGATGTTCATGCATAATGTTGAGCTGCAGAAAGGGATTTCTAAAGTAGATATGTTCTGACTTTCCAGGGCTAAATAGACCATGAGTTATGTGGCTTATCTTCTCTCCAGTGGCACGATCCAAATTTAAATTACTGCCGCTGTACTGGATCAGTCCTTGCGTTAAAGAAATTTGCCTTTACGTGCTGGCCTCCAGCAGAACCCTCGGATCTGAGTAAGGAGTTTCCAGAGAGCTGTGCGGCTGGGGTGGCAACGGCTTCAGCTGGGGTCTCCCCTGTCCCCCCATCCCCACGGCACATACACGGCGATGCCTGCGCCTTCGACACTGGGCTGAACGTTATCCATCTGCTTATAAAGCATGGGCTATGTTACGCTTTAAATGTGTTATCTTTCTTTTCCTTATAATTTGACTATTCCTTGACCGTGGCTTAAATATAAAATACCTTCCCACCTTTAAGGTAAATGTAATAATTAACCAGCCGGCAGTTACTGCAGGCTGTCTCGGCAAAGTTGTCTTAGGATGTAAATGAGCGTATCGGTCCATTTGAGGCAGTGCTGCCAAAAACGTGTGTTCTTGATATGTTAGCACATTTTCACAATTATTCTGCATAACAGCTGGTACGTGGGTGTTTGGGGATATGATGTGTTGTGAGGATCACAGCTGTAATTGTAGCTGTTAATGTGTTCTGTGTCACACTCATTCTGAGAAGCAGTTAAAGTAACTTTTGGACAAAAATAACTGGGCTCAAATGCTTATATATTGGGAAAGGCAAATAGTTGCAGTGAAAACCATAGTGGTGTTCAGTGCGAGCAGGTACCAGCACTCGTGTAACACACGTGCCAGAGAACTGCTGCCAGAGCAGAGTGGGGATAGGGATTTGGATTCATGGAAGGTTTTGCCACTCTCCATCATCAGTATAAAATGCCTCTCTTTTTTAATAAGTCAGTAGCAAATAGGAGCTGACACGATGATGTCATAGTTGCCAGCGCTGCTGATGAAATGTGACCTGTATGGAGGCTGCAGGACTGGAGAAGCTGTAACAGAGATACTGCGGAGGTTGTTTTTAAGGACAAAAATGATAAGCAAGCATTGCAGACTTCACACTCAGGTAAAACCACGTGGCTTATTAATGGAAATAATCCATTACGTACGAACCTTTCCGATTACTTGTACTCATTGCAGCTGAGGATTCGAGTCGTCTGAATGCTTCGTGTGCAAGCTGGCTGGCTGTCGTCCCCTGCGGTGCCCCTGCCTTACCCTTTCTGGATGGGGGTGCTGAAGCAGCACCCATGGGTGCCCAGCTCCCCAGGACCCACCAGCTGCTGCAGGGGGGAGACGGGAGTTGAGGGAGAGTGAGGAGTGAGGAAGGACGCGTGCTCACTCCTACTTTCTTGACGTGAAGTCTGCTTTTTCTTCTTCAGGGCTGTGATCAGATGCCTTGTTACGAGGAAGTTACTAATGATCCGGAGGAACAAAACGATCCCGTTGCTTGTTCTCGCCAGCCAGGCTGCACGGTGGGAGTGAGCAGACGACATGTCTGTGTCCACGAAGTAGCACGTGCTGCCTGCAGTCGCCTTACTCAGGTGGTTTTTGCTTGCTCTGAGTGATTAACCCGCAGCGAGACCTTTCCTGACAGTCCACTCGTCACATCTCTCCAAGCAGCACTGTAAAGAAAAAGGCATATGGGGCTTCCTCTGTTTGATTTGGTGTTGTGTTTTTACTTTATGAAGACAAATAGTTGGAACGATGCATTTTACATCCTTCTAGGAAGGCAATAAAGCGTTGCTGCAGCTCGAACGCCTGTGCCTGGCAGTGCAAGCAGAGCACGTACCCGTGCTCTCTCCTGGAAGTTAAACACAGTTGGCACTTGCACTTATTTTTCCCCATAGGTCCCAGGGTTGCTGTAAAAGAGAACCGACAGTTCAGTTACTGCGTAAAGTTGCTGAACCTCACCCGGGTCGCTCACCCGGGTCGCCGGGGTTGTTCGGTGGGAGCTCCTCAGCCCCCGACCTGATGGCTGCGTACGCTGCCCTGCTTCTCCTCCCAGCTGGCGTTTCCTCAGCGGTCAGATGTGCTGTCAGAAAGGTAGAGCTAATTGAAAAGCGATTTGAGCTGAATGTGGTAGAAGCGGCATCCAGGAGAGGCAGGTGATGGCCGGAGCGAGTGCCATCCAGAGGACCGCTTCGGAAAGGGACTGGGGTGCTGCGGAGCCGGCGCTGCGGTGGGCTCTCTGCTCCTGCCCGAAGAGAGCCCAGCTCCCTGGAATAACGCTGCGGGGCTCGTCCTCAGGGGCTTGTGACAGCCTGAGTGCTGCTCTCTTCAGACTTGCTGGAGCATCGCTTTGGAAGCCTAAATATAAGGGAGACTGATGAAATGGTTTCATCTTTTGCTTCATTAACCTGCGTAGTAACAATATAATACTTGATAGCTTGGAAAGAGGCGGTGTAATGCCTCTGTAAGCAGCAGCTAGTTTTTGGAGTTATTGTTTGTGCCATTAGCGAGGGGTTTAATAGCTTAATCCATCTGGAAAGCAAGTAGATTAGACTGTACGATAAATGGGCTCATAATTACAGCAGCAGTCCCTACTAACTGGTTTTCCTGATATGGCATAAAAGTGGGATATACAAGTAGCTTCACCTGCGAAGTTTTGTGGTGATGGTCTGTACTGGATTTACTAGAACAGAGGTGCCTCGCTGGTCTCTGCGGTGCCCGAGAGCCTTGGCAGCGGCTGGGGCTGGCCAGCTGGTCCAAACGCGTACGTTGTGCAGAGAAATGGGGATAAAGCCATCATTTGCAATGCGGGCCAAGGGAATGCCTGCCTGGCATCTTAGAAGAAATATTTTTTTTCTATCTATTCTAGATGACAATTACTCTTTGAGCCATACTCGATATTTTTTTTTAATTCATCCATTTTTGAAGTGTGCAGCACATGCAGGAGTTGAGAAAGAAGAGCAGAGCTTGCTTTATAGCACCAACGTAAACACATCTCGTGTTTTCTGTTGACTTCATCAATGTGCCTGCTTGGAGTTGTGCGTCTTACTGTGGGTTGATGGAGAAGCTGAGCTTGCAGGGGATGTCTGGAGATCATCTAGCCCCACCTCCTGTTGAAAGCAGGGCTTAGACTTGGTTATCCAGTGCCCTGGCCAGTCTTGAAGCAACTTATCCGCTTCATTGCAATGAAGTCTGCAAGTTTTTTTTCCAATTTTACAGTTTATTTTCCGATTTTAGATCATAAAACATTCCCAGTTTGTGGCAGTCAGAGGCCCATGTGTCGCTAAAATCCTGCTCTTGCGTGAGGAAGCAGTTTGCTCTAACTGGGGTCAACTGTTGTGCGTGCAGAGAAACGTACGCCTGCCCGGAGAAGACGGCGTGCACTCGCTCCCTGCCTGACTCCAGGCAGCAGCTAAACCCATTTGAAAACCTTACAAATTGTGGAGCTGCACAGATACCGGCACCGAATGCCCCGCTGCTGAAATCAGATGCAAATCTCAGTTTCTGATAAGTGATAACATCAGTAGCCAGAGAAAAAATACTTTGACTTTTTGAATTAACTATTACATCGCCACAGATTTTGCTGATGCTTAGTAATAGGTGTGTTGATACAAATAAAACTGTATTAGGCTCTAATTGGACTGGAAAACTGTAGGATGAGCTGCTGGATACGGCTTTTTCACTTTATATTTTAGACCTCTGTCTAATCGCCCACAGATGGAGCACTGGAAGCAATGAGGATTAGCTAGTAAATCTGTGCTAAAGAGCCAGTGGAGAGGCTGGTAATCTAGATTCAGTTCTGGTAGATGCATTCGTTTCTATTTGTACAGTCTGTTTGGAATTTCCGAGCACTTCAGGAAAAAACAAGCAATCTCGACAATGTGCTATGTATTAAAATACAAACTGCATACAGGCTCTGTGTGAATCGAGTATAAATACAATATTAGAAGCTAGGCTCGGCTGTGGAAACCAGCTCACCCAGGTTAGCGTTCTGAGAAATTGTACGTATTGCCAGAGTATTTTGAATGTTTTTTCTCAACACGTAACACCCCAAAGTCTCATATTTTTCAGAACAGTGCTAGTTTGTGTCGTAGTGGGGAAGCAAATCCATCGTGAAGCAGGTTATGGGAAGTATGCCCGAGGAGATTGAGGACACAGGTAAAATGTGTTTGGGAAATGCGGAGCTGTCGGGAAGTCAGATGATTCATAAATAGCACATTTTAAGACATAAGTAAGCCTTGGCAAAGGATCTGAAATTTTTAATGTCATTACAATTATCAAAAAGAATTTTCCACAGTTATTGAAAACAATTCCGGAGTTCTTTGTTTTTTCTATTATATAACGCTGTCATCACCAGCCTCTGTCGTATTTTGCTGTGTGTAATAAACAGGAAATGGGGAAAAAATTCTATCTGAGGTTCGTGTGTAACAGTGGTAACTTTTGGGTCTGGGTATATACTGAAGTTCTAGTTTTGCTGCTTTATTTTGTTAAGTTGTGCAGTGCATCTTTTCTTTAAATATTGAGTTTAACGTATCTCAGATTGGCAGTCAGTGTTCAGGGTTTTTCTCTGTACTAAATAGCTTAGTCTGGCATAGAGGCTTCAAAGTAAATAGGTAGCTTATCGCTATTCAGCAGAAATCCCTGGTCTTAAGTAAAAATACTCTCTTTCTTCCTACCGAGCAAACACAGAGCTGGTGTGTTGGACTATTCGGAGACCTCTGAGACTCAGCGGGCAACTTACTTTTGATTATTGTTTAAACACAGAGAATTTAAATGCGAACGCTTTAACTTGCTGCCAACCTCCGTGTTCTTGGGAAATGTACTTTGCGATGTGGTTTTTTTGAGCCCTTACTCAGTTATTTGTTCAGGAAGGCACCTAGTATTTTTAACCAGCTTAAAACGCTTTGTGCTCTTTGCTCGTGCTAGTAGGGTGGTTGCAGAACCCTGGAAGTCAGGCTCGTGCTGCGCAGGATGCATCCTCCGGGACTTTTAATTCAAGTTCAATGCGAGTCGTCTCTGTTGATTGGAGAATCATTGATCTGGTTTATTAAAAGCTGAACCATGCAACCGGAGCAAAAAACCGACAGCACTGAAGTAGCCACCCGCAGCTCGTATTGCACACTTATTTGAAAGCGCAGTTTGTATCGGTGTCACCCAGGTGAAATGGGCACGATGGTTAAAAATAAAAGCACGTGGCCGGCAGCAGTATTCCTGTCTGCATTCATCCTGCCGTCGCTGTCACCGCAGTGTCACTGGTAACCTGCACAGATGGGACCTTTGGGAGCTGGGAGAAAGCTTTACACAATTCTCGCCTCTGGCCTGGGTAAAACGCATCGGCCGTTATGCAGAGCGTTGTGTCCAGCGTCAGCACGTGACGCTGTTTTAGTAGTCTTTCTTTTTTTAACTGAGTGCCAGAGAGGCTTGAAAAACACCTGAAGCTGTGTTTTTTTCAGAAGGGCTCTGGGCAGCAGGACCATGCCGCTGCTTTGGGGTGGTCCTTGCAGCAGAGTGTTCCTGCTCCACCTGAAATACGTTTAGGTTGTAGAAGCCCAGACCCTCGGTGCAAGTGCGGGAGATAAAATGCTGTTGTGGGCAGCAGCAGCAGCACTGCAATCTCGCCCCTTCTGCAAAAACTAAATCTCACTTTCTGAAACAAGATGAGGATGGTAAGTCTGAGAATCGCTGCAGGTTACTTGCTTCTGCACCCTGTGATTTAAAATAAATTCACTACATCACGTCAGTTAAGACTGGGAAAGCAGGAGTGCTTTTTGGAGTGCATCCTGCCTTCGCCCCTCTTCCTGGCCTGGGGAGCTGCATCTTCCCACCTAGAAAATACCCCGAGGGCTTCCTGGAGAGGGTCGCTTGCAAACGCAGCCGTGCACAAAACGACTGCAGCATTGCCTGCTGGATTTACAAATGGCCTAAATCGATGGGATATCCAAGAGAGAAGCCTCTTGTGTTCATCTCGGGCTTCGGGGCTGAGCAACGATGAGTGAAGCACCAGGAGGGATCCCGTGCCGAGCGTTCCTGCCTGGAACTTGTGTCTGTCCTCTTCTCCAGCTCTCATCACACCCTGCTCTCCAGCAAAGCACGTCCGGTGTTTCTGTTGCTGGGTTTATGACCTTTCAGCAAGGAAAGAAATTGCATTTTACTCTTGTGTAAGGGCAGTGAAAAGGCAAACTACATAACAGGGATTGTAAGCTAATTATTTTAGCTCTGTTTTGAAAATAAGATACGAAAATTAATTTGTCTTAAGTGCCTCCATCTTTGCTTGGGAAGGAGCGCAGGGGATCACACCGGTTCCTGCTCGCACTAAGTTACAGGTGATGAGGATGTGGCAGCAGCACTGCTTTGGGGCTGGGAGGACAAGGAGCAAGAAGACATAGGTTAAAACAGCTTTGATGGAGAATGGCTGAGCTTTCGGGAAAAAGCCTTCCATAAAAGCCTCACAGATTTCCCAGAAACGCCAGGGATCTTGCTTTTCCGAGGAACCGCGGCTTCATTGCTTCACCTTTCCGCAGGGTTTGCTAGAGAAGTTCCTGTTCTTCCCTTTCTAGATTTCATTCTGCTTTTTGCTTTCCCTTTTTGCTGCCGGAGTTGTCCAGACTAACTCAAGGGCTGCCCTGTTCCCTGGGTGTTTGGTATTTTGGGTAGAGCGCAGTGACGGTGATGGGAAGGCACCTTCGCTCCTGTGCTTGAGATTTTGCTCTGTCATCTCAGGATTTTCAGAAAGAAAGAGTCCTCTGACTGTTTTTGGACAGCAAATACAATCGTCATTACATTACATGAAATGCAATATTGCGTAATGCCGGAGGATAATTTAATGTTGAGAATATAAACTTTTAAAAAAGAAAACCGAAGGACAGAAGCTAATGAAGTGTCAGCGGTCAGATGAGTTCACACTGGGCTCAGCCTCAAGACCTTTGGCAGATGCGGCAGGGAGGGTTTGGGGACACGCCGCTGCCTGGAAGGGCTGCACCGATCTCATCGTTTCTGCAATGGAAATTTATCTCTAACTGAGGAGGATGGGATAGAGCAACTGCTGTAATTGAATATTTTCAGATTAACGCTCCTGTGTAACTCCCACTGAGAGAGCTGAACGGAACCGGAACGGTTCGTTGGAACTGTTATCTTGTGATGGTTCTTGGAAAACCAAAGGAATGCAAAATGGTAGCTGTCAGGTTGATTCCTACATCTGGAAGGGAGCGATGTGATGAGCTGGAGAATTAGTGTTTGGGCTGATGCAGGTGTTGATCAAAGGAAATGGTCAAGCCATTATATGTGTGTGTATATATATATATATATACATACACACAGAAAAATACTTATGTGTGTATAATTTTCCCCTCGAGTACACAGAAACCTGGCAATAGTCTGGACTTCAGAGAAATTCTTACTTTTAATGTATGCAACACAGTTTTGTAGACCAAAAAACCCAGTCTTATAAATGACTTCCTAAGAGCGAGAGACATAAATATTTTTAGAATGGGAATAACTCGGTTTTATGTAAGAACTGAGTACCAGAACTGAATCTGTCATTCTCCGATACGCAACCGGGACTGTGGGTTCCTAATTCACAGCACGGAATACCAAGATTTGTCCTTTTTCCAGGTACCATTAATAAAGCAGCAGTATCAAGATTTTATTTTTATTTACTCTAGTTGTTCTTTTTATTAAAAAACAGTGTTTCAGAAGCCATGACACCTCACTTGAATTGGCAAAGTAAGTTTCTCTAATTGCATCCCTGTCTTGGGGTACATTTAAACAGAGTCGTTCGCTCTGCAAGAAACGCTATTTCATTGCATTTTAATTAGCATTTCTATAATGATGTGTACAGCAACTGCGTATATGTAAACAGTGTAAAACCTCGCAAGTATTAATTTCTAGATTATTGTCGCTGTAGGCTGATGCGGGTATGGGTTCCAGCGGTAAATACGAGGAGCGCATCGCTCTGCTGCAGCTGGTAATTCAGCATAGGAATTGAAGGAATTTTAGCCAGACTTCTGAGGAGTATTTGTGCCCCTTAAAACCTGTAGCTGCAGTATTACTTGAGGGAGAAGGATCGACTTTTATGAGAAGGAGGAGATGTTTGCGTGCCCAGCCTTAGAGGGGCTAGGTGTGTCATCCTGCAAAATGAGGAGAAAACAAATGTGGGTCTCATGGATCTGTTGCTTCACACCTTAAAACTGCTTTCCCGTGTTGTACTCCTTCAATCTTTTCAGTATGGTACGGTGAAATCCTTTTCATAAGAACAGCAAGGGAATAAACCAATTTAACACAGCCCCTTTGTGGGTTTAAATTACTCTTTCTACTGTTGAAATTCTGAATTCTTTTTTTCTGCAGTTGAATAAAAATCCCTCTATCCATTTAACATGGAATAAGCCTCCCTGCTGCACTGACATTTCTAGATTTTTTTTTTTTTTTTCCAGTGACTGGTGCGACTTAACGCGACAGTTCTCTGAAAATACTCCACTTTTCTTTGAGTCCTCTTGAGTTCATTTGTAGTTCATAAAACCTAAACAGTTTGGCAGCGTTGCCGGGATGGACCTGACCTGCAGCATCTCCTGCTCTTCCCGGGAGCTGCGGGGCGAGCATCGGGAATGCTTTGCACCGCTCCAAATTCTCCACTGCCGAAGGCAGCAGAACCCGAGTAAAATAAAAACTGTGGAGAATGGTGTATCCAGGACCTTCTTGCAGCTATGGAATCTGTTTAAAACCGTGGAGTAACAGGCGTGAGGTAATAGGGATGTAAAAAGTGCAGTGATGGTGTTTCCCCTTCCCTCTCTCGCCATCCCCCAGTAATCCAGATGGCTTAATTAATTTTGAGTTTTATAGGTAGGGGTGAAGTGTGTCAGAAATGTCATTCCCTATTAAAAAGTGAATTATCCCTTTGTGTAAAAAGAGCAGAGCATATTTGTTGAGGTCATCCTGAAAGCATCATCACTAAAAATTATCTGCTGATGCAGAAAATTGGATTTATTCTTATGCTAGCATTTCCATAAAAATACAATTATATATAAATTTATGTTCTCTAAAAGCTTGTAGTAAACTGGGCTTTCAGAAAATAAGACACTTATCTTTTAAAGTCCAGTTTTAAATGACCAGATGGTGCTTACAGTATGGAAGCATAAAAATGGTGAGAGATAATTGATTATTTCCATTTTAAAAAGGTGGGGGGGGTGGACACGGACTCGAGGTGAAACTCCTTTTTAATTGCTGTGTGGTTTTAACTCCTGCCTGTCAGCAGAATACCTGCAGTATCGGCAGCCCTTTCTGGAGCACCTTGTTGAAATCGCCGCCGGTCCAGCGCCGCTGGAGCATCCTGGCGTGTCTGGGGCGGCATGAGCGGCCCCCGGGGATGTCAGATGGCACAAAAGGATTTAAAAACTTAACTCAGCGGCTCTGATACCGCGGTTTATTGGGCAGGCGAAATGAAACTTCTGTTTAATAAGGATTTTATGAAGTGTATCTTTATTCCTGCGCATTTGAAAAATGTGAGCGTCGTTTGTTTGAAGGACTTCAGTCCTCCGCAAAAGTAGGGTCCTGTGAGCAAACGTACTTAAATCACTTCAACTTCTGCATTTATTTCCACGCTGCTCAGCCTTGCTCCTTGTCGGGGCTGTACCGGTGGTGGTGGAGCCCGCTTCCTGCAGCGGGAGGTTTATCTTGCAGGGGAAAAAAAAAAGAAAAAAGAAAAAAAAAAAAAAAAAGGAAAATCCCAGGAGAGGCGTCGCATAGTTTCTGCTTTCTCCTGGGGGAGCAGGACACATGAGCCCCCGAGAACATCCGTGGAGGTCCTGTCCCCAGGGCAGTCCTGTGCTTTCCCAGTCCCAACTTCGGTTCTTCAGGATGCTCCTGGCTCGGAGCCGCTGGCACCGTCCCCGCCGGGGCTCTGGAACATCCTCTGCTACCAGCCCGCCTGCTCCTCCTCACGCACGTTATTGTTTTAAAAGTGCGTTTGAGGGGCAATAAAGTCCATCCAGCCTTCAATGTTGAGTTTTCATCTCAGAAAATGTTTACAGCTTGTGCTTTTTAAAAAAAAAAAAAAAAAAGGCAAAAGTAGCCATCTGGTTTTATGTGGATATGTCAGTGATTTCAGCTGCGTGAACTATGAGGTATTTCTAGGCTTCAGGTTTTGATTGTAGGGCTGTTTTGTTGGAAATCCCTCTTTCGTGGTGCTGGGTAGGTGGTGGTTACATTCTGCTGAGGATTTCTCTTTCTTCTGTGCCCCGAGGCCAGTGAGAGTTTGTTTGCTGATTCCCAGCACTTGCTGTGTATCTTGTTAGCATCAAGCTTTTCATTTAGAAATGGTTACCCTGCGGTCGCCGACATTTCTTTGCGTCCTTTGCGTATGGTAAAACAATCTGTTGTTGCAGCCAGAAGGTGAATCGTGACTTGGTGCGTTCCCATCTCGTTGCTTACGGAAAGCTGGAAAAAAAAATTCCAAATTTTCTTCTAGGTGCCCCCACCTGTCGCCTTCCCACCGCCCACCATCATGGTGCGCGCGTGGCGATGCTCCGAATTAGCAGAACCGACAGCTCCGGCTTTAAGCACGGCCAGTTGCAAACCTCCTCCCCTCTCTGTTTTTGCAGGTATGGTGTGAATATGCGTTGCTTGGCAGCTCGGGTCAACTACAAGACTCTGATCATCATCTGCGCCCTCTTCACCCTGGTGACGGTGCTGCTCTGGAACCGATGCTCCTCCGACAGAGCCGGCCCGTTTCCCCGCAGCCTCGCCGGCCTCGAACGCCGAGGAGCCGCCGCCGCCGCCGCCTCCGAGAGCGACCCGGCCCGGCAGCAGAGCGAGGAGGCATCGCCCCAGGAGCAGCAGAAGGCTCCCCCCGTCGCGGGAGGCTTCAACGGCAACAAAGCCCCGGGGCTGAAGTACGAGGAGATTGACTGTCTGATCAATGACGAGCACACCGTTAAAGGGAGGAGGGAAGGCAACGAGGTCTTCCTGCCGTTCAGCTGGGTAGAGAAATACTTTGAGGTTTATGGGAAAATTGCTCAGTACGATGGTTATGACAGGTTTGAATTCTCTCATAGCTACTCCAAAGTATACACACAGCGAGCACCTTACCACCCCGACGGGGTCTTCATGTCCTTCGAGGGCTACAACGTAGAGGTTCGAGACAGAGTGAAGTGCATAAGTGGTGTTGAAGGTTTGTGTTGAGCGTTTTTGGTTTTTTTACTGGTTGAAACGCTTCTTAAAATTTGCTGTCATCATTTGAGATGCAAAGTGATCTTAATTTTGTTGTGATGCTGCCGATAAAACCCACTTACTCTGAGAAATCATGCGCAGTCTGCTCCGTACCAGGTTTACCAGCTCCCATCCTGCATCTCGGGTTTTACTGGGCACAGCAAAGTCCGGAGGTGCCAGGACACTTCTCTTACAGTGCTGCTGTCAGGTTTTGGCCTTGTCCTTGACACTTGTCATCTCTGTCAGGGAGCCAAAAATATTTTAAAATATAAAATTAAATAACAAAGCCTGGTCCCGCTTCCCCGCGGGCACAGATACGGCTCCACGCTCTGAGCCAAACCTGTGAAACAGCCCAGCTGCTCGCGGGCAGCTTAGTATTTGGGGTTTTGTCGTCAGGTTTAACGACATCCCGTCTCCTTGTGTTGCTGGGGCAGTGCTGGAGCTACAGCACTTGAATCGTCCCTGCTGGGCTGCTCCAGAGCAAGCGGGGAGGGTTTTGCCTGGCAGCGTGGGATCAGCTCTCGCCAAAGCTCGTCCCGGGCACGGGGCGGAGTAAAATCGGCATCACTGGGGCAGGCAGGGCATCGCCTCGTCCTGCGAAAGCAAGGTGAGGACGTTTCAGTGAACTGCTGAAGGATCAAAAAGCTCTCCAGCCATCGAAGCATCCCTGGATAAAATTAATCTACAGTAAAACCTTTCCAATTTGCGCTTTTGCTAAACCGTGCAATTGGTAATTAGAACGCACGGTCTCCCCACGTCTCGGCAAAGATTTGATCACAGAAAATTCTTGTCGGGTTTCATATTAAAAAATTAATGACTTTATAAAACTATTATAGAAGATGACACTATGACCCCTCATAAATTAAAGACCAACTTTCACTTAAGGAATAAAATGCATTAATTTTCATGCATCTCAGTGGTCGGTGATGCTCTGCTGTGTTGATGTGAGCTCTTCTCATGATACGGTCATGGCAGGAAGCTGCCGTGTCACGCAATTAATTTGTCTGTAAAGGATTCACATAAACAAATGCATAGGGTATACCAGGCCTTTTTTTTTTTAAGGTTCCTCTCACTTTTTTTTTTCTTTTTTAAATCTTTTCTCCTTGTTTCATCTGCCAAGGAAGAGAAACAGGGCTCTGAAATCCAGGGTTCTCCTGAAGGTGCAAATGCATCCTGGTAACTACACACCCACTACACATTGCCCTGCTCAGGGTTTACATCGACTGGGAGAGGCTGAGGAGATGGCTTTCCTTTCTCATTGCTATGGTCATCGCTGATCACATACAGCTTGCGAATGTGAATCATATCACAGGTGCTGCTTTTCTTGTTGGGGATGGGCTTGGACGTAGGTCTTGGAGCCCCACCGGTCTTTGTAGGACATGTGGAAGATGCGTGAGATGCCCCTTGCAATCGCACTCTGCGGTTTTTGTGGTGGTTTTCAGCAAAAAGCTGAAATTCGATAGGAACTGATTGGGAATCAGGACCGATTCTGCAGCCTCCTGCCTTGCCAGGTGTGTGTGCGAGGTGCGGTGCGTAGCTGCTCTCTACTTAAACCTCGAGAGAACAGCGAGTTTAACACTCGACAATGTGGTTATTTATCTAGAAACCTTGCTTTTTCGCAGCGTGTGATTTGAGAGCTGTCATCGTGAGACGATGTGCCAGAGCCTGGGTTTCGTAAAGGCAACAGAGTTATTGGCATCCAGCAAACAGGGATGGGACTTTAATATTAAAACACATTTTCAGACAGTTTCAGGGTCTTGCCTTGCATCATTCCAGCCCTAGAGATTCCCGTATTGCTGCATGATGAAAAAACCCTCGTGTTATATTTTCACCTTCTCTCTTTCTGCAAGGTTAATGTGTCGTTATGTCCTATGACCTGGAGAATTCAATTGTGTCATCTTGTATAAATTTCAAGTAAAGCTCTTAGAGCAGATTTCTTTTTTGTGCATCTTTCAGTCTCAACACCCTTAACTGAAAAGTTTAGCGTTAATAAGCAAGCTGGCTTCCACGAGTTGAGATAATACATGGTATTTAAATATTTCCCATGATGGTTTTCTCTTTCCGTCTCACCAAAATATGTATGAAAATAGATCTTTTTGCATTTAGTTTAAGTAATCTTTTCATTGTACCAGATTTCAGAAGAAATTGGATTCTGAGCTTGACATTGCCAAGGGGGAAGGTGGTGCAAATTCAAACTTGTTTATTTTCATCTTCCTTTCTCTTTCCTTACACACATGCAAAGGTTTACAGTGCTAAATATCCTTGGTTTCCTGCAAGAGGGTCACGATGATGTATTCCCACTTTGGATTCATATTTAGAGGTTGGGAATCTGTTTCAAATAAAACTCAGGACTTTAGAAGAATCCTGATTTTATCTGGATTTTAGGCATGGTGTGTTTTGCTTGCTTACAGACGTATGGGTATAAGTAAGTCTCCTCCACAGTTTGTTTTCCTGATAATGCAATAGGCAGTTTATGACGCAGGGTTTTTCTACCCAAAACCCAAGGCTGCAGCTCCAGGGAGCTGGTGAAGGGTGGGCAGAGAAGAGCCTGGACCTTTCTGCCAGTGCTTCTCTGCTAACGATCATAACGGAGAGTGGAAGTTTTATATCGAGCGCAGCTATAGGACATTCTCTGAGCTCATACAACGAAATCCCATCCATCAGGCTACAGAAGGCGTTCTCTGTGATCTTCCTGCTTGGTACTCCAGGAGATTCTTCTGCTCGGTGCAGACTTTTAAATCTAAGATCACCCTAACTCTAAATGAAGGGTGAGAAGCGTGCTGTCCGGCGAGGCTGCCAGCTTTTGGGACAGGGAGTCGCGTGCAGAGGGTTAATCCCAGGGCGGGCTGGGCTGGAGCCGCAGCTCTGAAGGCAAGGGGCAGCTTTGGCTGGAAGGACTGGGACGTATTCTGGTATTGCAGGGAGAGCCTGGCTGGCTTCTGCCAGCACCACTTCAGACTGCGCTTGTAGTGCCCTCAGGGGAGCCAGGGTCCTTGGAGCAGATGTGTGGATGCGGGGTAAATTGCTCTTTTAGCATCGAATAACTCTTACCAAAATCTAGTAATAACACATACACTTAATTTGCAAAGATTTATGTGGCGTTAAAGAGATTGTGCGAGATGTAACGTCGTTTGGAGATTTAGTGGTCTCTGGGGTAGGGGGAAAAAAATCTGTTGGGGCGTTTTAAATGTATTTTAAAATAAGTATGATGCTTCAGCAAACAATTAAATGAGAATGTATGGAAGGCCATGATAAGGACTTCTCTGCCACTCACATCTGCTTAGTGCTGACTAGTCACGGATCTCAGTGTAAGTGGGAGCAGTTCACTCCTTGAACAGGACTTTCCTCCGCTCCAGCTAAGGGTGAAGCCTAGAAATATCATTTGCCAGAAGTAAAGGAGTGATGGGGTACGGAGGAGGAGTGCTTTTTGAAAATGTGCCGATAAAATACTCGTTTTCTTTCTCTTGTAGGTGTGCCGTTATCCACGCAGTGGGGACCTCAAGGCTATTTCTACCCCATCCAGATTGCACAGTACGGGTTAAGTCACTACAGTAAAAACCTGACGGAGAAACCGCCTCACATCGAGGTGTACGAAACGGCCGAGGAGAAGGACAAAGCCGGCAGGTCCGTGGACTGGACGGTGCCGAAAGGCTGCTCTCTGGCCACAGTGTCCGATAAAGCCAAGTTCACGAGTGTCAAACAGTTTGTCGCTCCAGGTGGGTTATCCTAAGTGCGGGGCAGGGAAGCCACGTCCGTTAATTTGCACAGATGGTATCGGGGAGCTCTTAACTTGCTGGGATTAATGTGTTTTCATTTATCCTGCATGACTTCCCATCCTTAAGATCTCACCTGAGCTGTCATCTCGTGTCTCTGCCTGTGGAGTTTTTCTTCTCTTCTGTTTTCTCTTCCTCACTGCTTTTTCAACATTGTTTTAATGAATCATTGTTTTAATGAAAAAACGAGTGGATGTATGCGTGGAGGGCGATGAGAAGCTACAGTCACGTTTCCTGAGCCTTTCAGCTTCTGTCTCAAAATAGAAGCAAAAAAAAAAATAAAAAAAAAATGGCACCAGTTGCGAAGCCTGGGAAATAGCACTGACGTGTGATAAGCAGATGTTGACAGATGATAGATAAGGTCTATTTTCAGCCTGGAGCAGGCGGAGCACGTGCAATTGTCCGGTTGGACCTGGGATCTCTTCACTGGGACGCAACTGGTTTTGCAGAATCGGAGATCTCAGTTCTGGTTACCCCAAGCTGCCGTAGCCGCGGCAGGAAGAGGAAGAGGGAGGGAGCGGCTGCCCGCGTGCTGCGCAGGGATTTGCAGAGGACTCGGGGGGGACGGTGAGGATTTGGGGGACTGCGTACGGGCTCCCCTTCACCCGCAGACGTGCAAGATGCGTTTTGTTGCTGTCGCCTCAATTTAACCGTGTTCTGTTTCGTACTTAGCAGGGAAATTCATTGTTTCATGCGAGAGTTTCCTTTGTGCTAGGACAGGCTCATTAATAAGGACATAATGTATTTTTCCTCAATCAATACCCATTAGAATTAATGAGTCCATTACTTAAAAAGACAATGAAGTAATTTTCAGTTGGCACCTTAGGCCTGGGTCTCTAGGGAAAAAATTGTCGAACACTCTTGTGTCTTTGTAGTAGATAAATACAAGGAGAGGAAAGGCTAAAAGATCTGTTATGTATTCTCTCCTCATCCTTTATTGATGGCAGAGTAATCTGCGGGGCTCGAAGGCCGTGGTACGCATCCACTCGTCTTAGATGGCCCTAAGTAATGGATTTATAGGCGCTTAAGGCAGTGCAAACAACGGGCAGCCTTTAGTTCTCCTTCGCTTCTTAAAACTCTTTTTTTCCCCCCTCCATTATAATTCACTTCGTTATCGCACAAGCATTTATTTACAAGGAACCATAAAACTTACTTGACAGGAATTGCGAGTGGGGTTTTTTAATTAGATTTTTCACAGGAACAAAACGTTGTGTAACAAAGCGTTCGCTTTCTTCTCCCGAAGCAGATGCTGATCTCCAAAACTCAAAGGAGTGAAGCTTTTACTTTAAAAAAAATTGGAAAACGTGACATTCAGTCAAAATAATAGGCGCTGTACGACAGCACCTTACAACCCAAGAGGCTGCAAAATGCCATCGATTAGTTTGGGAGAGGGGGAAGAGCCTCTGCTGTGCAGGAAATCTGCAACCGTAACTCGCTGGTTGCACGTAAAAAGGTTTTTGGGGTGTTGGACACGTGGAGAAGGAGCGGGAAGGAAACAATTGCCTCGCGCAGGAGAATTTTATTGGGTGGAAAGCCGTTAATTTAAGGTGACTGTCTTTAAGTGTTTCTCATCCCTCTGTGCCTTCAGAGCTACAGGATTTGCACACAGCCTTACAAACTAATTAGCCCTTTGATCTTCTAGTACGGGGGTTTGGGGAGGAGTTGATTTTACATTTTAAAATCTAGCCTGCGAGAGAACACTGGATTTCATTATGGGGTATTGCCTAGGAGCTTGCTTTCTTTTATTTTTTTTAATTTAACTGAGTTTTGCCAATGGAGAGGTTAATAAATACTTTAACACGTTAGTCTTTCTATATTCTTTTCTCTTTTTTTCTTTCCCCATTAAACTAATCAGCACACTGGTTGTTGGAACTGTCAGGTCGGGAAAGAAAAAAGTCGCAGATTTAAATATTAGTCCTGAGAGGATCCTAAATAACCCACTTCTCGACACTTCCAGCTTTATTTTTGCTGAAAGCGGAGCTTTATTCAGAAATGCAACTGCTCACGTGATGCCACGTTTTTTGGTGTCTTTTCTGCAGAGTGAAATTTTCAGTTTGGAACAAAAAGGGTGGTTGTTGGTTTACGTTTTGAATTTGAGAAGAGAAAAATCACGCAGCATCTACGTTCTTAGGGCAGTTCTTAGGCAGCAGGATCCCTCCCCGTTGGTGGCCCTGTCCCTTACTCCAGGTTCTCTGGTGTCCCTTGCACCCCTCCATCGCAGTTGCTCTCCACAACTACCTGAAAGGAGGTTGTGGTGAGGTGGGTGTTGGTCTCTTCTCCCAAGCAACAAGTGATAGGACAAGAGGAAATGGCCTCAAATTGCTCCAGGGGAGGTTTAGGTTGGATATTAGGAAAAATGCCTTCACTGAAAGGGTGGTCAGACATTGGAACAGGCTGCCCAGAGAGGTGGTGGAGTCACCATCCCTGGAGGTGTTCAAAAAGCGTGTAGACGTGGCACTTTGGGACATGGTTGAGTAGACACGGCGGTGTTGGGTTGAAGGTTGGACTTGATGATCCTTGAGGTCTTTTCAACCTTAAAGATTCTGTGATTCTATGATCAATCAGGTACCAGGAGCATCCGATAAAGCCATCGATCGAGTCCCTGGCACTTCTGCTCCGCAGCAAAGTGCTGCAGCGTGTTCATGTAGGATGCAAACGAGTTCTCCCTGGTGCTGCGGGAGCCGGCCTTCGCTCACGGATTTACTTTTATGCTTAATTAAATAATATATGGTAGCGTGCAGAAAGAATGGTTGAATTATTGATGGGCTGCCCTAAAAGCTTTTGGATCCTGCCCGGTAAGAGGGGTTACCTCCGGAAGCTGTGCTCCGTAGCTGAAATGCTTCGGAGCCGTGAGTGCTTTACCACTGAACGAGGGTTTGTTTGTTTGTTTTGCAGAAAATACTGAGGGGGTATCTCTGCAGCTTGGGAACACCCGAGATTTTATTATTTCTTTTGATCTCAAGTTCGTAACGAACGGGAGCGTTTCGGTGGTTCTTGAGACGACAGAGAAGAACCAGCTCTTCACCGTGCACTACGTCTCCAACACCCAGCTCATCGCTTTCAAGGACCGAGACATCTACTACGGCATCGGTCCCAGGACTAGCTGGAGCACCCTCACCAGGGACCTGGTGACCGACCTGCGGAAAGGCGTCGGCCTCTCGAACACGAAAGCTGTGAAGCAGACCAAAATCATGCCCAAGAGAGTTGTGAGGTTGGTAGCGAAGGGAAGAGGCTTCCTCGATAATGTCACCATCTCGGCCACCGCTCACATGGCGGCCTTTTTTGCTGCCAGCAACTGGCTGGTGAGGAACCAGGACGAGAGGGGCGGCTGGCCCATCATGGTGACGAGGAAGCTGGGGGAAGGATTTAAGTCCTTGGACCCGGGCTGGTACTCGGCCATGGCGCAAGGACAGGCCATCTCGACGCTGGTGCGGGCGTACCTGCTGACGAAGGACCACACGTTCCTCAGCTCGGCTCTGCGGGCGACGGCACCATACAAGCTGCCGTCGGAGCAGCGCGGGGTGAAAGCCGTCTTCATGAACCGGCACGACTGGTACGAGGAGTACCCAACCTCACCCAGCTCCTTCGTGCTCAACGGTTTCATGTACTCCTTAATCGGGCTGTATGACTTGAAAGAAACGGCCGGGGAGAAGCTGGGGAAGGAGGCGCGGGTGCTCTACGAGCGGGGCATGGAGTCCCTGAAGGCCATGCTTCCCCTCTACGACACCGGCTCAGGGACCATCTACGACCTTCGGCACTTCATGCTCGGCACCGCTCCCAACCTGGCCCGCTGGGACTATCACACCACCCACATCAACCAGCTCCAGCTCCTCAGCACCATAGACGAGTCTCCCATCTTCAAAGAGTTCGTCAAGAGGTGGAAGAGCTACCTGCGAGGCGGCCGGGCAAAGCACAACTAGAGCTTACAACCAAACTCCCCCGGTCCTGCTGCCTCGCGGAGGTACGGTTTCAAAGGTTGCATCCGAAATTTTTTACGGACCGTTTCAAAGAAGTGATCCTTAAAACTGATCTCCAGAAATCATTGCATTCCAGTGTGAAAATGTTTGGGTCTGATGGGTAGGATTCGGGAACTTCACCTGTCCTTAGTGCTCCACAGCGAAACTGTCCGCACAAAGCAAAACCCCTTTGTGCTCCTGAGTTTGGGGATGATTTTGGGTTTGGGTTTTTTTTTTTTTCTTTTCCTTTTAGTAGGAAAATATTTGCAGAAGCCATACAGGTCTCTCAAGTCCAGCACTTGCCTGAAAAGTTAGTCTGTGGCCTCTTTTAAAATGGAGTTATATGTGTATATGTTGGAACAGCATAACAGATCGTGTGGTGTAACGCCGTAAATGTGTATTTACTTGTAGCCTGGGTAGTGGACAGTGTATCTTTTTATACAGATTCTTTTCTTGGGGTGAAAAACACACTTTTTTTTTTTTCCCCCCCCCCTTCAATTCTCTGTATGGAGATCCCTGAGCTGTATGGTTTCTTTACAGACGTGTGGACGGAAAACACGCAGACGGCGTGCAGGCTTCAAAGTCACGTCACGTAAGCACAACTCGGTGGGGCTCCCGGACTGCGCAGAGCCTGCAGCCACGCCACCCCCTTTTTGTAAAGCCAAATTTACCATCCCCATCAGGTTTGCTGGTGTCGCCTCCTCCCTGGTAGCTGGAATCTCTCATCGTGGAGCCTGATGTTTTATACTATATTTTTTAATTACATCTGAGAGGTTTCTCTAAGCTTTGGCAACTTCGTTCTTTGGGAGACTTGTCTTGAATTCCCGAGTGTGACGTGGAACTCATTTTAAGTAGCGTGCAGGAAATTCAGTTGGAATTAATTAAGGTTTTCCTATGGTGACTTTCATTTTTAACCTGCTTGAGTATATCAAGCATTTTAAAAATTAAAATTACCCCAGAGGACTTTCCAGCTCCACCTGTGCTTTAATACCGAGTTTCACCTCTGCCTACTGTCTTCTTACTCATCGCGTAAGGGGTCGTTACATCTCCAGCACTGGCTTCTTGGGTGTGCTTTGTCTTCGTGGCTCTGCCGAGCGAGCGAGGGTACTCGTGCAATAACCGAACACACGCGTCCGAACCCAAACGCTTTCACTGCGCTGTTGTAATGCAGAGGAGACCAGACGGTTTCTTTTTCCTATTGATCCATCCTTTCCCCCCACCGTTACCCTGCCTTCTCGGCACGTAGCATCCTGGTTGATCCAGAGGAGTCAAACCAACCGATTGCATCATGAGATCGGGGGTGGTTAGTTTGGTAGTGTAGCAAATACGGGGTCATCGGCTCTCTTGAGACGTGCCGGTGTTTGCTGTAGCGTCCCGACCGGGAGCGTGCCGGCATGGGAAGGACCTGTTGGCTCTGGGGTTTTTCCACTGATCCTGTTCTATGTTGTCCGTGTCGGTGGGGGTTAAGCTTAAGATGATCGTACTGAGGACGGAGTTCATTCAAATCACAAAAAAGCTGGGCACAAGGACTATATGCATCTTGATTGATTTTTTTTTTCTTTTCTCTATTTTTTTGATGCTTTTTCTATTTCTCGCAGATATTTCAAACAACTTTGTGATTACTTGATCTTTGCAAACGCACGCTACGATCATATCGATTAATATGAAAAGTGGATGTCACAGGAGAAATTTCAATACCAAAGGTAGCAGAGGTGAATTATTTTATTTTTTTTACATACATGTGTATACACAGATGCGCACACACACACAAACCCCAGAAAAACGTGCTTCCTTTACAAACGACTGGCCCTTACTGCAAACACAGAAACATCTTTCTCCTGCGTGTTTCCTCCATCTTTTGCCCATTTTGGATTTGGAGAATCTAGAGAGACTCTTTGGGTACTGCTGAAGAGATGGTATCGGTGCCTTACGGAGGCCACAATTTCCTCTTTCCTTTTTAATTATTGAAAATTGAAAATTTTTCAGTTAAAAATTGCAGTGTCGCTGATCTTTCAGCCGTTAGATGGGCGAGCTCTGAAGCGGAGGTTGGCCATGCCAACGCTGCCGGTCCTGCCAGACCACTTTGTCCTTAACATCTCCCGTCGGGTTTTTGTTGGCCTTAGCACACGTGGAAATTAAACCAACCACCATCCGAGGTTGTAGAACCGAAGAGAGTTAGCGTGGGGGTTTCTCCTTGTTATTTTTTTTAATCGAGTTGTGCGGTGGAAGAGGATTGTTGGACATTGGTGCCCGTAACTTCATCGAATTCACTCAAGTTGGGTTTCATTTGTTTGTTTTCAGCCTTTAAACTGACAAAGGTCTTAGGGACTAAGATCTGTTTGGCCTTTCCATGAGGCTTACTGTACATAGACTTCATCGGAAACACAGTGCGCGTGGGTATATGCAAACCAGTGACACAAGCACAACTGTACAAGCGTGGCAGTGCCGGTTTTTCTCGGCTATTGTGCAAGACATTCACTGAAAGCTGCTATTTTCATTCACCTTGTAATTGTACTTTATTTTTTTCTAATTTTTTTGTTTTTTTGGGTTACATATGGGACATACACCATGTGTTAAATATGCAATAAATTGTTTACAGGATGCTCTTGTAAAGGGTAGTCCTTTGTAAAGCTGTACAGACTTTGCAGTTTAAGCACAATGTGCACATGTTAGTTTTATATACAGCGAGACATGACTTTTTGCAGAGGGAAAGGTTCTACTATGTTTATATACAAAGTAAATGGATCAACGTTTGTGCTTAATGTAAAGCTGCTTTATAAGACTGTAAAATAAATTTTTTTTATCTTAAGAAAAACATGGGGCGTCTTCATTATTTCGGTCGGTACCTTCCGCCCCGTGTGTGGTGGCAGATGGGCTCTGAGGAAGAACCGTCTTGGTGGGCTTGGGATGTCTCCTTGTAGGGAGTCCTGGAAGGTTTTTATTCTAAGCAAGGTGGAAAACATTCTTTTTTCTTTTTTTTTTTTCCCAACAGTTAAGAGTTTGCTGATTTGAGGTAAGGACCACAGATCTACATTCTCTGTCCGCTCAGGTAAAGGCCACGCCATACATTACTGGTACAAGTTATTTCTGCTCATTTTGAACTTCTGTGATTTCTGTTAAATAACAATTTTAACTGACTGGTCCCTAAAAATTGCCCTAACAAAGACGACACGTGGTGCGGCTGAGGTTGCTTGTCGTGTGCAAGCAATACACCCGTCTCTTAACTCTGGTTTTCAGCTGAAAATGTGCAAGTCCTACCAACATTCCCCCCAAAACATTGGGATCAAGGTCACCTCTGCCTTAGCCGCTCTGTGCCTAAAGCTTCCCCCCCTTGATGCAGAAGTTAAATCAGGGCTGGGCGATGGAAAGTCGGTGCCTCCTTGGCTGCAAACGTGACCTGCACCCGGGATGCCACGTTTGACTTGGTCGTGAATAATTTTCGCGTGACTGAAACGCACCGAGCAAATCTTCCGCGGCCGGGCAGAGCTTCGGGACTGCCTCCCGGCTGCTTGGGTGAAAATATTGATTTTCATTACTTAGCAGTTTGTTAAAACCGTATGAATTGAAAATAGAAGTGGATTTAAATATGTTGTCTTGGTGATGAATTTAATGTTTGCTGCTCAGTTTGTGGTGAAAGGAGATACATTTGCCATCTGCCTGGAGTGACTGATAACTCCCATGCATGCGTTGCACTTCCTGAATGTTAAATAGCTGCTCCTGCACTTTACTAATCTCTTCCCAAACCGGCAGGAGCTATTGAAATGCCGAGCTCTCGGCGTTCCAGCCTATTAAACAAGGTGGAGTTTGGCAATGGGGAAGTGCAAATGTTGAAAGACATCCTGGCACTCGCCGGCTTGAATCTTTAGGTCATTAAATATTTTAAGAGCTCATCTTGTTGGATTTGTATCTCGAAGGGACTTGCCGAGGAGGTCGCCTTGGGTTGAACCGGAGGTGAACGGGACGGAGCACCTTGTGTTAGCGGGTAATAATGGCTAACGAGCGAGCGGAGGGGTTGTGCTCCTGCTCCTGCGGCCGCTCCTGCGTTTCCCATCCTGGAGAGGAGACGTGCAGGTGCCCTGCCTCGGTTGGAAGGGTCAGACCCCGCCGTGCCGCTGGCCTCGAGCGGAGGAATCGTCCCGGAGCACCCGCTCCGGAGTCGGTGCGGGCGAGGGCTGTCTGTCCGTCTGCACCCGCCGGGACTGATGGATGGGTCCTGGGCATCTCCTGCCAGCTGCCACGCGAGGCCGGGCATCCGCCGCTCCTTCCCAGGTGGCACCGAGCCCTGGGAGCACGCCTTCATTTCTCGATGCACTTGGGTGCCCACCGACAACCTGCTGCTGGGGGCTCGCTGACGCTGTCGCTGTCCCCGAGGAGGTGGTGTAAAATACCTGACGGCTAATTACGGCAAGGTCAGGGTTCTGGTGCGACGTGGGGGAAGAAACAGGAGCCTCGGCCCGGCCTCGAGCACTTGAGGTTCTGCTCTCGCCCTCGGCGTGTGCAGATGCTGGTGCCAGGTCGTGCTCTTGGTGGTGGTGAAGGTGAGATGTCCCTCTGTTGGGTTTTTTTGGTTGTTTTCCTAGATTAGCCTAGATTAATAGTATTTGCTCCTGGGAAAAAGCTCCATGTACAGCCTCCCTCCTGCACCATCCCGCTGCGGCTCCATCCCTCACCCCCGGCACCTCCTGGCCCCCCTCTGCCAGCAGAAATGCTGCTCTGAAGAGTTTTCCCTGTGGATAAGCCCGCTCTGGTTGCCTTCCTGAGCTTGAGGGATGCCATCGCCCCAGGGCGCTCCCTTCCAAATGGATTCACCGCACTTTAGTGGCTTTCCGTCGCCCTGACGGGGAAATAGAAGAGACGGTGCTGATGCTCTGATGCACGGAGCGGCTTCCCGGGGCAGCAGGGCTCCAGCGAAGGAGGCGGCAGCTTCTTTACCTGCGCCGGGAGACATAAACGGTGCACGGACACGCTTCCCAGGGCCAGGTGCCTGTTTGCGAGCGAAATCTCGGCCAAACCTTTCGGGATGTGAAAAAAGGCTTTGAGGACGCTCCAGCTTCGGCACCGCTGAGGATGCTGCGAGGGCTCGGGGCTGCGTGGGAATGGGTGTGCTCGGGGCTGGCTGCGTCCCACGGCGGTGCCGGCTGGGACCCCGCTCCCCCCCAGCACCCCGCTCTGCTCCCAGCCGCTCCGGAGGGACCCCGCGGGCACTGGCCCTTTTCCTGGCGGGATATCAAACCGCCCTTTGCACGGTGCCCTTGAAGGTACCGAATCAGCCAGGGTCCCCCCCCGGGCACCTCCCGGCACCCTCAGCCACTTGTGTGCAGGAACATCTAGAAAGACTTGTTTCTGCAAAGCCTGTTACTGGGAGAGAAAAAAAAAAAATCCAAATGGCATCGCTTGGGTGGGGAATACTAACCCATTAATTTGATCATAAAGAAGCCTTTTTATTAAAATCCCGTCTTTATCCCAAGCCCTCGCAGGGCTTGGCTGGATCTTATTAAATGCTCCGATATTTCACTGTAGCTTTTTGTTTTCCCTCGGCCTTGTTTGAACAATCAAATGTCAGCAGAAGCAGCTGGTGGTAAATGCCATTTCCCTCTGCCCGGGGACCGCGGCACTGGCTGCTGGGTGCTTCACCGAGGGATGAGCTGCTTACAGAGAATTAAATATTAATACTGGGTGTTGCTGCCTTTAATGCACCGGCCCCGGGTTGTGCGGAGCGGGGCCGTGTCCAGCTGTGCCCAGGGGTGCCGCGGGCAGGCAGGGCAGCGCGGAAGTGATGGGGAGGAGGGTGCCAGGGACAGCGAGGAAGGGCCAGGGGTGGTTTTCCCCATGGAGTCCCAGTGCTCCAGCGAGGGTTCGGCTCGTCTCCCGTGGTGCATCTCCTCCTGGGCACCCGCTTCCCCTTCCCTTCCCGCTGGTTTTCCACAGCCGCCCTCCTCCCTCTCCCCGCAGCATCCCTGCAGCATCCCATCCCCGCTCCCGGCTGGGGCTGTCATACCCCCACATCCTCCAAAAAATTTATGGTGATGTCAGCACTGACACATCCCTCCATCTCACATATCCCATAAGCAGAATGTGTCAGCATATTCATTTTGTAATTAAAAATATTAATTAAGGCAGGCTGGAGCCAGCAATGTGTTGCATGAGCTGGGCTGTGCCAGCAGCCGGGGCCGGCTGCGTGCAGGGGCTGAGGGAGCGGGGGGTCCTGCTCCCTGCCCAGCCTGTGCCGGGGTGGGGATTTTGGCCGGACCCCCCCTTTTTCCATCCAGGCTCGGCCACCTCGGTGCTCCCAGGGTCTCGGCTGGGGTGCAGGAGGTGGGGAAGAGGTGCCGGTGGAGGAGGAGGGGAGGACACCAGGATGAAGCCAGAGCTGCTCCACAGGCACCTCCTGGGCTGTGGTGACCCGCGGGGACAGAGCCCCCCCCCAGGAGTGAGACCCCCAGTTCCTTGGGCCAGGGGAGGCTGGGAGACGGCGGGTCCAGACATGAGGGTGGGGGTCTCCGAAGGTTGTTGTTTTCTTTTTCTTTTTTTTTTTTTTTTGATGAATTTAAAGTTTTCTAAAGTTTGGGTTGGTGTTTCCGAGCGCCGGTGCGGTGCTGTTCCTGCAGCGATCCCATCCCGTAGCAAAGCCCCCGGCCCCTCTCGCCCCAGCTTTCCCTGCCCGTCGGGGGAGCGGGCATGGCAGGGATGCTGCTGGGCTTGCCAGTGCTTGTACCCATCCTGCCCTGTCCTTCCTTCCAATGGTTTCTGCAAAGCCTTTTGTGGCCCTGACCGCAGCAGAGATCTGCCGGAGCCGGCGGGGCTCGGGGTGTGCTGGGGGACCCGCTCGCGTGGCAGCACGTGGCGTTAGCACCCACCGAAGCTGGGGGCCGCGGGACGCGCTGCAGCCCTTGCGCCAGCCCTGGGTCACCTACGGGCGTTTTGCAATTCTGCAAGTCAGGCACATCCTGAGCTCGGCTCCGCTTTGAACCAGCACAAGGTCTGGAACAGCTGATTGTCTCCATTTAGAATAGCTCCAGCTCACAACAACTGACTTTACAGCCAGCTAACTCCCTTTTATGGGGAAAAAACCAACTTGGGCGGGCAGAAGAAACCGTTGCATTCGTATCCTGCACTTGTCACCTCGTGGATTGTTCCGTGTTGGTATTTGCACTGCGGTCGTGCCCGGCAGCGCCGGCCGGGGCTGCAGCAACCGCCTGCTGCACAGAGGATGCTGCCGAAGTGCAGGCGGCACAGGCAGAGGTTGCAGCGGGGGCCCTCGTCCTCCGTGGGCACCCACACGTGCCGAGCGGCTCTGCCTGGCGCTCAGGCACGGCAGGATCGGGCCCCACAGGGCTGCGGAAGCTGAACGTGCCGGGTTGGCTCCCGGCGGGGTTTGCACTGAAGAGACGGCGCTTGCGGTGGACCGTGAATAACACGGTGGAGAATTAAATATGCGTAATTAAACATGCGGGCTTAGGGCTAAATTAAATATTAACCAGTTCTGCCTTTGCACCTCCCGTTAGCGGCTCCGCCGTGGTGCTGGGGGGTTCGGAGGCCACGGAGAGGAGGCAGCAGCGGCTCCGCTCTGGGTAACTGCCCAGGGGGAAGGGATGAGCCCGGCCGCCCTGCCATGGTCCCCTCTGCGGGAAGGACGGGACACCAGGCTCCCTCTGGCCGCAGTTCCCCCCCCAGATCCGGCACAGGGGCTCAGCACCAGTCCCTGACGGCTGCAGGACCAGGGATGCTGGGTCGAGCCGTGCAACGGCTTTCACGTGCTTCAGCGTTTCAGGGCGGGTAACTGCAGGGCGAACCCTTCCCACACTTGGTGTTCACCCCTCGACAGAAATTTTGAGGAAGTCCCCGCCCAGACTCCCCAGTTAATTTAAGGAATAAAAAAGACAGAAGAAACACTTGGTCGGAGCATGTTTCCATCACCCCCGTGTGCGTCCGACCCGGTCCGTCCACATGGATCCTTGCAAGGGCCGGACTCTGCCCGCTGCGGCTGCTCCGAGCTGACTGGGAAGCTGGGCTCAGCCCTAAAGCTGGACTTAGCCTGAAATCTGGGCTCAGCCCTAAAGCTGGACTTAGCCTGAAATCTGGTCTCAGCCTGCAGGTTCCAGGGTCGGCAGCCTGCCGTGGCTCTCCCCGGGGCTGGCAGGGCTTTACGGGCAGCTCCAGGGGTGATGTTGGGCCCTGCAGCTCCCACTGAGTCATTTTTTTGAAGGCGGATGTTTGTTCGCAGATCAGCAAACACACACGGCGTTCTGGGGTACGGCCAGCTGGGAAAAGTCACCTTTATGCTCCTGCTGCCCAGGCATAAGTCAAATAAAAAGCAGAGACCGATTAAAACCCGAGTGCGCTGTGCTGGTGAGCGCGGGGGGGTGCAGCTGGGACCACGGGTGGGATGAGCGCTGGAACCCACGGCACGGCCTCTGCCCCTCGGGGGGGTGGCCGTCCCCGAGCTGTGCAGGGGGGTGGTCACATCTGGACGGGGATGCAGGGGCACATCTGGGGGTTGCACACCTGCGGGGGATGTGCACGCCCAGGAGGTGGATGTGCACCTCTGCAGGAGCAGCCGTGCACGCACTCCAGGTTTTTACACCCTGGGTGAACGCGTGGGTGCTGGGGAGCTGGGCTGCGGCAGGATCTGGGCTGCGGCGGGAGCTGTGAACCTCGCCGGAGGCCGGAGCGGAGCTCGATGCCGCTGGGGATGCTCGCCGCATCCTGGTCAGCTCTCGGCAAACGCCTGCGGCGGTGAGGCTCAGGGAGAGCGGTCGGGATGCCGAGCTCCGCGGCTCCGGCTCCCCGTTAGAGCTGCTCGGGCCCTCGCACCGATGCAGGGCTGGATGTCCGGATGTCCCACTTGCACGTTATCTCCGTGGGATTTGGGGTTGCACAGACCTTCACCGAAGGTGAGGGTGCTCCGGCAGCTTGCTGCCGTGCCGGCAAGGCCTTTACCCGGAGCACAGCGTGCTGGGAGGCGGCTGAGCCCTGCAGCCCGGCGCTTCCCTGCTGCAAGTGCCTTTTCCCGGCGCTTTGCCCCCAGGAGCAAGAGCCAGCAGAAGCTCTCGGCTGGGTCGTGCTCGCTGCTGGTTTCCAGACCCCCGGGACGTCCTGCTCACACGGTTTTATTTCAGCTCAGTTCCTATTTTGCTGCAAAAACCACAGCTGGGGTTCAACCCTTCAGTGCTGGGAAGTTTCCACCAGTTTGAAACTCGTTGCTCCAGTTGCATGGGAGCTGAAAACACCGGTTTGGAAACACCAGGTTTCCCAGGCTGCTTGTACGCGGGCACGGTGCTGGGAAGAAAAGTCCTGCTGGGCTGGAGGTCATGTCCAAAGCGGGGCCAAAGTACTCGGATATCAATCTCCCCGCCGCTGCCAGGCAGGGCTGCTGCCCGTGCAAATAAATGCGGACGGATTATCTGATGGGTTTGTGTCAATGATCGTGTAAAAACAACCAGGAGTCATTTTCAAGCATTTCATGGTTTTATTACAGTGCAGCAGCAGCAGACTTCATCCTTTCCAGCTCATTTGACCGGCCGTGGCTCATAAACCCGGGCAGGCGAGGGGGTAAGTAGAGTCAATCTGCACCTTGGTCTCTGCAGGCAACGGTTTGGAGGAGAAAAGAGGCAGAAGCCCTGGAGATGGTTTAAAATGCACGCCCGATGCCAACAGCGTGGGGTGGGCAGAGAGGCAGCGCTTTCCTCCGGCTCGCCGCTCTCCTGGCCCGTGGCCCTGCGGGGGATGAAGTCAGTGACAATGTGCCCCGGGAGCCGAGCTGTCCCCTGCCCCGCAGCTGGATGCGGACGTGCGGGTGCCCAGCCCGGCCGTGGCCTCACCCGCCCCGCACCCCCAAAGCAAATCCCCGTTTTGTGCCAATTTGCTGGCAAGGGAGGGGGGGAAACGCTGCGGGAGCTGTGGGTGACCCAGAGGCGCCCGGTTATCCACGACACAGCTCCTCTTCCGAGCAGAGCTGTGATGAAATTGTCTTCCTTGTGCTGCCTGGGGACGGCTTTACTTTTTCCAGCCAAATAAAAGGGCTGTTTATAAACGCAGCCCTGCACGGGCTCACGCCGTGAGCATCGGCTTCGGCTGGCCCACGGCCGTCCCCGCATCCCGGCTCATCCCTGCCGCGACTCCATCATCCCCCACCTCCCCCCCTGTGCCGCCCCGGCTCCTGTTTGCCACTGGAGATGTTTTTGGTGGTAGCGGAGGTTGTGGCCGTGGGGTTTTGGTGTTGCTGGTGGGATCTGGCCATCTGCACGGGGGTCACTTCGTTAAGGAACTCATTACTGGACCCACTGGGTCCAACTACGCAGTAACACCGGAGCGGCACCCGCACAAGCCTCTCCGGCGACTCGCGGTCCTCAACCTACCGCTCGGTTCCAGTACTGGGAAAGACGTTACCAACGGCTGCCGTAAAAATAGAGGCTCTGTGGGGGAGGAGAAGGGGAAACGCGGTGAAAACCCAGCGCAGGCGTGGGGAGAGCTGCGGGGACCGACCCCCATCGCCCGGCCGGCTGCGGTCCTCCGTCCAGCCGGGAATGATGTAAGAACTCTCTCCGGTTTGGGAGCACCTCCCTCTTCGTCTGCGGGAGGGTTTTAACTTCGCAGTCTCCTTGGAGACAGTTAAGCAAGTTTCGGGTGTTTTCCGGTGCCAAAGCGGAGGGGCCCGGGAGCTGAAGATGCACAGGGAGGTCTGTACGTTAATATTTTTTCCTGCCCTTATTCCACTTCCTTGCAGCCCCGCTGAAGCTAATCCAGGGCGCGATCTGAGAGCGTTTGGCCACAGTTATTTCCGGTTTTATTTTGTTGCCTTTTTCCTGTTTCACTAAAAGACGAGCCAGAATTAATTTGCTCTTAATCTGAGAAAGCAGCCGGCGGGGCTGACCTCCACCGTGTCCTTCCCCCTCCTCCTCCTCCGAGCCCAGCCGGGGGTGCGGGAACCATCCTGCGGGGTGCGGGCAGCGAGCGGGGCTCTGGGCAGAGCCTCCCTGCCCGTCCTGCCGGGCTGCCGGTTTTGGCAAACCTGCCCCAGCCCGCTCGCTTGGCTTGCCTACGCCCCGGCAGGGCTTCCAGCGTGGCTCGGCCATGTGGGCTGTGTTTGTACACAGATGAGTAATACGGTTGCCCGGAGCCAGCGCCGGCGATAACGCAGCATCCGACCCAGCCCCGCTCCCGGGAGCAGAGCCGTAAGTACCGGCCGCTCTGCTTTTTCCCCCTGAATCGTTTCGGCTTGTTGCTTTTCACGCTTCCCCCTCCCCGCCCCGGAGGGGGGGGATGCCGAGGGTTCGCACGACACGAGCTGGTGCGTGGGTCGCGCCGGGAGGTTGGGAGATTTTCGGACGCGCCGTGAAAAGATGAAGGTGGGAAAGAGCTGTGTGGGACGGGGACGGCGCGGTGGGGCCGGCAGCACGGTGCTTTTCCCTGCCCTCCCACGGCACCAGCAGCTCGTGGCTGCGCTGATCGTTTGCAGAATTTATGGAAGTTTCAGTCGGTGGCGTTTTAGCAGCGGGACGAGGCGCCGAGACACGTCCATCCCCCGAGGAGGATGGATGAAAGCGCTGGGTCTGGCAAAGAGCTTGAGCACGTGCCTGAAACACACTGATTTTGGAAAGCCTTAAGCTTACGCGTGTGCTCGGGGCTGCCTGCTCGTCTCGGATCCCGAGCAGATACCAGCAGCCACCCGCAGCAGTAACAGCCTCCTACAAAGCCTCTGTTGTTCTGCTGGAAAAGGTCTTGGCATGTCCCACGCTGCTGACTCCGGTGCCCAGCACTCAAAGGAGCCCAGCCGCTTGTTTTACAGTTCAACTAGTCTCTCTCCTTGCGCCGCCGTAAGAAAGTCATAGACGTTAATAATTAACGGCTAAAATATTTTCCCCTCCATCGAAAGACGCCGGCTGCGGTGGGATTGCCGTGCCGGGGGGAGCTGCTGCAGCCGCGCTCGGTGGAGCCAAGCCCGGACCCGCGGCGGAGGGACGGTGACAGGGGACATGTCGGGGCTCCTCTCCCCGCAGACAAACCGCAGCCGTTAAGGGCGACAGCGGGCGCTGGGCAGGAACCTTCCCCGGGTGAAGGCGGCACAAACCGAAGGCTCCTGGGCTGGACCTGCCTGACATCCCCGCGGGGCTTCGTGCCCGGCCATAGGGGGGTGAGGAAGAGGAAGAGGAGGAGGAAGAGGTGTGTTTGCAGCCAGCTTGGGTGCTCCTGCAGAGTTTGTAACCTGCTGTTCGCAAAGGAGCCGTTCGCAGAGGTCACGGCTGCCATGTGCCCCCCATCCCTCGTCCCACGCCGGAGCCATGCTCCCGGGTGGAGAAAGTCAGCCGAAGGAGGAGGAAAACACGGGACTGCAGGGTGTGCCCGGGCCGCCGCTGCACCCTGCAGCTCCGGTGACTCATTTTGCTCTTAAAAATACAAGTTCTTCGTTAAGCCCGGGCCCGGTGCTTCCCACGTCCTTCCGCGGAGGCAGCCGGCGTGGGGTGCGGGCAGGGCACCGGCTGCCGGCTCCGCGCGTGGGCTGCGCCGAGCGCACCCGGCTCGGGGCCCCCGTCCAAGGGCTCTTTGCAGATCAGGGCTCCCGCGCCCCGCGGCGTGCCTTGGTGAGGAGCTTCCGCCGCTTCCTCGGCTTCACCCGGATGAGAGACGTTAGTTTTGCGCCATCCCATCGTTGCCCTCATTTGTGTTTCTATGGATGGGAAAAGGCAGAGCCCTGTGCCAGGCTGCCCTTTATTTCTGGAGCATGCAAATAACCAACCGCTCCCTGCCCGCACTCCCTGCCCGCACTCCCTGCCCGCACTCCCTGCCCTCCAGCTGGGTCCTGAGGCTCTGGAAGCCAGGGGAGGGATAAGGTCCCCCTTCCAGCACGGAGCAGTGCAGGAATACCCAGGGGATCACGGGGGGCTGCAGCCCCCGCGTAGCTTTGTTGCACTGCAACAGCCAAGGAAAAGCTCCTGATTTAAGCCTAATCTTTAACTAAAGGCATTTCCAATTTTATTTTATGTCGGGTTTATTGCTCTCTTGCCTCGTTAATTTTTTCCCTTCTGTTAGCTGCCTCCCAGCCACCTCCCTCTCTCCCGGTGCTCCCCGCGCACGGTGCCCCGCGGCATTTTGCCCGTGCCGGTTTGCACCGGAGCTGCTCGGCCACGCCGAGAGGTAGAGTACGGGCGGGGAGGAAGAGAAGGGGAAGTTGAAGGGCAATGCCAGGGGCCGGGAAAGGGCAGCAAAGGGGTTTGTTTGGGACTGGCAAGTCTCTGTGCAGCTCCGGCAAGGCGTGCTGAAGGCTGAATCTCGGTGCGAAGTTATGGGGTGGCTGAGGCAGCCAAAGTGCCACCCCAGGAGTGGTGCTCAGGAGGATGCGGAGGCTCTTTCGCGTGGCTCTGTGGGCTGGAGGGTCACAAACATCTCTCAGAAACGGGGGGGGACCCGTGCGTTGGTTCACATGCGATACGCCTGTGCGACCCACGCCGAGCCTCGGGCTCCCTTCTCACCCGGCTTCCCCCGGGCCAGGTGGTCCCTTGCAGGAGGGCGCAGGGGATAATTATTTTTTTTTCACCTTTATTTTACAGGCTGGAGGTGGAGGCAGAGGGGGGAGAGGCGGCACTGCCAAAGCCATCAGTGGGTAAGAGATGGGGACGCTGGGGCTGCACCGTGGCACTGGGATGCCCGATGGGCAGCGGGCGGACGTGAACCAGCCCGGGCGCTGCCTGGGACCCTCGGTCCTCCCCGCTTCCCTGAGGGGACCTGCCTGCACCCTGCAGCCCCCAGCCCATGCCCAGGGCTTTCTGTGCGACCTCGGGGTACTCCGGGGGACGTGGATGCTGTTCCTGGCTCTGTTGGGGGGATGACAGGGGCTTTCAGTCCCTCTGGGTGGTGGGCACAGGGACATGCTGTCCTTCTCTCCCTGGGTGGTAGGGAGGGGTCCCAACATCTCCTGCAGGGATGGATGCTGTCTCCCTTCCCCGTGCCACGGCAACCCCCCAGGAAGCATTTGCCACGTGTGGGTTTGGGACCCTGCACGGGGACACTGTCCCACGTCCCCACGAATGTCTCCCCCAGGTCACCCATCCTGTGCCCAGGGAGCGTCACTTTGGCTGTCACAGGGCAGCCCCATCCCCATCCCATCGCTTCCCCAGCGCGGTGAGATGCGGCCAGGCGGGGTGTGAGCCAGCGCCGGGGCTCATCCCCAGGGAAGCTGAGCCGAAAACATCCCTCAGAGCCGGAGCCCCGACCTGCGCGATGCTGAGCCTCAAGCTACCCCGGCTGCTCAGCATCAACCAAGTGCCTAAGGTCAGAGAGGAGCTTTTCTTCCCTAAGCTCGAGGCTCGGTGGGGTTTGGGGAGGTGACAGGAGCAGGGTGCTGGGGTGGCCGTCCCCAGCGTGCTCAGCCCCTCCCCGGGACCACCCCACAGGGGGACACGGCTCTGTCCTCGCAGCAGGGTCCTGGGCCCTGAATTATGGGCACCTTCCTTTTGGNAGATGACGAATGAGACCCTAAATATCTGGACGCACTTTGTGCCCGCCTGGTAGGTGCCGTGTCCGGGGTCTTCAGCATCCGGGGGAGGAGGCGGTGGGTCTCTGCGGTGGGAGCAAGGCTGTGGGAGCAGGGACGGGGGACACCCGGGGGTGCGATGCTCACCTTCCTCCGCCCCACAGGTATTTTGTGTGGATGCTGGTGGGGCGGCTGCGGGGCCCGGGGGGCCGGGAGGACCCCCACGCCTGGCCGCTCCTCGCCTACCTGCTGACCTGCTGCATCTACCCCCTCGCCTCCAGCTGCGCCCACACCTTCAGCACCATGTCCACCCGCACCCGGCACATCTGCTACTTCTTCGATTACGCGGCTCTCAGCATGTACAGCTTGGGTAAGGACGGGCAGGCTGGCCGAGGTCTCGCTGGGGTGCCCGTCCCCAGCACCCCCAAGGGCAGCAGGATCCACAGCACAGGGAGGCAGCAGGGACGGGGCCGGACCCCGGGTGCTCAGACGGCTCGTACCCATGGGACGGGCAGAAACAGCAGCTGCTTCTGTGGAGTTTCTCCTCCTCCTCCTCCACCTCTTCTTCCTCTTCCTCCTTCTTTT
>VXBL01010075.1:92999-104019 GCA_013400195.1 Aramus guarauna | reverse complement strand
CCTCCTCTTCTTCCTCTTCCTCCTTCTTCTCATTTTCCTCCTCCTCCTCCCCTCCCTCCTCCCCCTCCTCCTCCTCCTCCTCCTCCTCCCTGCAGCCTGGCGCTCGAGAGGGACCATGAAGCATCTCTGACACCACCACAAATAATAATTTGAGGCTGAGTCTCGTACCGGGCAGCCCTGGGATGGAGGCCTGGCTGCACGACACGCTTTGGTGTTTGTAGTAAATAGAATAAGGCAAAAAAACCCCCACGTTAAAAGCAGATGCTGTCAGTGAAGTCGGTGGCAGCTCACCGGGATGCAAACCCAGGGTGGGCAGCACCAGCCGGGGTCTTCTCAGGGCACAACGCGCCTGCGGCTGCTCACGGCAAGGTGCTCGCAGGGGCGGGCTGGCAGGACGGCTGCCGGATGCTCCCGGTCTACCTGAATTCCCACCTCCCTTTCCTGAGAGCGCCCGACGCCCAGTGCCGATGTGGAGGTTCTCAGGTGCATCCAGCAGGATGCTGAGGGTCCCGGCGGGGTCCTGGCACTAACCGGGCACCTCCTGTGCTTCCAGGGTCTGCGCTGGCGTACTCGGCGTACATCTTCCCAGCGGAATGGGTCGGCAGCACCTTCCACCACTGCTACGTCCCCATTGCGGTGTTTAACACCGTCGTTAGCACCAGTCTGTCCTGCTATTCCAGGTAAGCTCCTGCGTTATCTGCCGCGATTGCTACAGCAGAATCATTAATTAGTATTATTAACAAAGATTTTCAATTACAGGCTGTATCATAACAATAAGAGCCTTCAGTTCAGGAAGGGGAAAAGGGGATTTTTGGTTTAGGAGGTGTGTTGCGTGGTGGCACTAGGCGAGTTTGATGGTAAAAATTGCAAAACAATTGAAGTGGCTTCAATTTTTGAGAGCTGGAAAGGTGACGTCGTGTGGTGCGTGCCTGGCAGGAGGACACCCGCCCCCGGCACCTTCTCGGGGCTGTTGTTTGTCGCACCCAACCTGCAAAAAGGGCTGGGGCTCCTGTGCCCCCCAACAATTAAACGTGCGCTTAGGGTTAAACGTGAGCACGGTCCTGCCAAAGGCACGTAGCAGCCAAAGTGCTGCGTGTGCGCGTGCGTGTTTACGTGTGTGCGTGTGTTTATATGTGCGTGTGTTTATATATGTGTACAACAGACTGGCAGAGGAGGAGCCTCAACGTGCCTGCAGCCGACCGCATCATTTTTAAAGCATGAGCAGCATCGCGTGCGCGGTATTTTGTTCCTGAATGGTGTTAGACAATTTGTTTGGAATACCTCAAATGTCTAAACCGCTCAGCTGATTTCCAGCCTTACATGCCGTGCCAGATCTCTGGATTGGTTTTTATTTAACTCGTGGTAGATACCTCCCCGAAGGCTGTGTTTGTAAAGCGCTCGTGTCCGTCACTGCGACAACACGCAGTTTGCTTTGCAAAACCTACAATTCCTGTTTTCACAAGCGGCGTGAACTGTTTGGCGTTTTTTCTTCCTTCTATTTCGAGGCGTCTTTGTATTTTGAGGCGTCTTTGTACTTCGGGGTGTGTTTGGCATGTGGTTGCTCTTTGGCATGTGGTCGCCTGTTGTAGCATCACGTAACCCTGGTGGGGTTCCCCCTCCCCGGGACCCCCCAGGACCCTCCCGGCACAGGGCTGTGTTCAATGATGTGGCTGTGTTTGAGGCTGTGTTCGATGCTGCTGCCTCGGCGGGGAGGAAGATGCTGCCTCGGCGGGGAGGAAGATGCTCCCACGCTCCGGCACGCTCGGCAGGAAGAAATCACGCTGCTCGGCCGGCTCTGCAGCGAGAGAGGGGCTGCCGCAGGGTGGGATGGTGCTGAGCACCGCCGTGTCTTCCTCAGAGAGACCTGCTAAGCCCTCGATATTCCTTACGGATCCTGCAGATTTGGCTCATTTAAGTGTCTGTTGAGTATGGGAGGGTTTACTCGCCTTTTGGTCTGTGGGTTACTCCCTGGAGTAAGTCCCTGGGGGGGAAGATGTGGACCTGGCCTTGGCATTACTGAGCAGCACTGAAACTCAAGGATCCCTCCTGGATTGCTCAGTGGATGATCCTAGTTGGGGCTTGGTATTTTCTCCTTATATTCCTTATTTCTTTCTCTTTCTTTTTGTCTCTTTTCTCTCTCTTATTTTTGTCTTGTGCGTCTCTTTATTGTCTCGTTAGATGGGCTTAGCAAATGAAGCTTACTGACCGCCTGCTAATCCTAGTACTTACCGCTCGAAGATAACGCTTAGGAAATATCAGCAGCTTGAGATCAGTTCCAGATTAATTTGGATTGTTTAGAAAAATTCTTGATCTGCAAATTTAATTGTCAGCATCTCTCTACTACAAAACTGTAAGTACAGTTATGTGAAAAACCTGCAGCTATCGCTATGGGATGGAATAGCAATTCCTGTCGTCTCCTATTTTGTTAGAGAAGTGGTAAACCCATCAAATGTAGGCTTAAAAATAAAAAGATCAGCAAAGCGTCCCCGGGCGAGCAGGGATGCTGGATGCCCCACAGCAGCGCGGGCCAGCAGTGGTGCTGGCTCACCCCCGTGGTGCTGAGCAGAGAACGAGCCCCCATAACTCACCACCATAACTTGGACCGCGTTAGCCCCGCGGACGGTGCCCGGGCACGCCGGGCTGCCCGCACCCCTCTGCACGCCCGTGTGCGAGCGTCTCAGCTGCGGGTCAGCCCCGTCTGTGCCCCCGTCCGTCCGTCCGTCTCTCCCCTCGCTCTTCCCGCGCAGGCTGCGGCCGGCTGAGGACGAGGGCACACGCTTTTGTGCCGCCTCTGCGCCGGTGCTTCCCCCGTTCGTGTCAGGGGCTCGTGGCGGGCGTGCACCCCGCGTGCCTGAGCCGCGGCCGGCGGGGCGGGGATGGGGAGGCGATGGGGCTGGCCATCCCTGAGACCACCCCCGCAGGGTGCTGCTCCCCGATTGCCTTCGCTTCGGGGTCACCTTCGGCTGAGTCACCCCAGCCAGAACGTCCTTCCGAGCCGGGGTGGGGGGGGGGGGTCAGATGGGAGCGGACCCGAAACCGAATCGTGCAATGGGCGGCGATGCTACCGAGCCGGGAGCGGTCGGAGGGGACCTGTCCCGGGACACTCCCGCTCCTGCCCCGCTCGCAGCAATGGGGTCAGGGCTGCTCCGCGAGGGTCCGCGGCTGCCTGGGGCCGGGGTCAGCCGAGGGGACAGGCGAGCGGCACGCCTGGCCGCTGCGGAGCGGGTCGTGCTCAGGCTGTCAGCGCCGGGCTGCCTGAACCCGGGTGGTCTTCTGCACCGTGGGCAAAGGCGGCGGCAGAGGATGCTCGGCATCTTGATGCGGCCCTCGGGAAGGCTGAGGGGAGAATGGGTTAATGCAGAGGAGGATGCGGCGAGGTGATGAAGGCAGGGACTTGCAGTGGGGCGTCTGAAGAAAGGCGTCTGCTAAGCTACTGCACCAAATTCAATCGGCTTCTCAGGAAAATTCCACCCCCCCCAGATGGCTGACTGATGACTCAGCAGTAAGATTTTTGGTTGGTTGGTTTTTGCACCCTTTGGCCAAGGAACACTGAATTGCCAAACGGGGAAACGTGTGCAGATGGACTGAACTAAGTGTGTTTACCCTTCACGTGATGCTAGCTACCCCTGTCATGCCGAAACAGAGCGCGTCCGACTGCATCCCTCCCCCCGGTGCAGGATGAGCAGCCGCACAAAAGGTTTCTTTCGTGCTTCAGGATTTGGCATCTCCCTGCGGACATCCCCGCGAAAGCAGAAAAACCTGTACGGGCTTTTCAGGAGGAGAACAGAGCACGCTTGAACCCCGCTGCGTCTCACTTGCGCTCTGTCCCCGGGGTCACCCTGCGCCCGGCCGCGCGCCCAGGCTGCGGGGTGGTGGCTGTTTTGGCAACGGAGGAGAGCAGGTTGGATCGGTACGTGGCCGGAGGAGTGGGAAGATGCGTGGCAAGGGTGGAGCAGAACGGGAGTACAGCACCGGGCGGGTGAAACCACGGTAGGAAAATGGAGCAGGAATCGTGCAGAAGGTGCAGGAGGAAATGGAGCAGGAGGAAATTCAGCATCACGGTCGTGTCTCCTGAGCAAGCCACCAGCCACGGTGGAAGGCCAAACCGCGGAGGAGCGAGGTGAAAGCCCTTACGCAGGTAGTGGCTCTTGAGCGTGAGCTGAATCGTTGGGGTTTCAGCCATATTTTGGGTCACGTCGACAGAGCCCTCCCGTTCGCGGGAAGGTCTGCTGTAGTTCTGCTCAAGTGAATCTCTCTGTTTCCACATTGGGTTAGAAACCTGTAAAAGTTGGTCTTTCCCAGCGGGGAGGCATCGGAGACAGAGGTTTTCTGTTCCCGGTCTGGAGGTCCCGTGGCTGCAGCGGGAGGGCAGGGTGATGCTGCTGGAGCCTCCCCCCGGGATCGGGAGCATCCCGACACCCACCCTCGGCCGGAGGGACAGGGCTTGGCGTGGGGCGCGTTGGCCGCGCGTGGTGCAGCTCCCCTGGGCTTTCCGTCCCCACGTTTCCTTTGAGTTGTGTTCCCTGCGCGGGAAGAGCGGGCTGGGCCCTCGGCACACGGCTTGCGACCCAGCTCCGGTTTTTATAATGTTCTTTTGAGGACTTGGGCGGTCGATTCTGTCGTGAGTTCAGCTATGGAGTATGTCCCACATTTCAGCAGCGCGATTTCCTGGGGAACAAAATGCAGAATATTATTCCCTGTCCAGACTTACACTTCCCTCCTCATCTATGGCATGATTCTAACCAACAGGCTGCTTCTTCCCTTATAATGGTGATGTCATTAATAAGTAACTTGTTAAATCAGTTTACTTTGTGATTTCAGTAACTCTCTCCGTGCATTCTCTGAAATGACAATCGCAAAGTCTCGGCAGGATGCAAAAAAAGAAGGATGCTGGGACGTTTCATGCATTCCAAACATCAGCTGCAATACCGCTTAATTAGCAAACGGTGACAAGCACAGCCTGAGTGCTGCGTTACCCACAAAGCCTTCCAGACCAAGGCAGATGGATTCTCCTTGTGATTGCCGTGCTCAGAAAGCTTGGATTCAAAACCCAGAGTGAAAACTCAGGTAGAACCAACCGCAAGGGCAGCAGCTGTTTGGAGACCAGCTCGGTTCTGGCTGCCGATGGGTAACGAGCAACGGTAAAAGCAGCAAAATCAGCCACGCCAGAAAGAATGGTGTAAAACCGGTTGTTTGCAGAGCTGCAGAGACAGGGAACAGGGCAGGGCCCCTAAATCCTTCCTCCCCCAGCTCAGGGTTCAGCCCGGGAAGGTCCCACCACGTGAGCTGAGGGTGGGCGCAGCTTTAACACCATCAGCAGACAAAACCCGCGCTGCTCGGGCTGAATTCGCGGGCAGCCGTGGGAAGGACGTATGCGCAGTCCATACGCTGCCACCACAGTCCCCAGCAAACGACCGGCCAACAGAATCCAGTGCCTACGTGAGCCTGACCTGCCGCGCTGTGAAACGCTTCCTCTGTTTCCCTCTAGGTTTCTGGAGGTGGAGCACCCCAGGTTCAGCAAGGCTTCCCGCACGCTGGCCTTTGTGTACCCGTACCTCTTCGACAGCATCCCTCTCTTCTACAGGGTACGCCTCCCACTGCCCGTGCTCCCAGCACCGAGGCGTTTGCTTGCTGCGGGGTTGGAAATATCAGCTGCTTCATCTCAGTCTGAAAATATTTGGGAAAATATGCCAGCCTTTTCTTTTTTTTAAAGAAAAACAAACTCTGGCAGGAAAAGAGATTTGGTTATTTTTTCCTGCACCTATTGCTAGGCAGATTCCTTCCACTTCAAAGCTCAAACTTTGCCCCTGCTGGAAAGTTACGGCCTTTGAAAGCTGCGAGTTTCCCAGTCCCTAAACTGGAGCAGGGTGGGAGTTTTGCTGCAGGGAGGTCTACGGACAGGAGGTGCGGGGCTGGGATTGGCATGAAATGGAGGTGACAGCACTTGTATTGAGCCCTGGGTCCTGCACCCCGTGCCCTGTGGTGGGGGGGTGGGTGGCCAGAGATGACGGGAGCTCGGGGAACGGTGCTGCCTGCCTTAGAAACACGTTGTTCCCCTCTTTCCCTTGCCGGTACCCCCTGCGGACACCTCTCCGCTGCTGCAGTTCTACCTGTGCGCGGCAGAGAGCTGCACGGAGGCCGCCATCCTGGTCCACTACAAGCACACCGTCTTCGCCTTCCTCACTTGCTTCATCTTCGCCAGCCATCTGCCAGAGAGACTTGCGCCGGGACACTTTGATTATATAGGTGAGTGCCGGAGGGCTGAGTCGGCATTGTTTTCGCATTATTTTCAGGAAGAAAGCGCATTAACGCATGAGGGACTCCCAGAGGTTATAATATATTCCCCGCTGGAAATCTGAGATGTGGTTTTACATACGAGATACAGCAGTCCTGCCTAGGTCAAGCGGGAACAGCTCCAGAAGCATCCCGTTTCCAAAATGCAGCGCAGGAGCAGCCTCTCAGGAGAGCCGGTGGCAGTCCTGGCCGCATCGGGGTTTTCCCTGCTCCCGCCGCGCCGTGCACGAGCATGGAGCTCCTCAGCACCACGCGTGTGCCGGGACGGCGGCAGCGAGCTGCACGTCCCCCGCTGCCATCACGGCCGGCTGGGTTTTTGGAGAGGAAGATCTCTGTGCTCTGGTGGCAACAATGATAAAAGCCGCAGAAATTAGTAGAAGAAATATTTAAAAATGTGATGCCCGGAGAAGACAGACAGGGAACTACTGGGGAGAGGCCAGCGGAGGGCTGCGAGGATGATGAGGGGACTGGAGCATCATCTCTGGTGTGAGGAAAGGCTGAGAGAGCTGGGGCTGGTGAGCCTGGAGAAGAGAAGCCTGAGAGGGGACCTGATCAGCACTGATCAATATCTAAAGGGTGGGTGTCTACAGGGTGGGGCCAGGCTCCTCTCTGGAACACAGAAAGTTCCACGAGTTCAATAGGAGGAAAAACTTCTTCCCTCTGCGGGTGCCCGAGCACTGGGCCAGGCTGCCCAGAGAGGTTGTGGAGTCTCCTTCTCTGGAGAGATTCCCAACCCGCCTGGACGTGATCCTGTGCGACCTGCTCTGGGTGATCCTGCTCTGGGTGATCCTGCTCTGGGTGATCCTGCTCTGGCAGGGGGCTGGATGAGACGATCTCCAGAGGTCCCTTCCAGCCCGCCCCGCTCTGTGAAGCTGTGGAGGCGATGGATGCCATGCAGAAGGTCTCGGTGAGTGCTTTTGACTTTGTTGCAGGGCACAGCCACCAGGTTTTCCACGTCTGTGGGATCATCGGGACGCACTTCCAGATGGAGGCCATCATGATGGACATGGCCGAGCGCCACGACCGGCTCCTGCCCGTCCCGCTGCTCCCCTCCTCCCTGCAGACCCTCGGGTCGATGGGCATCTGCGTGGCCGTGAGCCTGGCGGTCATCGGGCTCTGCTCGATGTCCCTGCGCTTCATGCCGGAGCCTCTGCAGAGAGAAAAACTGCACGGGCATTAGGCTTCGGGTCTAGATAGTATTTATGCTGCTCCACGGGAGAGACCCTAAAGGGGTCTGGTATGGACGAGGAGGAGTTTAGTCGCCTACGCTCTCTGAGAAAATGCTTAGTTAAAATTTTCTCAGGAGCGAAACATATTGCACTGGGTTTTGTACATAGAGCTTTAAAGCTGGGAACAGATTATGAAACGCTTCTAATCAAGTTGCTATTTCACTACAAGAAATACTTCAAATAATCTTAACTTTTTTCTGCAAAAGGGAGATAAGTGCTAATACTTTCCAAAGCAATAGGCATTCATCAGGTCTGCCTTACGGAGGGATCGGGGGGGCGAGTGAACGTGGGGAACACTGGTCAGCTGGTGGCACAGATGTCCTTGTCGTCAGCTTAGACCGATAGCCAAGACTCCTTGGTGAAGGCACGAGCACGGGCGCTCCCAGGGGCTCCTCAACTGAGGTTTTCACCTTGAAAGTGGCATTATTTAGGGGATTAAAACCTCAACTATCCGTGGTACACTGCCTTACACTAAACCCAAGTGCCTGACAGATGTGGGATTCAGAGAGACTAGAGTTTGCCTGTGTTTTAAATTCAGCTATTTTTAATCGTTACCCAGAAAGACTTACTCTAGAAGAATTCTCCATGGGACGTTCCTCCAGAATAGTGGGGGGGTTTGTCCAATTCCGGTGCGTAGGTAAGTCCTGGGAAATTAATTCCCATGGGAGAGCCGAGCTCCCGCCTGCGATGCGACTGCCCGGCGGCTGCCACAGCCCCGAGTGCGGGAAGCACGTCCTGAGCTGGTAACGCAGGGGGTCAAACCCTCAAACCCGCGTCACTTTAAGGCATTCCCAGGGTTGGACCTCTGCTCTCCCAGCACTCGCCCGGTGCTCCGGCTCTGGATTTTACAAGGGGAAGCGGAGAGCCCTGGGCAGAGCCTGGAGGTGCCAGCCTGGTGCGGGCAGGGGGGAAGGCAGCCCGCGGGGAGGGCTCGGCTGGAGGCTCCGGCCGCCGAGGCTCGCACGTTGGGTTTGCCTAATGCCACGTGGGAGGTACAGGAACGCGCGATGCAAATATTACTGCTGGGGAGTATTATCAAGCTTCTTGATAATCGTACGGGTGTGTAATTTGTTTTGTGTATAATTACCTCTCTCAAGGTATAATTGATGCACTTTTGAGTGACAATACAACGGCTCATTAAATATATTACAGGACAAATAAGTCTTTTGAAAAATAGCTTTCTTTGGAAAGCTGACCAAGATTGATATTAATATTTATAAGCACTGGAACACAATTGTTTATTCAACAGTTTTATTTCATTAAAACAGAAAACTAATAAAACTATCGCACAGATACACGCTAACCTGATTTGTATAGTTTCATAAAAATACCGTCTGTGAAAATGAATCACTTCGGAGATAATTGCTGATAATTGCAAAGCTTGTTTACCTTGTGTACTCGCGTGACTGGAAAGGAATCTGGCTCTGCGTGCAAGACACGATTTAAGAGTCTGTAAAATTTACATGAATCATTATACATTTTTTCTTGGTTGTTTAACTTTCGAATTTGGGAAGTCCACTCATGCTCTTCGGGTGAAATTATCTGTAGGAAAACCACATTAAAAAATGTAACACCGTATGACACACTGCCCTAATCCCTCTGGATCCTGCAGCGCTTTGCACAGCCCCTTAGTCTGGTACATACTTTGCACACTAAACCAGCCAATGTTTGATCTTGAAGTAGCACAGGTCAGCCAGATTTCTTGTTCAGCTGGAGACAGGCCTTCAATTCAAGGTACTAAATTTTAGTCACGTAAATAAAAACCCTGTGTCAAATTGTTACGAGTAAATAATACAGGATATTTATTTGTCGGAACGCGTTGTTTTGTTGCGTGTCAGCGCCCGATCCAGAGCAAATCACAAACAAAACTATTAATTTTATGACCAAATCCCAGAGAACTTCACTCATCTGCTCCTCAGCCAAGGGGGTTTGACTGCGCTGATGAACCAAGCAGATACAGCAGGTTCTTAGGTCTGTCGAGTTCCTTCGGGTCAAGGGAAAAGGTGAACGTGAACATTCCTGAATAGCGCTTAATCCAAAAGACACAGGTCTTCTTCCAAAGGAGCGTAACGCACAACGTGGATTTGAATAAGCTGGAGTGAGGGTTTGACGGTGGTAGCGGGAGTCAGGACTGTCTTTGGGAGCACGTCCCCGACGAGGCAGGCGGCGTCATCGGGTTCTGTACCAGGAGTCAGGTGTGGGAATCGTTAGCTCATTCGTTAAACCACCACCTTTCCTCCCGTGAGCTCCTCCTGCTCTCCCTCGCCCTGTGTGTATCATTTTCCAGGTGCCTACCAGTGCAATGGGTTTAATTTATTAAGTCCTAAGCGGTCCAGGGTCGACGAGAAGCGAGATGCTGCCGCAGCAGTCAGCGTTTTCTGCTGCAAGTGCAACTTCAGGTGCTTTTATGCGCTGGTTCCCAGGGCTTTGGGAATTCAGACTGGGTTTTAGGGTGGCAGCCCCCTCTTACCAGTTTTAGGGCGCAGGGCAAGGTTGGCCGTGACGGTGGGACTGGACAGGGGGGTCTTGGTTCTGCTCCTGGGCAGGCGGGCTCAGTTCTGACCGTCTGTATCCTTCATCTGCCTTACGAGAACATTAAGAAATCTGCCCGTTTCCACATCTTTTAAAACACTGTTTAAGAAGCGAAGGCTGGCACGGGATGCTGGTTTCTTCTGGTCACAGTAAAAAAAAAAAAAAAAAGAGTTTGTTGGGATTTCTTTTGTTTTTTTTGTTTTTTCCCCTTCAGGCAGTACCCTTACTTGATTTAGCTCATTTCCACTAACTGAGAATTGACCGGCGACTGTGGTTTAAGCAAGATCGAGTTCAGCCCCCCGGAGGCCCTCAGAGCCGCCAGCCAGGGCTAAAATCCAGGTTACTTCTCCCCCTACCCCCGTTTCCCCATTTCCCACCGCAAAGCCCTTCTGCAGGCCAGGAATAACTCACGTACCCCCGGCACAGCGGACACCCCCCTTCCCGGGCTCCCATCGTTATTCACACCAAGCAGATGCCCCAGACGTCCCACGGCGTCCCCCGGCCTGCGGGGCACCCGGAGCCCCCGGCACCGAGGCCTCAGCCCCAGGCCCCAGGCCCCAGGCCCACCTCAGCGTCTGCTCCACACCCAGCCCGGTCCCGGAGCTCGCCACAGGCCGCAGCGAGGCCTCGGGAGTCCCGGCCGCTCCCTCCGGGCCCGGTGCCGGGGCTCGGCCCCCGCCGGCACCTCCCCACCGCCGGGCCCAGCAGGAGGCGCCCGCTCTCCGGGCCTCGGCCGTTGCCGTCGCCATGGCAACGTTTACGGGCCGCACCCCGAGGGGGTGCGGACGGCGTCGCTTTACGTTACCGCACGCTTGCGCGGTGACGCTCGAGGTGCCGCGCGCGCTGATTGGTTAGATTTGAATCACAGCGCAGCGCGCGGGTCACCGGCCGGAGGCAGCGCGGTGCGGTGGCAGCGCCCGTCTCGATCGCGATACGCGGCTCCCCGCGACATGAAGGCGGCGTAA
>VXBL01010075.1:71060-92825 GCA_013400195.1 Aramus guarauna | reverse complement strand
CTGAAGAAGCCGTCCAACCCCGGGCTGAAGGACCCCGTGGGGGTGAGTGCGGGGCCGCCGGCCCCGGCTGGGGGGAGGGAGGGGGCGGGGGCTCGGCCTGCTGCCGCGCTGCGGGGCCGCTCTGAGGGGCGGCGGGCCCGGTGCCCCCCTTCCTTCCCCAGGTGTACTGCAGGGTGCGGCCGCTCAGCCGCCCGGAGCAGGAGTGCTGCATCGAGGTGATCAACGAGACCACGGTGCAGATCCACCCGCCCGACGGATACAGGATATTCCGCAACGGGGAATACCGGGAGGTAACGGCCTGGGGAGGGGGGCGGGGGGGTTATGGAAATCCGCGCCCGTGCCCTCCGCCTTGGAGCTGGGCGCGGCTGCAGGGGGCTGCCTGGAATTAGGGATCAAAGTCCTTTCCCTGCTGTCCCTGTTTTCCGCCGGCTTGCGGGGTGTCTGCAGCTGAGCAGTGCCTGGATAGCCCGCGAGCTTTTCTACTACCTAGAGCAAAAAATGCGGAATTTCCTCAGCCATCAGATATGCTCCGTGTGTGAGTGCACCGCTTCTGCAGAGGGGGGAGGGGAATAAAAGGAGCAAAAAAAGCAAAGCTGGCAAATATTTAGCTTGAAGGACTACTTCATGTAGGACTAATTGAAAGAAACCGTCTCTCAGCTAAACCGAACACGAATTAACAGTTGATTTATCCCAAAGTTAAGTTGGGCAGAAAGCAATATTTCCCTATTTAGGCAATGCGTATGGGGGGAAAACTGTAGGTTGTCTCTACAAAGTGGTGAGATGTCACGAAGTGTAGAGAGGTGGGTAGCAGGTCAGAAAGTTGTTCTTGTTGTTATTGATCGCTACCCCTAGAACAGGAGGGGTAAATCCTGTGCACAGAATGAGGAGCCAGATCGTAGCACTGATCGTGGTTTGGTGGTGAAAGTCAACTGTAGGTTCCCAGCGCAGTGCTCTAACCCTAAATAAGAAGGTCATAGTGTTTCTAAGGAAAAAAAAAATTGAGAAAGAGTGTTAGTTGGGATGTGGAATACTTTGTTTCTGTTTTCAGCATGGGGAATTCTTATAGGAAGTACATGAAGGAACTTTCAAAAGCTTAAATAAAATAGGCAAAGTTTTAATTAAAAGTTTGGTAAACAAGCCTTGCTAAAAAAAAAAAGGTAAAATTCAAATGCTTATGTAAGCAGATGTTTTGATTGAAGAGTGACCAGGTTCATTAAAAAAACAGTATATTGAAAATTTATGACTGAGAACAGAAGCTAGACTGGAAAAAGACACAAACTTAAACCAAAATGATTGAACGCTGGAACAAGTCACCTTTGGCCATTGTGGGTGCTCCTTTCCTCAGGTCTTGCGTAGATGATGGTGGGAGCTCAAACAGAAATTGGCGCTTGAAGCTGTAAATTGTGAGACCCTCCAGCTGCTGGGAGGTCAGGCTTTGTGATCCTTCTGGTTGTTTCTGGACTTAAGCTCTGTGAAAATGACACAGTTGCTGTCTTCCTTCCTGTTCTCAGAATAGTTACACTGGAACTGCCCATGTATAACACTGGTATAATCCTAAAGTAGAATCTTTATCATTCTGGTAGCTGATGAAAAGCAGTTCTAAGGTATGAAACAATGAAGCACTTTGAAGCAATGGACTTCTGGACAGGGAAACGTAAGGTTTAGGATGGTGTATCGTCTTTTCTTCAGACGCAGTATTCATTTAAAGAAGTGTTTGGCACCCTTGTTGTTCAGAAGAAGCTTTTTGATGTGGTGGCTAAACCTCTAGTGGAAGATCTCATTCGTGGGAAAAATGGTGAGCAAGTAATTTGTTCTCTACTGCTTTTCTGTATGTCTGCCGTGCAGTTTCTTATTTTGCTATGAGTTCGTATGTCTCAAGGTTTCGTAGCTTGTCAAGGTAAAAACATGTGTACCTTGTTTGCAACGAGAATAGCTCCTCTATGCAACATCCTTGGAAGCTCTTCTTGCCTTTCATTACTTTGAAACCTCTTTACCTTTGTTCTGATGTGCATGTTACTTGTGTCAAGGTTTCATCTTTTTGTACAAGGTCTAATCTTTTTGTACCCCATTAACTGGAGACGCGTTTTTCTGCAGAATAGGATGACTTTTCCACCCCAAGAATGACTACAGAAATAAATCAATTTGTAGGGCTTGAGCTCCTGGGCATGGCTTGATATCATGGTGTTGGTCCTTGAAGTATCTGGCTTATGTCAGACTCCTTGGTAACAGTGGTAACAAATTGGGCCTCTACACCTGGGACTTACTGGCTTCCTTCTGTTTTGGCTCCCAAATGTGCTCTCCCCAGAGAGTTGAAGTGGCTGTCAGCGAGCGATGCGAACGCAACCGATGACGGTAGCTTTTGCTGGGCTGCAATAATTTACTGTTAACTGTTTGAGTCATCGTGTCTTCCAATTACATTTGACCCAAGAAAGACAGGACGTGTGATTCTAACAACTTTTTTTTGCAACCGCAAGCATGATTACACCGTTTTCCTGTCCCTCCTAGGTCTCCTGTTTACATACGGTGTGACAGGCAGTGGGAAAACGCACACCATGACAGGATCTCCTGGTGATGGAGGGCTTCTCCCGCGCTGTTTGGATATGATCTTCAACAGCATAGGACCGTTCCAGGCCAAGCGATTTGTGAGTAGTTTTGCACTGAATTCTCCACACTATTGCTTGTAACAGCCTAAAGACACTATATAAAATGTTCTAAGTGCTTATCTCCTGTCCGGTCATGTGACTGGAGCACTTTAATAAGAAAACCAACCAAGAAAACTCCTCTCCCATGAGATCTGAAGAGCAGGGCCAAGGAAGCAGGTGTGGTACCTAGGATGGACATTTCACAAAGATGTATGGTCTGGCCATCCTTATAATTATCTCTCGTTCTTTAATTAACTTCTTTAAAACAATAAAAAAGGAAAGAGGAAGCTTTCTGAGTTATGGAATGGAATGTCACCACAAGAGGCAAAAGCCACGGGAAACCATATCCAAAAGAATATCAGACATGATGTGAGGCTTTTCTTGTGGTCAGACGTCTCTGGATTTTTGGTATCTAAATATATTTGAAACAATACTGGAAGTCTTTTCCTTGGTAGCATGCTAGCTTGGGAGCTTTTGTGAATTACTGCTATCTGGGAAATATCTGTTTTCTGTCAGATCTGCTTGGCATTAGCCAGCAGATCGAGTGTTAGTGAGGGGCATGGTATTTGCCGGTTGCTAGACAGCTTGATCAAATAATTTGTTTTGCTGGCCTTCACCTTATGTTCTCTAGTGTTTGTCATCATATTGTCTAAACATACTCACTGCTCAGGTTTTTAAGCTCGATGACAAGAATGGTGTGGATGTTCAGTGTGAAGTAGACGCTCTATTAGAGCGCCAGAAGAGAGATGCCATGCCTGTTCCAAAAACTCCATCTGGCAAGTAAGTACCTATTGTATCATGCAGGATGAATTTAGTTAATGTAAATGTTATTCTGAAATTGTGGTTTTAACTTATCTTGGTCTCTTTATCCTTCCCTTGAAGAAAGGAAGGAAAGTATTAATGGAAAGCCAGGGTATTTTCATGTGGTTTGAGCAACTGCATAATTAATTATTTAGATTAGAAGACTGAGGATCAGGCAACAGAAGTCTATTTTTTGTACCTGCTAACCCATGAGTAAAATGCTGTGACTTCACCGAGTAGGACTCCTGTGAAGTTAAACTTGGGGATATTTAGCAAAATAGTGAGACTGGTGAATGGAAGGTAGGATTGTTGACTATCCAGGCATTTTGCAAGGCATTTCTAGCTGCAGCTGAGTATAGCAACGTCAGATGGAAGCTTATCTACTTACACTTTTCAGAGTGCTTGTTTTAATATAATGTGACTGGATGTGGTGTCATTAATTGATAGCGTGAGCACTTCCATACTCAAATCCTGCTGTCAGTAGACTTGCTTTTTAACTGTATAGTCGCCATCTGACACGTTAGCTGGGTGTGGGTGCTCTGTTACAATCATTTATTGCATGTGTTCAACAGGCGACAAATAGATCCAGAATTTGCTGATATGATCAATGTGCAAGATCACTGCAAAGTGGAAGAAGTTGATGAAGATAACGTCTACAGTGTCTTTGTCTCCTATATTGAGATCTACAACAACTACATATATGACCTCTTGGAGGAAACTCCCTTTGATGCTATAAAACCAAAGTTAGTTTTATGAATATCATTACTCCTATTTCAGTTATGCTTTTGTGGGAGCCACAATATGTCTTTAGAGCTGTAGATTTAGTGAGTCTTGCTCAATTCATGGGAGTCCCTTAAAAAAAAATCATGTAAAAAAGGGGATGGCCAAGGACTCCAGACGATAGTACTTAAGTGTGCCAAGTACTGATGGTTGTTCTGTTGCTGCTAAGACTCGGTGCTCCCTTCCTCGTTATAATGGGAGATTAATAAGTAAATATTTAATTAGTTAGGCAGTGTGTTGTATCCCACTGAGATTCCAAGTCTATTTGTGCTAATTCCTAGCAGGTGACTGCTGCAACTTGGCAAGTAAGCCATTCCATAGCTGACACTTTTTTTTCCCTGGAAACAGTGTATTGGGAGAAAGTTGCTATTTTGTTGTTGCTTTACAGTTAATGCAAGCTTACGTATTATTTTACTGGATGCCAATCATTTCCATAGAAACAGAAATGAATGGTCTCATAAATGAAGTTCTGGGTATTTTTTGGAAAGGTGTGTACTTGGCTGATTTCTAAAATTGATAAATCTTGAGACCTTCAGGAAAAGTCTGCAAATTAAACTTTGAATATGTTTTTTTTTAAATTCTAAATCCATTAAGGAAAACCCTACACATATCCATCGGTACATGTGTTAATTAGAGTTGGCTGATTTACAAAGACTAACTAGAGCAAAACGAGCCATTTCTCTGAAGCATCAAGAGCTGCTCCAGGGTACTGGTTTGAAAAGGGTTTGAATGTCTGTGAATGCTTTTTAAAGAAGTATAAAATTATTTGGTTTAGTATTGTGCTTATGTCCAAAAATCAGCCCGCGAAGAATCTTGGATTATTTCTATTTATGGAAGCCACAGTGTATTATATATGAAAATATTTTAGACACAAGCTGAATGACTTAATATTTTTTTTAACCCTGTTTTTTTGGTAGGTGGAACAATTGCAACACTCCTGTGCGAAATGGTGACTTTATGTATGTGCATAAGCGTATTACTCCCAGTGTTGAAAAGCAAAATTTTCTTTTAGTAGAAGCAGAAAATAAAATCAGACTGACTCCCTCTCTCCTCTTGCTTTACTAGCGAATATAGAACGCTGCTGAAGCCATCTTGCTTCTGTATGAGTGTATGCATGTAGAAAAACAATAGCTGCCATCCAAACTCATGACTTCCCAGTAAGAATTGCAATTAAATGTAGCTCCTAAATTAAAGCAGTAGCTGAAGTGTAACTAATCTTGGCTGAATGTGTGTCCATGTACTTGTACTTCCTCTTCCATCTGCTGTATGGAGAATTGACAAATTCAGTCTGAATTTTATACTTAAACAAAAGAAAATTTGCATGACACAATGTATTGTTGTGCATAAACATCCACTCAATTTTAGTGCTGCTTTTTTTTGTTGTGCTGTTTCCTCCCTGTCCTTAAGACCTCCACAATCCAAAATACTTCGTGAGGACCAGAATCACAACATGTATGTCACAGGATGCACAGAAGTAGAGGTGAAATCTACAGAAGAAGCTTTTGAAGTGTTTTGGAGAGGTAAATCTTATATTTGAACTTCTTAAATTCAATACGGATGTGTAGTCCTTCACACTATCAAGCTGAAAATAGAATTGGCTTTGCCGGGTGGCAAGTCTGTTAAATAAAACAGGGGTTTAGAGGGATTGTTTTTCTTCTAAACAGGTCAGAAGAAGAGGCGTATTGCAAACACTCAGCTGAATCGAGAATCTAGTCGCTCTCACAGTGTTTTTATAATAAAGCTGGCTCAGGCACCCCTGGATGCAGATGGAGATAACGTGCTGCAGGTGAATGCTGGGGCAGGCTGTTAAAGGAGAACTCAATGTGTGTGCGTACGCTCGGAGGTGTGTTAGGAGAGGTGGGGAGCCTTGCGGCATGGCTTGCCGATGCAGTTACCATATCTTGAGTGTCCACGTCTTGCTAGTCAGCAATTTCATTTTGAAGGAAATCAAAATGACCAAATTTCGAGTCTTTGAACAGAATTGGTCACCTTTTTGTAGTGAAAGTTGGGCATTAAAACAGAGCAAGGCTGCTTATTCCTTTGGTTTTTGCCTCTGCTTCTTTTGAGCAAAAACTTAAGTTTGGAGGATTTGAATGAGTGCAGTTGTTACATCCAACTTGTGGATATAGCAAATCGTTATCCACAGCTTCTGGCCCAAGACAGAAGGGTTCTGCTGAACTTATTCACAAGAAGAGCCAGTGGTGCACAGCTTCTTGCATTAAGTGCAATAAAATCACCCTCAGACTTTACTTAAAGGCACAACACTCTAAAATAAAGTGTGCATGCTGGTTTAGGTTTGGGGAGTGGGGTGTTCCACCCCGTTAGAAGGAATAGCGCTAATCGTTAACCTAATGTAATTTGTCTTCTGTACTAGGAGAAAGAGCAGATCACTTTAAGCCAGCTGTCCTTGGTTGATCTGGCTGGAAGCGAAAGAACTAACAGAACAAAAGCTGAAGGGAACAGGTTGCGAGAAGCAGGTATGTACCACCCTTGGACAGCCTGGTGATTTTATGTGCTAGTATACACTCGTAGTAGTCTTGTCTCCTAGCAAAGGCATCATAGGAAGAATTGAAGTGTTCTGTTATGATGTTTAGTTGTCTGATTTGCTGACCTTAAATCCTCCAGTTTGCTAAACCACAAGTCTTTAGTAGCACTTACTCTGATTCTTTCTGTTCATTAGAGCAGTTTTCTGTAACAAATGTAACTGAAGTTCAGGCAATTTGTTCTTAAGTAAACTGCTAAATAATTTGGGAACGTGATCCAAATAGCTGCTTACAGGTTTTTTGTCTTCTGGGTTCTTTTTAAGGTAATATTAATCAGTCGCTAATGACGTTAAGAACATGTATTGAAGTTCTACGGGAAAACCAGATGTATGGAACAAATAAGGTATGCATCCTGTTATGTAATTATCATTTGGTTTGATGAAGATCTGGTGTAATGAAAGCTTACGAGATCTTTCATGTACTTTATTTTAAGATGGTTCCATACAGAGATTCCAAACTGACTCATCTTTTCAAGAACTATTTTGATGGTGAAGGAAAAGTGCGTATGATTGTGTGCGTTAATCCTAAAGCCGAGGACTACGAGGAAAGCTTGGTAACTTCTTGAGATCTTACCTCATTTCCCCCTATTATTCCCCTCCCAAGTTTGTACTACTTCTACTTCTTTAGTAGATGAGAGGAATGATAATTTTTGTGGCTTGGGCACTTCAGGTAATCAAATACAATATTGTAGGGCAAATGTGCCCTCCAGGTCTTATTTTTCCTCTTAAAAATTACAACTGCTACTTGCTTGTAAAATAGGCAAGGCTTGCTTCTCACTTACAGCAGTCCAAATAGCCGCATCTAGGCGCTTCATCTCTACTGTGACAGTACTTGCAAAAACTTCAGCTTTCTGCACAGTTGGTTTCATGGTTCCTGGGGGGCTAATGTTGGGTGGTGTTACTGGGAAGGCTTCTGGATGCTCCGCTGCAGGATCACAAGCTCTCTAGTTGGGAACTATTTGAGATTATCGCTTGATAATGTCTCCTCTAATACTTTTATTGACATAAAATAGCACTTTCAAACTTGCATTGGACTGCTTCCAGTTAGTTTTGTTGCTAAGCTTGCTTTTGTTCTTTGTAGCAAGTCATGCGCTTTGCAGAAATGACCCAGGAAGTTGAAGTGGCCAGACCTGTGGACAGACCGCTCTGCGGCTTAACGCCAGGACGGCGCTTTAGGAATCAGGCCTTCCGAGAGGAGCTCTCCCGGAAATTGGAGATGCGGGGTGGCCCGATAAATGGAGGTAAATACTAGAGTGCTAGGGGATTGCAGCACAGTTTTGTTTTTTTTTCTGTTAGGAGTTGAAGGCTATTCTAAAACAAATTATTTGAGCCTTGAAAGTGCAAAAGGAATTTCACGTAACTGTTACTCGTTATTGGTGACGACTTGAATTCATAGTCCCGTTATTGCAGCTCCTGAAAGGAAATTGTGCTGCAGATGATGCTTTGATATTTTTGTATGCTTAAGGCCTACTTTAGAAATCAAGAGTTGCCTTGGAGGTATTGTAAAGCAATGAATCAAGGTTGTCACACTTAATCGCAACACTGTCATCTCTTCTGAAAACTTCTAGTTCTCATTAATTATTCTAAGTTCTGATACTGTGGAATGAATGATCTGTGGCTGTGCATTGTCAAATGGAATCTTTCTGTTCTGTAGCTCGCTGACAGACTTTTTTGGCTTTAAATCTTACAGAAAGGGAAGAGCAATCTGTTTCAGAAATGTTTTTGCAGAACTTTCCTCCATTGCCTTCGTGTGAGCTATTGGACGTTAATGATGATCAAACACTTCCAAAGCTTATTGAAGTCCTGGAAAAACGCCATAACCTACGACAAATGTTGTCAGAGGAGTTTGCCAAAAATGGTAAGAATTTGAACATCAGTACGGAGCTAGATTTTTGACACTCATGTTACTACTCAAGGGATCTCTTCTGTACCGACATGAAATATGTATCTTGTCTAGATTGATCATTTAGACCTGTTTTGAGGTAATAAAAGAGCTGGTAGCATTCAATTGGTAGGAGAAAACCACAACTGCTTTTGATATTATGGAGATAGGGTGAGAAGATAAAATATATTGATTTTCTTGCAGTGCTTGCATTTAAAACAATGCTGCAAGAATTTGACTCCAGTGTTGTATCCAAGGAAAACTATATTCAAGGAAAACTGTCTGAAAAAGAGAAAACAATAACAGGACAGAAAATGGAGCTAGAACGCCTGGAAAAGAAAATTAAAACTTTGGAATACAAGGTCAGTTTTTTGTTGTCTAAAGCTGAGCACAAAATGCATTTTCTGACGTCAAGAAGCTTGCCAAATGGGACGTAGAAGTTGCTTGCAAGATGGCTATTAGAAACAAGATTAAAAGTGTTTTGTGGGGAACTTTACTGAACACTTTTAGCTCTTTGGCTTTCTTATGAGGTGAGGCTTTTCTTTTACATTGAGATGGGCAACTTACAAGAAAGTTGTAAAATCTCTGAAACTTTTTGGAATGTGGACTATTTGGGTATATTTGTACAACAGGTAATATATTCTAGTGTATGTTAATCAGATATAACTAGCAGTTCTGGACTTAGATGGTTGCACTTCTAAGAAGCATAGCGAAGTCCTTCCTGTCTTCCTCCAGATTGAGATTTTGGAGAAAACTGCGACAATCTATGAAGAAGACAAGCGTAATCTTCAGCAAGAACTAGAAAGCAAGAGCCAGAAATTGCAACGTCAGGCTTCTGACAAGCGTAGGTTGGAGGCACGATTGCAAGGCATGGTGGCAGAAACAACTATGAAATGGGAGAAGGAGTGTGTAAGTACGCTGCCGTATCTATTAGAAACGTGTAGTGGAGCAATGCCGGGGGGGGGTTGGTTTTGTGAGGGCTTTTACATGGCAGTGGCATTAAGAATGGAGATGTGTTTGGTTTTTAGTTATGGGCTTGAACAGACACTTTGAACTTAACTTTTATAAATGTAGTATGGTACAATAAAGACCTCAAGGACTTGTGATGCAGCTAGAGCAGCTCCCTTAAGCACTTGGTCACGTCATTTCAATACCTAAAATTTGTTCTTTTGGGTTTGTGGCACCCTAAGGAGTGGTTCTCTTGTTCTGTCGGTTGTCAGCAGAAGCCAAATGTCAGGGTTTCCCCTTTACCCTCATCTAAACTCTTGCTTGGATTTGCACTTGACAAGCAATAAGGAAAGGAAATCTGAGGGATTAATTTTTACTGCTGCAGGACTGTTTACTACTTCAGGATCACTGATAGAACTATGGTTAGATGTGCTCCCGTTTCTCATAATTTAGGAAGCAAAATGTTTATGGCATTAAACGTGGAACTGTTTTATAATCCGGAGAGTCTTTCTTTAACTTGATGTGTCATTATTTCCAATAGCTTGTATCTCGGTGGGGCAGGACTTTATTCCGCATGGAATATGTAGTTCCCTTCAAACTTTCAGCATAATTACTCGTGCTTTTGTGTAAAGTACTTCATGCTTTTCCTCGCTTGTCTTTGTAGGAGCGTCGTGTAGCAGCGAAGCAGCTAGAGATGCAGAACAAACTTTGGGTCAAAGATGAAAAACTGAAGCAACTGAAGGCCATTGTTACTGAACCAAAAAATGAAAAGCCAGAGAGGCCTTCGCGGGAGAGAGATCGAGAGAAGCCTGTTCAGAGATCAGTGTCTCCTTCACCAGTACCTGTAAGTTGCCTTTAAAACACTTGTTGATACAGGGAAAAGCATATTTATAAGAATGAACTAAAGTGCAGGCCACTTCTCTTTAGTGGCTAGAATATAGTTCCCAAGCACAGATTTTGGATAACTTAAACTCACTTTGAGTTCTCCATCTCCTGTTGTATTTATCAGTGCTCTTTACTCATGCTTCTACCTTCGAATGCTACTCATATTGGAAGAACACCCGATTCTGAATGCTGTTGCTGCAACACAATACCTCTCCAAAACCATAAGCTTGAATAGCTGAATTGGCACTCTGCACGTTGTCAGTATTCATTGTTTTATTGCCTGAAAGTTGACAGTTCTGTATGTTCACTAACTTCTTTCCCATTCTCTCTAGCCTTCTAGTAACTTTACCGCTCAGGTCCCTAACAGCCAGCGGCTCGTGAGCAACCCGCAGGTGCACAGACGTTCTAATTCTTGTAGCAGCATTTCTGTGGCATCCTGTGTTATGGAATGGGAGCAGAAAACCCCTTCGCACAAGCATACCAGTGGCATTTCTAATGCAAGGAGTAGACAACAAGAACCAGAACAAAGTAGAGACTATAACTCCTCAGACAGAAGGCGAGGGATGTGCTGGACTGGAGTCATTGAGGTTCCCAGGCGTAGAAATGAGCTAGAAATAGAAGAGGATCAATGCTGCAGGGTTAGTGCTGCTCCTGTCACAAGCTAAATGTAGTGTTGCTTAGTCTGGCTCAAAAGCTCATTACAGCTGCTCTCTGAGCACACCTGACACAGGCTGGAGTTTTCCCCTGAATGTATTTCTCATAGGACAGTACTGTTTCCAAACTGAATCTCACTACTCAGTCTCTTTGACTTCTTAACTTGACATTTAGAAACTCCTTAAAAGCAGCGTGTATATTTCTCGCTGGTGTGCAGATAGCACTTGTAAGGTACTCTGAACTAGTTAGACTTTTTTTCTTTAGCTATAAGTGTCCTTGTGTGTTAACTTCTGTCTGTCTCCTCAAATCTATCTTGCAGCCTGCAATTTGCCATAGTCGTTTGGCCAGCTTAAAAGGTGGTCTTATGAGCCGTACCTGCAAATGTTTACTGGAAATAGCGCTTGGATAAACATCTCACTTGTGTGACTAACTTTAACTCTCTTAGAATAGTCTTCCCTAACTTTCACATCTGCATTAAAACTGGGGGCTTTGCTTACAGGTGGGAGACTTTTTTTTTTTAATTAAACTGCTGCCTGCAAATGTTTGTATCGGTGGTGTGTGTCTCGTGTTATTGCAGTGGCTCAGGTAAATCGAAGAGAACTGTACAACCCCAGCCTCTCGAGAGCTTCTCGAGAGGAGGACAGTTTATTGTTGTACAATTCATATTCAATGGTGTTTTCAAAATTCCTTGGTACTTGCTGGCTCTTTGAAGTCAGGGACATGCTTTTAAGCAAATGCTATTCCGATTAACTGATACGTAAACTTCTGTCAGCAGAGTAAAATGGGACCAGTAGTAGCGTGCCCTCTCCTTGGAATGTAACTTCTAAGGTACTGTGGCACAATTGTTTCAAAAAACCCATCAACAGAAATAAGTAGTTGTCCACTAAAAGGCAGGGAGGTGGGTATTGAAATTTTTTTTTTTCTATTTAATGGAAGATTTTTGCTGAAAGCCACATTTCCCTATATATCCCTATATATGTTTAACTTTGAAGAGCTGCTTTAAACTTGTAAGAGGTTTATCTGTAAAGGGTACAGCCAATCTCATGTCGATTGGTCAAATCCTAATTGATGCTCATCATCTGAGAACACAGCAGATGGGATTTGCATTCTTCGGTTTGAGTTGTGTAATCTCACTGTGATTCAGAGGTCTCTAAAATTAGTGTGTAAATGGAAGAGAGAAAGTCTGCAAATCCTCTTTCAAAAGCCCATTCAAAGATCTTGAATGCACCCAAGTTTTTAAACAAGTTTCCAGACTTTTTTCTGATTTCCCTGAGCAACTGACAACTATGTTCATAAAATAAAAATACATGAACTCCAACCATTTCTCATGGATTTCCAACAGCTGAGTTCCGCAGCGATAGAAGTAGAACAGGGGGTGCTTCCTCTGCTCTGTTCACTCAGAGGAGTTAATGAGGTCTTGCATCCTTTAGAGATGTTGGAAATCCATACTTGGTCTGCTTGCTTTGCTACCTCCAAAATACATTTTGATCCACGAATGCATCCATGGAAACATCAATTTTCTCTTTCCTGGTTGGTTAATATGTTCATAGCAAACCATTTTGATTTGGAAACTTGGGAGGAGCGTTATCAAACATAATGGTGTCCTCCTTGAGGAAACTTTCCTAGGTGTGGAATGCAATAGATTGGATAATGCTTAGCTAAAATTTACAAGAAATTGGATTATTTCTGTGCCAATTCCTTTAATGATTTTATGCAGGCTCTTGGTAACGATGCCTTTCAGGATGCACTTGGAAAGACTTTAGGAACAAAGCTTTGGTCTCTGTACAAACACATCTTAACCAGATCTGCAAAGTTCACTACTAACACTAACGCTATCCTGAGAGATTTACTGTGTGCTGATCTCTTCTGATTCTCTTCCACTCTGATCAGAATGCACCTCCAGTTCGCCTCAGACACAGACGGTCACGCTCAGCTGGGGAGAGATGGGTAGATCATAAGCCACCTTCTAATCTGCCCACTGAAACAGTCATGCAGCCGCATGTCCCTCATGCCATCACAGTGGCGGCTGCCAGTGAAAAGGCACTAGCTAAGTGTGACAAGTATATGCTGACGCACCAGGAGCTAGCCTCTGATGGGGAGATTGAAACCAAGCTCATTAAGGTAAAGCAAACGCCTTCTTCGTAAACTCGTGCTAACCCTGTCAAAACCGATTTCTGGCAACGTAATTGTGCTGCAGGCCTACTGGCTTGCGAAAGGGTACGTTTGACTCCATCTGCTGAGAGATTTGATTTGAAGGTTTTGTGCAGTTGGATTCAAGGCACCTTCTAGAGTCTGAACGTAGGGTATTGGAACTTTGTCAGTACTTCGTATAAACCACTACAAGCTTGGTTGTATCAGTCATCATTTTCCTTGAAAGCAGTTACATTTTTTTCCTCTACTAAAATGCAATAATCCATTTGTAGTGAAAGTTTTAGACTTGTGGCTGCAGCTAATTTTGTGGAGTCAGTCTTGTTGGAATGATGTTACTCAGTTTCCACTAGTGGTACGAGTGAGCTCGCTGCAGCGATGGATGCTCTAATGCTCTGGGACATAATTTCTAGCAGTCGACTGACAAACAAATTGGTCAGACAGCCTAGGCTTTCAACGCTTGTAACGTTTCTGTCCCAAAATGCTGACTGAGAGCTCTTTGTAATTTGTAGCAAGAAGCTTTTGGTTCATTTTTCCTACAGGCACGGGCCTTCTAATACTGTCTTTTTTCTTTTTGAGTTCTAAAAAGGCCTTCGCTCCTGTAAGGTAACCTTGTAGGTTCCAGCGACGTTTCCAAAAGCAGTCTCGCGTAGCTGACAGACATACGTGTTCATGCTGAGGAATGGAGCTATTGAAACTTAAACCTCTGGGATGATTTCTGTAGTGTTCCTTAATCATTGTTATCATACAGAAATCTCTGTCACCATAGCGACTGCTCTGTGGGTATCCTGTATGACCATCAGGGTAGATGGTGTTCGCTCTTTTTTGTCCTGTGCCTAATAAGAGACGATCTGTAATGGAGGAGAGTGTATTTGTGCAAGGAAATGACGTTTGTAAGCACAGAAGTTTCATGTGAAAACTGGCGCTGTAGCCATCATACTCACATCGTGACTGTGCCTTGTTCACTGCTTTCGGTTTCCAGGGCGATGTTTTCAAAACCAGGGGTGGTGGACAGGCTGTGCAGTTCACGGAGATAGAGACTCTGAAGCAAGAATCTCCAACTGGGTGAGCTGTCAAAATGTAACTCTAATAGTGCCTGATTCTGGTCCAAATGATTGAACAAAACCTTCTTGCATCTATAATTGAAGTCATATAAAAGTAACTTGGAGAGGCTTATAGACACTGTAGCTGCCTTTAAGGCTGGTCTGCTGCTGAGAGCAAAGTATTTGTTTAGTAAGTATAAAATGTATTCTCTTGTGTGTGAGAATCTGCCAAAAATATGTGACGCTTGTAACGTGGTTTTCCATATGCTTCTCTTCCAGTCGAAAGCGAAGATCATCACCTTCCAATCCTGACCCAGCCGAGGATGCTGCAGAGTCTGAATGGACTGATGTAGAAACCAGAGTAAGCTATAAACAAAGTGGGGGGGGACATCTCATGCTTGATCTGGATGAGGATTTGGGGTAATGCTGATAGCTGGGGCGGGGGTTGGCAATAGAGACTGATTTTTTTCTGTATCTTCTCAGTGTTCTGTGGCAGTGGAGATGAGGGCAGGATCAGCTCTTGGACCTGGGTATCAGCATCATGCTCAGCCCAAGTAAGTTCATCTCTCCTTTGTAGCGGGGATGTTGCATTCTCTTTCCTGATAACATCTAAAGTGACATAACCTTTTTTTAACTCCTTTTTTTTTTTCCCTCGACCTTGCTGCTCTTCCTGCTTCAGGTTTGGGGTGCACACCTCCTTAATGCTGTAGGATAAACAGGCTTATTTGGTGTTGGAAACTGGTGACAGGTTACATCTGTAGGAGACTCTAAGCAAAATTATTGACTTGTCTTCTGGGTAAAACTCTGCCATTCTGTGCAGTGAGCAGAATGTCAAGTTTGATCTCGTGCTATTTTGACTGTAAAAAGCTGCGAACTGTAGGGTGCTCGGCAGTCTGAGAGGTGTAGGGTTAGGGATGGCAGGGACAAAGTACTAAGCTGTATTCCCTCTTCTGTCCCCCTAGCCTTTATCAGGTGCTGCTGTAGTAAGGAATACTCATTTTTGTATCTTTAGATAAATTTAAATTATGCAAGGTTACAATTTCAGTATGGTATAGGGAGGAGGGAACTGAGGCGACTGTAGGATATAGCTACTGGTAAATTTGAACATAGCTAATACTTGCTGGGTCACTGTCGAGGTGCCTGCTAAGGAAGCGCGGGCTCTAGCCATGCTAGAAGAAACTTTCCTCTTTTTCAAACGCATAGATAATAGTCTGAATTCTTCAGGGCTGTCTAATGCTTCTTTAACGTGGTGGGATCAGTGGTGGTGGCACGCAAATGCAAACTACCAAATCAGAAGTCCCAATTTCTAGCAAAAAATCCAAATGATCCTGCAGTTTGTAAGGCTAGTGCCCTATGCCTGAGCCCTGCATCTAACAAAACACTTCACTGAGAAAACAAATGCTTCAGGTAAGATGGTTTTGTTAAGCTAGGTGTTACAGACCAGAACCCAATATCCAGATTTGACCTCTTGCAGATAGGTGCTGGCAGTGCTGTGCAAGTCACCTTTCCAACTCAGGGGAAGAAAACGTGCAGGTTTGCCAGCCACGTTTACAGGCAGGAGAGAGGGCTGGAGAGGTAAAGAGGCTTCCAGGAAGCCAAAATCAGCTAAACTTATTGCCGCTTTAGAGCGATGGTGGAAGAGTATTTTGGAGAGTATCTGAAATCAGTAATCCAAAGTGCCTCTCAGATAAGGTGACAAATGTGTGCCTTTCATCATGCGCTTTATTACATCTCTTATTAGAAACTGGAGCCTGCTCAAGGCGCCTACTTGCAGCCTTGCTACAGCCTCGTAATATTATAGCAAATCCTTTAGTTTGCCCATGCATTTATGGAGCTTGTATTTATTTAAACTTATTAAATAATTGAAATAAAACTTTGGTTAAAGCTCACAGGTATTTAGAAAAGAATGCACAAGACAACTGTTTCTTGATAAATAAGCTCTTGAGTTTTGTTAACTGTAGCATTTCTTAGCATAATGAGATATGCAAAACTTCTGCATACAGCAGAATAGGTGAACAGGTTATTGACTACTGCTAAGGAAAGCTGCTGCTCTGTCAAATCTGAAAGTTGTTTGTGGCTTTTTTTTTTCTTTTTTAGGCGAAGAAAGCCATGAACTTAATGTACTACTGCATTGGAATCCTCTTGATTTTATCAGACTGATGTAATATCTGCTGCCAGTGATAAACTTGATAAACTGCTTTGTTATCACTACGGGCTTATATTATTACAACGGCCCGTGCTAGGCACTGGTTAAATGGGAGATACTTTGTGCCATCCAAAGAAGCATGCATGTGGGTCCGTACGTCGTCCGTAGGTGTTGGGGGTTCTGCCGTTGTGTCCTCTGCACTTGGGGAACTCCTGTCTCGTATGTATGAAGCCCTTGTTGTTAAGCTGTATCTTTAATGACACAAGGCCTTTTTCTTTTTTTTTTTTGCCTTGTGTGGTTTTTTCAGCTTTTTTTCTTTTTATAGTGCAAAATCCTTCCATTCTCATCACTATCCCTTCCTCGTCAGGTCCTCTGTTTTGAAGAGGCATAAATGCTGCTATTTATTTAGATGCAGTAACGCACTTTAAGAGTGTTTCTATGCCATTTCATATTTTATTATAACTAGCAACAGCTTTGTGGCGTGGATTTCTTCTTGGCAGAATTACCTTTGATTATTTAATATGCAGATCAGCTTGTTGAAAACATTTCAATTTTCAGACCTTCATAGTAACGAAGCAAGAATACTGATATGATGAGTAATGGTGACTTGACATCAGACCTACTTTATTTTGTAGTGCAAGTAAATAATTAAATGTTTTACATCTGTAGATAAGGGGTAAAAGGGTAATTTGCTCACAGATATGGTGAGAACTTTATGTGTGCGGCTCTGCAAACATGTTAAAATAAATACTTTTATTCAATGGCTCTTACAAACCGTGTTCTCGTTACTTAGGGGTATGCTAAGCTGCAGAAACTGAGGTGTAAGCATCACAGCTTGTGCAAAGAGCTGTGAATGAATGTACCTTTTGGGGTTCTTCTGAAGCTTAAACCAAGGGATCTGCTCAGATCTCCAGATATGTTTTGGACAAGCTAATCTTCATGGCTGCAAATTGCTTTTGAGGGCAGCTGGTTCCATTTTGAGTGACTGACTGTCTCGTTAAAAGATGTTGAAGCTTTGAGCTTTTTCCAGCCTAAGAAAACAGCTTTTCTTACCAAGTACTTTTGAGGGAGAAAAAAACAAACAAACAAAACAAAAAAACCAAACAAAACCCAAACAACTAGGGGATTTTTTTTTAAGGAAAAAAGTGACCAATATGAGTGCCTGTTTGTAGCTGCTATAAACAAATTTATTTTCAGATGGTCCACAAAAAGGCTTATATTGTAAAGAAACGCCATTATTCCGCAGGTCTCCTGGGCTCACAGCTGGAGCAGCAAGCTGCAGAGCAGCAGGAGTGGCTGGCACGAGCACTGTCCTCTGGGGTGGCCTTGGCGTTCGCCTATAGCGAAGAGCAGCCTTGATCCTAATCCCCTTGTGAGAGCACGAGGCAGAGCATCCTTATTCTGTTCTCTGGAGCAGGCAGTGCTGCCGAAAGGTTTCAGAAGCTTCCCACCTTGGTCTGGGAAACAAAGTCCTGGTCCAAAAAGCTACAAGCGGAGGTGGAACCAGCCTAAAGAAACGGTGGGTTTGTTTGAGAGGTGTCTGAACGTGAGCTTGACAGGCAAAGCCTGCGCTGCTGGGTGATGGAGTGGTGGGAAGCGGCACTGCTGGAGCTGCCTGGCGAGCTGATGCCACTAGGTGGAGTGAAATAGCCACCATCAGGGGCTGGGTGAGCTCTTGGGTTTGGATTCCATCATCCTGTCGTCAGCCGAAGTCATATTGGAAGTGTTATGGGGGGAACATGGGAGGGGGATGTGAGAAACTGATATTCAGGACTTTGTAAAGGAAAACATTTAGCTACAGAATGCGGCTTCATTTGGGTCACTTCAAAAGCGAGGTGAAAGCCGTTCTGAATTAGCTCTCAAAATGCTGGTTTTAAATCAGTCAGCAAAGGATGCATGGCCAAAGTGTTTATTTCTCAGTCCTTGCCAAGTTCTGTATTTTAACACAAAGTTTTGCAAGAGCTTTGCTCTTCTTTCGAAGGAGAAAGCTGTTAAGCACAAAGAAAACAGTTGCTGCAGCCACCTTGTCCTGTTATAAAGGTTACTATCAGAAGCGGCAATAGAAGACCTTGCTGAGGACGATAACTGTCCTTGCCAGGTAACAACTTGTCTTGAGCCTGTGACTTGTTCTCCGTGTGCCTCAACTGCCCTTGAGGACTCTCGCTGAGCTAAGCGTGTTGTGTTGTGCCTCTGAGCTGAATTTAGGGTAGGGTGAAGGCTGGGCTACTCAACGTGGCTTGAAGTCTTGGCTAGTCGTCACGCCGTGCAGCCAAACTGTGCTGCGCCTCCCTCCCACCTTAGCGATGTCTTTAATTACTCAGATGCTATTACTACCTCCTGCGGTGGGCGGCATAGACGACTTTAAAGACTGAAACCTAATGAGTGAGAACGAGCTTTGCGAGCTGCCCCGTGTTTGTGTTTGGAAAGAAACGGAACCTGGAGGAGGACTTGGGCTCTCTGGGAGGAAGGAGAAGGCACGGGGACTCTTGCAGCAGGAGTCGCTCAGCGTGCCCATCGTGTGCGGTTGCCCAGCCCAGGCCTAGTGATGCTTTTCCATCGGCAGAGCTGCGTTGGGTGCCACTCAATCACATTCCTCTGAAGTCCTTCTTCATGTCTTTGCGTCTTCTTCACATATTTACTCTCGCACATCGTACTGGCAGTGTTTACTCTGCAAAGATTCCTCTAAGACTCAGCTAAGCACACAATTTATTCAGCTAACAAGGGCTGGCATTTATTGTGGGTATCTTTGTGTACTTGCTGTTCTTTAGTCTCCGTTGACATTCAGTGGGAAGCGTTAAAACAAACAGCAGCACGCAGTAGGAGGGTTGCCTGTACCAACGCTGAAGGAGCCCGGCAGCCCGATGGCAGCCAGAGCCGGCTCCCACCAGTCTGCTGCCAGGGAGGAGGGAAAAGCCTCTTCGAAGCAAGTGGGTTTTGGGGGGAATTTTCATCTTTGGAGATTAAGCTTTTTTTTTTTTCCTTTGCAGTGCATGTATACTTTCCTTTCTTTTTCCCTTGAGCTTTGCACTGATTGCAGCTAACGCTTCCCGACAGCGGGTAAGGAAGTGGCCCTATGGAATAACTCAAAGTTCAAGTTTCTAGCGGGCAAGCTTTTGGGTGGTTTAGCCCTGAATTTGTTATTGCTCGGTGGAGCAATTTAATTGGGCTAGAGCAATTAACAGAGCAGGGGCTCCAGAGCCAAGGGCATCCTGGGGTCTCCCTCGCTGTCAGCAGCGGGAATGTTTGCCTGGAGGGTGCAGGGCTGGGGCTGGGTTTGCTCCTTGAACCTGTTGCTGAGGAGAGCTCAGCTGTATGTGGGAACAAAGTAGGCAGGATAATTTATGTGATTAGTGAGTTTCTTCGTTTAAACAGAGTTCACTGCAGGTCCTTCTTGTTTCTGCCAGTCCCTCTGTCAGCCAGCAGGATCATACCGTGCTCCAGCGGGATCACACCGTGCTCCAGCGGGATGCATCACGCTGTTTTGCAAAGGCTGGTGCAAACTGCTCTGCAGTGCCTTTTGTTCTGAGCCTTGTTTCTGCGATTTCTGGTGCGTGTAGCTGGAAGCAGAATTCCAGCACACCCAGTCAGCTGCTGCTCTCGGGAAGAGAGGTGCTGAGCAGTGGATGCCCCGCTCCATGCGCAAGCCTGATGTCAAGAGAAGAATCTCCGTCAGTTTGCTTGTCCTTTAGTTTCTTAGCAAGCCAGCGTTTGTCAGGAATACTGAACTGAATTCATGGTTACCTTTTGAGGTAACAAATTCCTACCACAGCGGGCTGAAAGCTGCAGCTAACGCTGCCCGATCTTCCTGCCAGCTCTGAGTCGTCAGAGTTTCCTACTGGCACAAGGTGAAGGCTCTGGACTCTGTTGCCGGTGTTCCGTGGATGTTCTTGGCATTAATTGGCTGCAGCCTCTGCTGAGTAATGAAAAGCAGAAGGACGATACGCAGGCTCAGCCTTGAGATCACAGTAGAGCTGTTCTTGAGCTGGGGCAGTTCCAAAATCTGCTGTCAAAACCAGGTCGAGATAGGGTCCGACCGCTCAGGACACGCGTCTTCCTCCAGGTCCTGTTCTGTCTCTGCGGCACCCAGTCACCGTGCGGCGTGTCAGTACCAGAAGCCTGTAGGATTAGCCGGGCTCTTCCCGTGCAGTTAGCGGGGTTTTCCTGCCCGCTGCTCTTGCCAAGTGAAGGGTGCCTGCACCCCGCCGCCGTGGAAAGCGTTCTGGCTGACCCCGGGCCGTGCGCTAGGCAGGCTGCCAGGGAGCAGGGCAGGAAAAAGCTGATAGGGAGCAGCCTGTTTGCTTTTGGACCTGGCAGCTCCTGTGCGCGCTTCACACTTGCGCGCTGACGTGCTCCGACCGTGACCCCAAGGGCTACAGCTGTTCTCAGCCCGGCCTCGCCGTCGGGCACCGCTCGTCCTGCCGTGCTGCCGGTGGAAGCTGCTTGCGGAGAGGGATGAAGGCACGGCCAAAACCCCGACCGGTGGGGGCTGGCGCAGGCTGGCAGGGGTGGGAGTCAAGTCTGGCTTCGAAGTTGTTGCAGAACGTCTCTGCTTCGGCCGTGTCTGCCCAGCACGGCTGCCTGAAGGCCTGGGGGGGGCACAGCGGGGTGCGGGGTGCTGCTGTGTCCTCCGGGCTGTGTGCTGGGCAGGCACCGCAGGCTGCGGGGCGGGTGCTGGCCTCGGGCGTACGACCCGGGGTTCCGCTGCTGCCCCGTCCCCATCAGACACTGCACAGTGTCCGACAGGGATGCAGGAATTCAGCTGGCCCTGAACACCCCCCAAAGCACAGGCTGGGATCAGAGAACAGCCACCGCTGCGTGCTTGGGATGCACTCGCTTTTCAGTGATTATTTTTGCTTTTAATACGCTTTTTTCCCCAGTGAACTGTTTTCTATTTTCCACTCCCTTTTGTGGTCTCCTCTCTCATGTCCAACCCTGACTTCTACTTGCTGGCCTGGGGTGGTCCATGGTGGGGTGGCCTCCATCTCCCCCAGCTACATCCACGGTGATGGACCGAGGGCTGAAAACTAACTCTTAAGAGGTTGCAGGAATAAGCTTTAGATTGTCTGAAGGAATTAAAATTGGAGTTGTTTTTCTTCCAAGAGGCTTGCTGTTCCTGGTACGTGTGGTGGATTGACCCTGCCCCCCCAAAGCCGCTCTGTCACCCCCTCCTCAGCCGGGCAGGGAGAGAAAATACAACGAAAGGTTCCTGGGTCGAGATAAGGACAGGGAGAGATCGCTCACCAATTACCGTCATGGGCAAAACAGACTTGATTTGGGGAAAAATAATTTCTAGC
>VXBL01010075.1:58972-70215 GCA_013400195.1 Aramus guarauna | reverse complement strand
GATCTGCTCTGGTGTCTGTGCACCTCCTGCACTGACCCGGGTGTCTGCAGAGTTGTTCCTCTCACATCTTCTCACTCCTCTCCCTGGCTGCCGTTGTTCCTCGTGGTGCATGGGGTTTTTTTCCCCCCCTTCTTAACTCTGTTATCCCAGAGGCACCACCACCGTCGCTGATGGGCTCGGCCTTGGCCAGCGGTCAGTCCCTCTTGGAGCCATCAGACATGGGGGAAGCTTCTGGCAGCTTCTTGCAGAAGCCACCCCTGTAGCCCCCCCTGCTACCACGACCTTGCCACACAAACCCAATATAATAATTATAAGCAATAATCCTGGCAGGCATGAGCAACCCTCACGAAATCAGGGCAGCAGATGAGCCGTGGGCACGTGGCACAGCCGGTGTTGGCAGAGCAGGGTGGTGCTGTGCGGGGACGGTGCTGGGAGCAGCGTCTGGGGCTTGCAGGTGATGAACACCACCTTGAACCTTACTGCTTCAGGCAAAAGTGTTTATCTTCCTGGGAAGGGCGGCTGATGTGAAAAACGGCCGGTGTCTGTGACAAGTCGGCAGCGGCTGCATCCCAAGGACGGGGCTTTCTGCTACCACGAAACCAGGGCAGATGTTTATGTGCGGCACCGGTGGCAATCCTCCTTCGGGCAGGACCTGCTTCGGCAGCCTGAATGACATATAAGCAACGATCTTTCCCAACAAGCTGCTCCGTGCTTCCCAGAAATAGCATTTGTCTCCAATGTCGGCCTTGATTTATGTTGAGTTCAGATGCTGTTAAAAATAATCCACCCACATGCTAAAATTATATTGTCTCTGATTATAGTCAGCTTTGTGGACCAAGAGCCTGTAACGAGACGAGTAAAAGGGTGATGGATGGTGGGGAACAACAGTTGGTTGCTGCAGGATGGATGTGTGTCCTTTGCCTTGGCCAGAGAGGAGATCCAGGGATAGTGCTGGCACGGCTGGATCACCCCGGTGAGCTCCCTGGGAAAGGCAACAGGCTGATTCCCAGCTTGTCCCTGCAAAGAATTCACGTTAGCTTCCCGAGACCGGGCGTGCAAGAGTTAAACACATCATTTAACCTCCGGTTCGGATGAGAACTCTTTAATTAGCAAGCGAGTAGTTTTATCTGGTAGCGGAGAAGTCTCCTCCTGCCCCACCAGCTCGGTTGTTCTGGAGCTTGGGATGCTTGGATTTATTTTTAAAATACCACAGGCTGCTCTTGTTGTTTTATTAGGAAAAAACCTAGGGCCTGTAAAATACAATTCCCTAGGATAGAAGGCTAATCCTCTTATTTCTACACATTTCTGGATGATTAAATGGCTGGATTATTTAAGTAGTGATTTGTTACTAGATTGCATCATCAAGGAGATCCAAGGCATAAATATTAGCTTTGGGCTTTTGGCTTTTTACTGTTGAAAGGGGTAGAAGGTGTTCTGCAGACAAAAGCCAGAGAAATTAAATTAAATGAGCATGTGGAGCAGCGGGTCACGGCGAAGCCCCAAGCCCACGTTGGCTCGCAGAGCTTTAACCTTTACGGAGAAGACGTACAGTAAGTAACGTCAGCTTTGCCTAGTAAATCTTGTATCCTACTGCGCTGTGAAGTGAACCAGCCCTTCCGCGGTACTTGGAAATGGTTCTCAACCATTTGTTCGCTTCTCGGGCTTGGATTAGCCTTTCCCTTGCGCTGCTCCGAGCCCTGGCAGCCCTTCGTGCAGCCTCCGCTTGGCAAGAGGAGCGCAAGGGGATGGGGGTCCTGCCGGGCCCCTCGCTGTGCTCCCTCCTCCCTGACCCGCGGGGGTTTGTGCCGGCACCGGTGGGGGCTGCTTCCCCATCCCACCGGTGTCGTGGGTCCTGCGTGGCCGCCGGTCCATGGCGCGAGCACCCTGGGGTGGCGGATGGTGCTCGGTCATGTCGTCACCGGCTCCGCTCCCACCGCCGCCCCTCTGCCTGCCCTGAAACACCTCCGGGACCCCCGCACCGGGATGCAGCCTTTGCAGGACAGCTGGAAAAGCACTGGGAGCAGTTAACAAGGACGCTGGAGATGTTCCGGAGCACCCTGCCTTCTCCCGGCATGCTGCGTGCTCATGGTACGCTGGGAAAGACGACCAGAGGAAGACCTCCGTGCTGTGCTTCATCGTTTACCGGCAGTCCTCTCCACGTGAACAGGACAGAGATGCAGGACAGATCTATTCGGTGCTGCTGGCACCGCGCAGCTCTCGCCGGTTAGACGTTGCCGTTTGATGCTCCCGCCTGGCCGGTGCAGGCAGAGCCCAGCCCAGTGTAAAGCACTGGGACAGCCAGAGGGGCCGGGGCGAAGCGCGGGGTGCTGGTGCTGGTGCTGGCACACGCTGCCCCTCGCGTCCCACGGCCTCGGCAGCACACAGCTGCAAGGTGGTCAGGGCAGGAGGGGCTCTTCTCGCGTTTTCCTCCATCGGAAAACCAGGACAGCGAGCACAAGGACAACCACAGGAGGGAAGGGAAGCGACTCCACGTACCCAGCTAGCTGGATTTCGCCCCGGTTTGAGTAACGAGGTGTTGGGGGAGTTTGTGTGCCAGTGAGCTGCCCTGAAGCCACCCGCATCCAGCACGTCTTGCACAAAACAAGCCGCGGCAAGCGTCGAGGCACAAAGTGTGAATCGCAGCACCCTTTGCCGACAGCACCCATCGAGCCTCCTCTTCCTTGGGGTGGGGGGTGGAAGGAGGAGGGAGCAGGAGAAGGGAAAACCGCTCTAGCGGCGAGCTGGGAGGGAAGCAGGGTGTCCCTGGATCAGCATCCTCCTCCTCTGGTCCCCAGCCAGGCTCTGATGGGGGGGTGATGCTGCGAAGCGTCTCCTACCCCCTCCCTCGTCCAGCTGCACCTTGCCTCAAGATCAGCGCTGATGAATACGCCTAATTAAGCGGGGTTGCTTTGCGCTAATTGGTTGTTAAGCCTTGTGCGCTGAGCAGTATTTGTCACATGGAAACGCCTGTTACCCGCTCCGTACCTGCCAGGCTGTGGTTGTTCTAGCAACCTGCGGACTAAATGCTACGAGGTGAAAGGATCTTGGCGTGGAGCTACGGGCTAAAAGCTACAACGCAAAAGGGCGAGGAGATAAAGGGGAACCGGGGTGGTTTAAATGTCAGCAGCCATCACTTTGACAATAAATCCGGCGTAGCATTGACTCGGCGCCTGCCGGTGCGAGGGGATGAGGATAAGAGCACCCGAGACACGGGGATGTCTGCACCCGGCGGGGAAAGGCTGCGAGCAGAAAAAGCAGGAGGTGGAGGTGCAGGCAGAGAGCCGCCAGCACGGCTGGAGCCCGGGGCATGGGGGGGCCCGCTCGGGTCCTGCCAAGATGCCCGGGGAGCTTTGCAGAGGCACCTGCTATTCGGCAGCAGGCTTTGCCGCGCCGGTTTTGTGCTGCGTCCTCCAGCCAGCATCCCCCAAATTATTCCCAGGCAGCCACGTAGCGAGAGATGGGTGTCGCGCGGTGTTTCGGCGGATGCGCTGCGGGCGCTGGTCACGGTATCCCGGCGGTGCAGAGGGTTTGGGGAGAAAATTTGTGCACTGGGAAACGTGGTTTTGTCTGTAGATAGAGAGAGGAAGGTGAGTGCGTGTGGCTTTGGCTCTGGCTTGGGGGCCAGCAGGTCCGGGGGTTTTCTTTTTCTGCATGTGATATGTTAAAATAAGCTGGTTTGAATATTTGCTGGGCTGTCGGACGGAGGGATGGAAGGTGGCTGAAAATCGAGGAGCGCAGTTGGCAGGATGGGCCTTCTGCAAGGGTCTGGGTTTCCGAGGTTTAGAAGAAATGCCGATGGAATGAACCAATGCAAAAAAAAAAAAAAGTTGCAGTAATAAAAGTATTTTAAACATAATATTAATATTAAAATTAGTATGAACAGGAAGGGTGTTTTGCCGTGGACTTGAAACCGGAGCAGAGTTGGAAAGCACAATTCCTCAGCCGCTTTAAGAAATTCAGTTGAAAAATAAGACAAAGTAAATATTTACTTGAGCTCGGACTATCCGAATGCATTATTGCATTGGGAATTCTTAGCTCTGGTACGTTAATACTTTCATCTGGTGTGTTAATAAACCCTCTGACAGCGGGGCTGGAGCAGCCCCCCCATCCCGGCACAGGGAGCTGCCCACGGCGGCGTGGGGCCAGCCCGCTCCCGCGTCCCCCCAGCCGCCCCCGACGCCTCTTGTTTAAACGCAAGTTCTGCTTTTTAATGAATTCAACCTTCAATGCAAATTAGATGCCAAATAATAAGTAATTAACTTTATCAAATTGACATTACCGTTTATAACAAAATGTCAACATTGCCTTTATAAACAAGGCAGAGCTGCTATTTGCGGAGCCGGGGAGGGGGGGGGAGACCGACTCCGTAGGAAAATGCGGCAAAGCCCAGACGAGAACGAATGATCCTTTCCTTGGGCTGTGGTTTCTCACCCGCCGCCGGCCGGAGGGGGTCCCTGCGGCCCCGCCGCCCCGAGACCTGGGTGCCCTTTGCTGCGCCGAAGCCCGCCCGTGGTACCCAGGGCGGCACGGCCGAGGGATGTGGGATGCGCGTGCAAGGGATGTGTCGGGGTGCGATGCCTCCGCCCGCCCCCCCAGGCAGAGCCCGTATCGCAAAAGCCTTGGTGTTATTCTAAGCGAAGCTTATAGATAGTTTCATCTTTAAATGGGGCTTAAGTGGAAAAGCAGGGTTTAGCTGATGGTATTTCCAGAGGTGTAAAATGCAGGCGGAGAGGTCAGGCTGCGGTATTAGGACTCAAGCCTGGATTTCCACCTTCCTCTCAAGGTCTGGATTTGACACCTCTGGTTTTATAAAGAGAAAAAATAAGTTATGGATTAGAAAACGTGGCTGTGGATCTGGAGTAGATGGTTAAGCCCCTGATGGATGCACATGCCTCATAAAAATGTGAAAATTTGCAAACTGGGAAACTCCTTTAAAAAAATAATCCGGTGTGTTTAAAAAAAAAAAAAAAAAAGGTATTTACTCTCACATATGGAAAAAAAATCACTTCTCTGCGTGCATTGGCGACAGTATTGTGTATTTTCTTGTTACCCAAGAAATGAAGTTACTCATTTACCTCCAGTGTCCTCGCAGGCAGGGGTTAATAGCCGCAATAAGGATGAAGTTAATCCTTCCTCCTGAAAACACAAATCTGGGATTGCAGCGTCGGGGCAGAATTTAAACACATAAAACTCGAAGGGCTCTGCCCCGGCGGTTCCTGCGAAGGAAGCAGGAAATACGGGCCGTGCTTTTTTATTTCGGGGTGTTGTGCAATGGGTGAGCGCGGGGACCGGGGGCTTTGGGAGCAGGACCCTGCCTGGGGGGACACGTCCGAGTTGGGGGCACAGATTTCTTCCACGGGATTTGGATCATAATTTGTAAGGAATTATTTTCATAATGGAAAATATCCATTTTTATTGGCATGGGTGTTTCTGTGAATATGTCTTTTTTTTTTTTTACTGCAATTCAACTTTTCTGGCAAAGGCCACCAAAAATTTGGCAATAGAAAAGTACGTGTTGAACTAAAACCCTCCGTGGACAAGCGGCTCGGGGTGTCTGTGCCCAGGACGGCCCCTGGCAATTAGAAGCTTTAACACTTTAATGACCCGGGTGAAAAAAAAACCAAACCCTGTGTTTTAGTTCTTTTAATTTTCCTGAAGGATGCTATTTAGAGTCCAGTTATTGAAGAAGATGCCAATGGGATTTGTAGCCTTTCCGTTTTGATTCATCTCTGGATAATGATAAACAGGATAAATTTCAATTTAAAGGATAATTTCTTGGGATTGGGAAAAAACAGGAAGGGGAGAGGAGAGCAGGTCCCCACCTGGAGCACGGCTGCTGCTTTGGGGGATGTGAAACCATGTGAAAATGCACTTTTGATTCAATCCAAAAAATCCATCTTCTCGTTAAGATTAAAAAAAAACCCAAACCCCAAACCCACACATTAATCTCATCAGTGGAAATAATCATGTTGGGCCTATGATCTTAATCTTTTATGTCATACACATCTGGAAAAATAATTCTGGGGAAATAATATAAACTTCAGCTAAGCTGAATAAACCCGATGAGAGAGTGATTTCATTGAACTGCACCTCGGTGGCCCTTTGTCACACGCCTCCTTGTAACAATATTGACTTTATAACACCTACACTTTGTTCTCTTCCTTAACAGGACAGCTGCTAAGTGCTGGTAAAACAAACATCACATGCTCCGTGGGGCTCCTACAAGGTTTGCAATCAAGCGCTCTCTAATAACCGCTTAAATACTCTCATCAAGCTTGTCCTTGCTGTTTGTTTTAGGACACGGTGTTTTTCTCTCCCCTCTGTATTTATTCTGTTCCCGCGATAGTCGGAGCTAGAGGTCACACAAAGTAAATGCAGGTGGTGGGGTGGCTGGTTTTGGTTTTTTTTTTTTCTTTCCCTGGGTTGACTCTTATCGTTGAGTTTGCCTTTCTCCATCAGCAGAGTGGATGTGGCTCTAAAAGCATCGCCTTGTTTTCTGAGGTTGGGTAATCTGCCCTGAATGCAGTTCCTTATTCTCTCCTGGCAGCTTTTCAAAACCAGAGGGAGCAAATGAAAGGTGACAAGAGAAATAAGAGCTCGTTTAGGCAGGAAGAAGGGAATCCGCGCCGGCCACACGAAATGATATTCCCCCTTTGCACGGCCCCCGAGGTCGGCAGGATCTGGACCGGTCCTCGGGAGAGGCCGGGGAGCGGAGCAGCAAAACCCCGGGGGATGCTCCCTCCTGCCCGTCCCAGGCAGCAGCTTCCCCCGCTGCCCTCCGCAGGTCCCCAGCTCTTCCCGGGAAAGCTGAGGGTGGGTATATAAACGTACAGCGGGTTTCTATAGGTACGGCTAGAGGACAGCTGGGGTTGGTGAGTTATCCTGGTGGGAGCACGACCCCCTTCTCCTCCAGGTGACTGCTCCGGCTTTGGAGGCCACCCCTCGTTACACGGCTGCATCCCAGGCCGGGATGCCGTAGGTCCCTCCCGGCACTGCGCAGCCCCCGGCCCTGCACGCCGGTCCCGCGGGCTCCAGGGGGGCTGTGGAGGCAGACGGAGGGGGGCCGGAGGGGGAACCGGTAGCGCTTCCCCAAAGAGCTGCCGGGAACGAGCGTTTCCAAAAGCGATGGCTCTTTACGGCGTGTTGCTCCCCGGCACCGGCCACGATGACAAGTCTAATACAGCCCGTTGCATTCTTGGCTCGCTTACCTCTGGCAAGCGCGCGGCCCGAGCGGCTCGGCTGCGGGGGCTGGCTCTCCAAACACCCTTCCAGCCATTTCCCCACAAAGCTGCTATTATACCCCGTCGAGGCTGCTCAGATCCGCTCACCCTGGAGCGGCTCCATCTCGTATGACCCAGCGAGCCGCGTCGTGTGCGCTGCACCCAGCTGCTTCCACGTTTGCGTCGGAAATGGGAGCTCTATGATCGAATAACGTCTCGGCTGATTTTGCAGCTTGGAGGGCTTTGCAAAAATCTGTGCCTTCTTGTCCCGAATCGTGCTGTGCTCCTGCAGCTCGTGTTTGGGTGGGGTGGCAGAAGACAGCAGCCCGTGCCGCAGCCTGTCCGCCCGGGAGACGTGATCAGCACGGGTCCAGCAGTTATTCTTCCTGGCAGAGTCAGGCTCGTCAGCCCGTGTGCATGGCCCGAAATTAAAATAGCTGGTTATTTTCTGAGCTAACCTATTGCTGCCGTAGGGACGGGGAAGAAGATGTGCCGCTCCAAAGCACCTTGCCTACCCGAGACGTGCAGGAGCTCATGAAGGGTTCAAATACGGCATCCAGAACGGTTTCTGCCGTTAGCGGTGGGCGTCAGAGACAAATCCCTCTCTCCCGGCCGCGGCGGTGCGGGGGCTCTGCCCGGTGCAGCAATGATGCTGTTCGGCCCCGTGTCCTGCCCGGATGGGGAGCGGGCGGCTGGGCAAGGGGAGCTCCCTGCGTGGCACCAGGAAAACGGCATCGGAGCTTCAAACGTCCATAATTACGGTGCGGGCAGGAGATCTGTCCCCCCATTGTCCCCCCCAAACAGATCCTAGGAGTTAAAATAACCCTAAGGAAGCTGTACAGTTTGTCCTAACGGAGCAGGAAAGCCGCGCTGAGGCTGCCACTATTTCTGTGCTTGAAGATGGGCCAGGAATGCCGGCTTGGCAAACTTGCTGAGTTTCGTCCTTTTCCACATAGAAATTCCCTGCTCCCGCACCGAGAGCTCTCCACGTACACGCGAGAGCTGCTTCCCCGCGCCGCGATCCCCCGGGGCTTCCTTGTAATATCGAGGTGACTTTTCCGGTGTTAGCAAGGGGGGACGATCCCTTGTCCCAGCGAGGGCTGCCTGGCCACGGCGGCTGCCCCGGAGGGTCTGGCCGGCACCGGGAGAGCGGAGCACGTGCCCTGGGGAAGGCAGAGCTGGGGAGCCGGAGCTGCCCGCCGTGCCCTCTGCACAAGGAGCCGAGGCGAGAGGTCTCCCGGGAGCCCAAATAACACCCGGGGCCGTGCCCATGCTCCTGGAGCGGGTGGGTTTGTTGCTCCCCTCCTGCCTGGCTGTTCTTCCAGCCCTTGGCAAAGCAGGAGCGAGCGGCAGGGGCCGGGGAGTATTCCCACCGCTGCCGCCGGGAAGGGGGTCTGGGTTTCCGTCGGGTTACGCCGTGGCATCCCGGTGGAACGCGGCCCTTCGGCTGCTGCAGGTTTTCTCAGCTTTCTGGTTTCCTCTAGGAAAGCCGGAGCTGGTTGAAACGTCCTGGGGGCTCTTGGTGCGGGAAAGGGGGGGTTGTCTGGGGTCTGGGCTGCTGGCTCCTGGGTTTGCTGGGGTAGGCAGAACGGCAGGAGTTACATTTTGGGGGTGTGGAGACTGTGGGGTTTGCTCTGTGCGGTTGCTGTGACCAGCCTTGCTCCGAATAATCAGGTTACGTGTTCCCTATAAAAACAAGGGAAAACACTGCATATTTTCTTGCTTTCAAAGACAGGGTTTTCTCATGCTGAAGTCCTGGTTTAATAAGCAGAGTCCCTGCGTGCTGGTGCTTTCCAGGTATCGCAGCCTGGCAGAGGCCAGCAGCGCTCCCGTAACGCAGCAGGTCCCGGTGCGACGCTGCGTGAGCCCCCTCGGGGCACGACGCTGGGGTCTGGGCACCGCTGCTCCCGAGAGCGATGGGCTGCCGATGATGGCGTGAGTGCGGCGTGCTTGGGCGAGACCCTGCTCCAGACCGAGCCCTCCTGCTCTTTGTGCAACGCTTAAAGATTGCTCGAGGCTGCGAGCAAACGCTCCCGGGCTGCGCCTGGGTTCCCCACGGGGCTGCTGCCTTGTTCCCGAGGGGTTTCGCATCCCTGCACCCCCTCTCCCAAGCAAGCGGGGCCACCCACCGCTCCGCTCTCACGCTGCTGTCGGAAGCAGAGGCTGGTTCTTTCCCTTGGGTCACGATTTTACATCCAGCCAAAGAGTCCTTAATGCTGTTGGTTGCTCAGCTCCCAGTTTCCTTCCAGCAACTGGAGCTGGCCAAGTGCACTGAGGGCACTGGAGAAGGAGCTTTCGGGTGAGAGGGATGGCGAAACACCGGCGCTGCCTCCCCGGCACTGCCGTAAATCTGTCCCCAAAGCAGCTTCCCAGCCCCGCTGCAGCAGCAGCTACTCTGGAGGTGACCCAGAGCCCGTTTTGCGGAGCATGATTAGCTCCTTCCATCTCTCCTCCACACCTGCTCCTCCATTCGGAGGTCACAGCCTGCTAGAGCATCTTGCTAGAGCATCTCAGAATAACCTTTCCCTCCATTTTAATTTGAGAAAATCTGCTTGCATCCTATAGGGGAGCTGCCACCTTATGGGGGGACAAATCGCGGGGGTCCCAGTCCCTCTGCTGCCAGCCGGGGCGTGCCGGGGCACGCTCTGCCGGGTGTGGGGACCGCTCCCTCCGAACAACGGATCGATACGGAGGCCTGGATGAGGATGCGGTATTTAAATCACCGGAGAGACCGTTTAAATGGGAAATCAGTAAGTGAAGCATGAGAGATTGATTTTAAATAATTTTTATGGTCAGGGACTTCAAGCTGTTGTCAATATTTCTGCATAAATAATGACAAACATTGCAAGGGGGGAGACGTGGCCGACAGCGTGCCTAGATAAACCTCGGGGCTGGCGGGGTTGCGAGGTGTGAGGAGCGCTGCAAATCACGCTGCTGGCAGGGGAAGCCGCTGACACACCATTTATTTTCCCGTGCTGACAGCATTAGCCCCTTCCTCGCTGGCACTACCAGCAGCAAGCCGCTTATTAAAGCAGCGCTGNGATAGGAAATGATGAGCTGGGCAGTTTTTATATCCCATCCCTAAGTGGCGTTTGCTGATTTGCAGCAGCAGCGGGCGGTTCCTCCGGCTGCAGAAGGCGGATGGCAGCACCCCGGGGCCGTGGGGGATGCCATCCTGCCCGCTGGGCGAGCCCCAGGGGCCGGGGCTGGCATGAGGCGGCACAGGGTGCCCATGGGCAGGGTGGGACGGTCGCTCACCCTCGTCTTTCCATTTCTTAACAGGACCCTCCTGCCATGGCCGGGGGGGAGGCTCCTCCCGAAACCCCGCTGCGCTCGGAGGGGGTCTGGCTGCGTTCCCCGAGAGGCATTTCAGCAGCACCCATGGGTGCTGCCCCCGTCCCAGGGTCTGTTTATAAATCCTTTAGATGTTTTCCCGCTTCCATCTTCCTGGCCAGGACGGTGCCCGCTCTCACCTGGTCCCCGGTCCTGCCGCGAGGCTGCTGAAACAATAACCAGGCGGTAGCTGGCACCCGCTCGCAAAACATCCATTACCTTGGTCTCTGCAATCAAAAGCCATTTATAGTAAATGTGTTTGCTTTGTACTGAATTACTCACGATGCTGCCAAGTACAACCACACCAGCTGTTAATTAGAGTTTAGCTTTTATTACCAAAAAGTCTGCTCTGTTGATATGGAAAAAGGGAATAAAAAGTCATTTAACCTATTGTGATGTGAAAATAAACGATGACTTGTTGGTTTAATTAAATAGTCTATTTATCTAGCCGTCAAAGTGTTTGAACATACACAGGATTATGAGCAGCATTACCCTGGCTCGTCTCCTGTTGTCTGAATAATCCGTGTTGTTTGAAGTGACAGTTACCTGCTAAATGGCCCATTGAACTCAACGTGAATCTTTCAGCAGAAAAGTCCGATGCATCACTTTGCTTCCCACTCTCTGATGTTTGTTTCTCCCTTCCCTCCCCTTCCCTTCCCTTCCCCTCCCCTCCCATCAGTGCGCACCCAC
>VXBL01010075.1:21736-54463 GCA_013400195.1 Aramus guarauna | reverse complement strand
AAAAGAAAAGAAAAGAAAAGAAAAGAAAAGAAAAGAAAAAAGAAAAGAACATAGCGGGGTGGAAACCTGGAAGTGTTTTATTTTCTCCCACCTTTCGGGCTGGATGAGTGTCTGTATCCCACGTTGCCAGGGCGGGAGCCGTGACCCAAGGAGGCTTGCCAGGGGCGGATGAACACGGATCCCCCCCCATTGACTCAGGACGGGGGTTGTGTCCCGACAGGGCTCCAGGTGTCCCAGCTCTGCTTGGGCCATCGCTGCCCGCAGCCCAGCTCTTCCTCTGCGTGACAGCCCTAGGAACGAGGGGCTTCTCCCCAAAACTCAGCATCCCGCACCAAGCAGATGTCCTGCCGGCCGCGCTGCAGCTGGAAGGCAGCGGGGGAGCTGCCCTGACCCCTCGGTGTTTTGGGAGCTCCATCACTTCCCAGCTGGGCCAGCTGGATGCACGGAGCCCGTCTCCATCGCAGGAGCCGATGCAAAGCAGTGTGACCGCGTTTAAAGGACATCCCCCCAAAAAAACCCCAAACCCAAAACCCCTCCATGCGTGTTTCATGCAGGATGTGGAAATTCCCCAGCGATGTCCAGGACTCGGCCTCAGGCCGCCCCATCGCAGCCCAGGAGGGGGGTTAGGGGGTGGGCAGGGGGATGCTGGGTGGGGGGTAACAAGTGAGCAGTGGTCCCGGCAGGGATCCAGCGGCGAGATCTGGCACTCTGGCAGCTGATGGGGATTTGTCGTGCTCTCTCGAGGGCTGTGGGTTCTCAAACCAGCGCATAAATTACAGCGAGGCTTCGCTAACCCGGCGCTCGCATCTGCTGGAGGCAGCCCCGCGCCGGTGCTCTCCGCTACGTAAAACCAAAACCAGATCCCTTTGCTCAGCACTCCGAAATTCCCCGCGAGAGCAAGATCCCGCTGAATCGAGGGCGAAACCCAGCAGAAACCCACGGCGTGGTGCTTGGCACAGCTCTTTCCACCTCAGAGAGCCAGGAGCAAACTTTTGAATTTTCTTATTGAAAATATTATCGCCTAATTTTGCTTTTGCGCCCGCGTTTCTGTGCTCCTTCGGTGCTCCGCAGGTGCCGTGACCCAAGACCTGAAGCCGTGGCCCATGGGAGCCCCGTGGGAGCGGGGAGCAGCCCCGGCTGCCGGTGAACGGGATTCCCTCGAGAAAGCTCCGCGCACGTGGGAGACGGAGAGTGGGTGAGTTTTATTCCCTTCTGGGCTAAAGCAGGGGAAAAGCCCAGATTTCTCACCATCCTGTTTCAGGCTCCAGTTGTGTGACCGCTCTTCCTCAGCCTTGCTGCACATTTTTCTCTTTTTCTGTTGCTCTCCCTGCAGTTTGGGGAATCTTTAGTGACTGCCTTGCCATCAGCAACTTTCCTCTGCGAGTTTTACAGTCTCCTCAAGTTTTGGCCTGCAGCATTATGATGGCAGTAGTGAAAGGAAAGGCAAGAAACAGCTTGGGGACAAAGTCCATGGATGCTGGAAGCGGCGGTGGTTTGGTGGGGAGGAACAGCCGGTGCTCCGGGAGGAGGGCACGTCCCTGTGCACAAGAGGACTGGTGCTGCCCACCCTCCGCGTCCTCACATTTGCAGGATCAGCCCCGAAATGAAGTTCTAACCGGTATCATGGTGGGTTGATGGTGCTGGGAGCGGCTGGGCAGAGCCTCTGGAGAGGACACACGTAATTTCTGTAGGTGATTTTCTGCTGGGACAGCCCGCTGGGTCTGCACCCTTCCCGGGCGATACGGGTGCCGGCAGACGGCACAGCCACCCGCGGTTCCTCGCTGCCGAGCAGGGACAGATCATCCCCCTCCTAACGGCGATGCTTAGTGCTGAGGAAGCTGTCTACATCTTCCCGCCGCTGTGCAAATATTAGCTAATTAAGTGGCAGCAACCTTATCTGAAGGACACTTGTGATGGCGTTGTTTGTGGCCACAGCGGGTATCGGGGAGGATTAATTCCCAGCAGTCATTTGCAAAAAAAAAAAAAAAAGAAAGAAAAAAAGAAAAAGGTGATGTTGGAGCTGGCTGAGGATTTTAGCAAAGCTTTTATTGTCGGCTTTTGTTGGGAGGGGGTTTGTCAAGGGAGGGCTCCCGGGTGCCTGGGGGAGGCTGGGGGTGCACGGTCTGGGGGGGCTGGAGAGACCCCAGACCCCCCTCCTGCGAGTCCGGGGTTGGCTGGAGAGGCCAGGCTGCTCCGGGAGGAGGATCGCAGACACCCGCTCCGAAACAGCCGGTGTCGGCGAAGGGGTGCGGGCAGCGCGGAGCGAGGGTGCCAGCGGTTGTGTGGCTGGGGGGGGGCACGGAGGAAAGGCCGGTGCTGTCTGCATTCACTGTGCCAAAAGGGGCGATGTCTGAACCCCCAGCGCTTTGGAGGAAAGGAAAAATCAGCCCAGGACCCCTCCCGGTCTCATCTCCATCACCCCCCCCCCAGGCCCCTTCATCTCTGCCGCTGCCCGCCGGGGTTTGGTGCCCGCAGGTGGGGGGTTCGTCCCCGCTCCCGCCGCACCCCTGTGCCCGGCTGCCGTACGGGGCTCGGAGGTGAAAGGCATTAAAGCTTGTCAGCACTCGGGTCTGGCGGGGTGAGGGCTGGCAGGGTGCCCCCGAGGGTGCTGCATCCTCCGGTTGTCTGCCAGCTGCATGGCTGCTCTCGGTGATGCTTATTTTAAGCAGTTTTGTAAATACTGTGAATTATTTGTGTTTACTCACGAGTGGTGATCTTGAAAGCAATCTAAGAGGTTCAGACAAGCTTCCCGATAACTTGCGGTGAGATTATTTCTGCTCCCCTGTAAAAATCTCCCGGCTATGAAATGGGATGGGTGAACTGGCAGCCCGGTGGTGTCCAGCCCCGTGCCGGCGATGCCGCTCGCACGTATTCGTCTTTTTACAGACCGGAGCAGAAAGCGGCCGTTCGCCAGCGGGCTTTAGTGCGCTGAAGGTCCACGTGCACGTTGTTATCTTGTGCCCGGTAACTCAAGAGTCTCTCTTGCTTCCTTCATTAATTTCTAGCAAATTCATTTTGTATCTTGCTGTAGAGGTCAGTGTACTGAAAGGCTTTTTTTTTTTTTTTTTCCGTAAAATCGCGGAAACAAGTGAGGCTGGAGGTTAAGCTTTAGGTTTGCAGCTACAAGACCTCCTCCGGGTCGTGCCAAGCAGGGAGGAGGCTCCCGCTCCCACTTATGTTGCTTTAATTGCCGAGAAATTGCATTGATTTTTGTACAGCTTATACCACGGCAAACAGAAACAGTTTTGTTAGAACAAGGTGGGCATCAAAATTCATCCCTTTACGTTGAAATTCTGTCCTTTTAAGTGCCTCTCCAGCTCCTGCAGCTCTGCGATTGTAACAAATGCTTTTTCCATAAGATGTCAGTGTGGCACAGGAGTTTAGATGCGTGTTTGTTCGTTGTGCGAGTAATCCATCACAGGCAAACGATGGAAAGCCATCTTCTGGACTGCCACCAAGTTTCAGCTCATTTACAGCTCACAGTATTAATTTTTTCATTGCCGGAGAGGCGAATTGCCGCGCCGATCCAGTGCCATGAAAAGACAATCGCTCACCTCCAGCGTTAAAATCGGCTCAAGATGTGTCTGGCCAGCCCAGGGCTCTCCTCCTGCCTCTGCAGGTTCGGCACTTTCATCCTATCGACTCCACTGGGCTTCTTTCACACCCCAAAAAATCCAGCCTCGAATGCTCTTTTCTCTGGCCTGTGCGTTTGAGACAATAAGCAGGGAAAAATTAGTGTATTGATAATGTTCTGGATATCTTTTATGCACCAGATGTAACCAAAATAGGGAGCAAAAATAAAGAACCCCCTTGGTGATGCTTTTGGCTACTGCCTGACTTCAGTGGCCCATGAGGAAGGGAAGGCAGGACTCCATAAATGTGGGTAACTGTGGCTCTCCGTGATGCCCTCCGTGATGCTCTCGGTGATGTTCTCCATGATGTTCTCCATGATGCTCTCCGTGATGCCCTCCGTGGTGTTCTCTGTGATGTTCTCCACGATGCTCTCCACGATGCTCTCCATGATGTTCTCCATGATGCTCTCCACGATGCCCTCCATGATGTTCTCCACGATGCCCTCCATGATGCTCTCCTCCATGATACTCTCCACCGGCCACAGCTGCCAGCCCCAGGGCGAAGGGAAGAAGGATGCTTGTCCTCCTCAGCTTGGCCATCTGCAGGGAGGTGGGCTGGTGGCAGCAGCCGGTGCAGCACTCCTCCGCTCCCGGTGGGGGCTTAATTGCCCCACTGACAAAGCTGCGCTTGTCTAAGGGTTCTCAGATTTGGATTTGTTAGGAAGGAGCAGCTCCCAACGCTGCTGAAGCCCATGGAAAGCCTCCTGTTGACCTCATTAAGGGCTGGATCGATGCCTAATGGCAGACAAAGGGCTCTCCCTGCACAACGCTGGCTGTGAGCGCAGCTCTCTGGCCCCCGCTCTTCCAGCGGTAAGGACTTCGGGGGCCGAGGGGATTTATTTCCTCTCCGGGTAATGGGCACGCTCGGGTAGTTCAGATATTGCACAGTCCTTTTCCTTCTCTAGTTTCAATCCGATATTTAAATCCAGTAATATGCTTAATAATCTGCATGTCTGGGATTAATATAATGTTGTGTGTTTCTTGAAAGCCTTTCTGATCCCATAGTTAATTTAATCTTTTATTAACATTAACTAGCTCATGTGGTGTCCAGCAAGCCTGGGGAGTTCGCTTTCCAATACCAACAGATGACAAAGAGATGAAAATGTAATAGCAGATGAATTCCTCCTTCACCACAAAAGCAGCAACGACAACAAGACTCCAGCAAAGAGCCTTCTCCTGCTCCCAGGGTATTGTCTCACAGGCAGAGCACGTACTGGGCTGCGAAGGGGAATTGCCAGGAAGCAATACTTATTGTCGAGGCTTTGAAATGGTAAAGGAAGAGATTATTGAAAGGCGTATCTCTGGCCTAGGAGCAGCCTGCAGCCTGCACTTAACGGCTATCAATGCGCAAGTGCCAAGAGGAGAATGTTAACCTCCCTGGTGCCAAAGAGACTCCGCGGATCCATTCTTTGGCCGCTGTGCAACATTATAAAATAGAAATAATGGCATGCTGGAAAATGGCCATTTCACTGCTAGCAGCGCTGCTCTTGTGCAAATGCCAAGGCTCTACCTCTGGCAGAGGCACGGCTTTGCCCGGATCCCGAGTGTCAGCGCGGCAGCGTGCCGGTCCCTGCCAGCCCGGGCGGTGCAGGCAGCACGCCTCGCACCATGCTGCACTTCTGGGGGTGACTCCGGCACCCCGGCTGCCGCGGCCATCCCCGCAGCACCCGTCCCGCCGCAGGCATCCCCTTCGGGTGCCGCTTCAGCCCGGACCCCAGCAGCTCCGAGGGGCAGCGGGTGCACGGCGAGGCCGGGCTCCAGGGGCACGAGAGCGGCTGGAAGCCCCCGCTGCCGGTGTCCCGCCACTGACCCGCGCTGCTCGGCCGGCTCGGCACGTCCACCCACAAGCTGCAGTTGAACCTGGAGGGATCCAGGACTTTCATTAATTTCCAATTGAATTTTTGCTGGTGCAGCTCACTTCTCTCACTAAAACAAAGCGGTTCGGCGCGGTTTGCTGTCTCTGACACATACCCGTGCTGGGATAACACTGGCATTGGATCCAGATGGGGAGAGGCTCTGCTCCGGCAGTGCAGAGGGAACCCATTAGCAGCACGCCGTATTCCAAGGAATTCCTTTTCAATTTCCTTCCCGATTATACCACTTATCCCCGAGCATGAACCCTCCCCTGGTCTCCCTTTGCTTTATCTCCGCACTAACTCTCCTGAGCTCGTGTATTTTCTTTTCGTTTCACCCTATTTTGGCAATTCTGTTGGAGCTGGGCAGCCTAGAAGGTGGGTGCCGGTGGGGAGCAGGTCTGTGTGGGGTGGTCGGGTGCCTCTTCTGGGATGTGCTGGGAGATGGGCTGTGGGGTACGTGGATCGGGGGAGCCTTTTGGGACCGATTTGTCTTCGGCATAGAGTCCTACAAAAATACGGCACCAGCATGGTGCTCGCTTGTCGTGAGAGACTTTTGGTTGCAGCTTCTCTGAGCCACTTCAGGTGGGACGAGAGAGACGGACTCTCCAGGCTGTGATGGGAAGTCCTTAATTTCTGTCCCCGCCAGGCCTCTGAAGCTCATCGTGCTATTTTTAAGTGGTTCGGTGCAACAGCAAGTAGGCTTTGAGGCAGCGGGGCTGCCTGGGGTGCTATTCTGACCGTGGGAGCCAGCCCCAGCGCGGGGCGCAGGGTGGACGTGGGTGGGTGGCTGGGTGGGTGACCTCTCGTTTCCCACAGCATGGGCTCCTGTTTACATGGCCCAGGACGATGTTTGCCTGCTCTTGCGTCCACAGGCCCCTGATGACTCGGGATCAGCTGGTCTCCATTATACCCCCCAGATTCTTTCCTGCAAGCGCTGGGCAGGTTCTTGTCGGAGCCCAAAGCGCCTTCCCCAGCGATCACAAGAGGATGCGTTTACATTTGCCTGTAGGATGTTCTCACCCTGGGTTGCTCTGCCCCGGGCAGTCTCAGTTCTGCAGAGCAACTCAGACACCTCCCTCCCCTGCTTTTTCCTTTTCCAGCAGAGATTTGACGCCAGCATGCGTGCCGTGTTTTGGGGAGAGGACCTGTGCTTGGTTTGCTCCATCCTGGGGGTGACGGGGTGACCGCAGCTGGTGAGCACCCGGTGTCTGCAAGGTGGGGGTTTAAACACTGGGGCTGGAGCGGGTCTGGGTGCAAATTTGGCCTTGAATATCCAGCATGGGAATTTTTTTCTATGTGCAACCAGCCCTGTTTTTGCATGCTGCCCAAAACAAGCACCACAAGTGACGCACCGGGGTGGGGTTTGGTCATAGCCAGAGGCCGGCAAAATGCTGGTGAAACACCAGTTTCCCTAGAGCAATGCACCCAGTTTGCACACTGTGAAATCAGACCAGTCAGTNAAAAAAAAAAAAAAAGGAGTTGGTCTAAACAGGACGGCAAATGGGGTTTTGACTGGTTTAGTAAGCAGTTAGCAGATGAGTTGGAAAAGACTGGGCTCTGTTTTCTGAGCTTTAAGCTACAGTCAAAAGTAAACTTTTGGAAAGTGTGGTCTCCTCTGAGGTCTGCGCCATGGCAAACACGCTGGTGCTTTCCAAGCCTCGGCTGTTTTTGCTGGGCTAATAAAAGTTGTAAGAAGCGAAGGGAAAGACGTAGTGGAATTGGGCTATGTGAGAGCCAGGACTTGAGCTGAAACTTCAGATCTGGGCCCAGCCTTAAATAAACCAGATCAAAACTCAGCTTGTGGCTCCAGAGGTGGGCAAGATGCAGTGCAGCAAAAGCACTGTAAGCCGTCAGGTCTGGGGCTGCGCGAAGCTGCCAGACCCAGGGTAGCTCCATCCCCTGCCAATTTCCCGCAAGGTCTTTTAAAATTTTTCAGGTATGAGTCTGGTTTTAATTTGGTTTTTTGCTTTGAGAGAAGGTGCACCAGCCTGCGCTCGGGGAGGTGCAAGGGGAGGGCGGGTTGTGGTGGCGAAGCAAAGGCAGAGGAGGTGGAAAAATCATAGTCTGGGGAAAAAAATTGGCTTTTGCATGCATCTGGGGAAGGTTGCTAATTAGTGCGGAGTCACCACACCAGGGAGCACCGCATGAAAGGTAGAAATCAGCAGTGCTCGGGTTCGAGATGGCGAGGGAATATTAATGAGATCTGCTCAACTTCACCTTAAGACAAATCCATGAAGAAATTCAGGATTTCCTGCTGAAAAACCCGACTGAGCGATGCTCCCCCCCCCAGCCCGGTGCCTTCTGCCCTGCTCCTGCACAGCTCGGCGGATGGGCAGAGCGGTTCGTCGTGGGGCAGGACGGTCCCTCGTGGGAGCATCGCCTTTGCTCCAGCAAACGGGGACCCAGCCAGCAGCCGGATGGTCCGTGCAAAAATCTCCATTTGGTCATGATGGTATATTTAAGTTTGGGCTTTAAAATAACCCGCTCCCAGCCCTGCGTTTCTGGTGTGCTCAGCACTTGCGCTGGCTGTCGGGGGGTTTGTGTGGCTTCAGCATCTGTCTGGGCACTTGGGGTGCAGCTCCCCTCTCCCGGAGGAGCTGAGGCCGGCAGCGCCGAGCTGGGCTGGAGTTTTCTTTGCGGGAGACGTTCCTGTAAATAAGAGCTTTGGTGCGTGCAGAACTGGGGGTTGGGGAACTCTTGTGTGTACCCGTGCAGGACCGACCCCCTCCCCAAACCCATCTGCGGGGTAAAGCCGCTTGAAAGGAGCTTTTCTAATCAGCAACGTAATCACCGTAACTCAACTAGGTGTGTCTTTATTGCACTCTAACACATGCCCTGTTATGTCTTATCGTTTAATGGGTACTTGGCACATCCTTGGTATAAGCCTGTCTGGGACCCATTGGAGATAAACTCTTCCTCCATTAACATCAACTGGAAGTTTTTATGGGGTTGATGAAAAATATACCTGGGACAAATCATTGTTTCATGTCTTAGAGAAGTAAGACCTAAGAGGCCTCCAGACACGCAGTAAGAGAATCATCAACCATTAACGTGAAGGTATAATTTGTCTCTCATCCTCTTTAACGTAGGGCTGAGGGATACTTTCTAGGTAAATACAACGTTCAGCTGTCTTCTTGGCACGGTGGATAAGGGCAAATCCACTTCCTCGGCAGATTATAATGATATACATTAGCCACCCAATTTAGTGAAAAATATTGTTTTCTCCTAATTAAGCAAATTATTGCAAGCTGGGTCGCTGACTCCTGGGGAAGTTACGGTTTCTGCCTTCTAGGCTTGCTGACAAGAGAATAGATTTATCTCCAATTCAGATCACTAGAGAGTGTTCTTGGTATTTTATTACCACATGCAACTTTCTGGATGTTACTAGGAGATTAATGAAGAAGGGAGGGCGGGGGCGAGGGGAGTTCAGCAACAGTCTGTGCATGACAAATATTAATTATATTTCATTTCATATGCAGATGATGCAATCAGCTGTGCAACACTGGAGATAACACTTTTGTCTAGGTTTGTTTTTTGACCTTGAGAGGCCATGTTTCCCCCCCTCCCCCCTGCCCTTTCTTCCTACACATCAGAATTCACATCTTAATTACGCTCTGTGATTTGAGTTCCCTTTCATACGCGCAGATTAGCGAATGTTAACACGTGGGATAGACAAGATAACTACCTGCGGGTCAGCCCTGGAAGGATCCCGGTGCAGGATAGCCGCTCTGCCCCAGGGAGAAGGAACCATCACCAGCTTCTCCTTCCATCCGTGTGGAGCTGCCTCGTGAGGCCACAACAGCTGAGTCAGCAGAATCGCACCCGCTGGGGACGAGCGGTGCCATTTAGCTATTGCAGGTCCGGGCACAGAGCAGGGTGCGGGCTGGCAGCACCCTCCGTCCCGGGAAGGTCCCCAGCACCCTGCAGAATGCTGCAGCGTCACCTTCTGCTTAGCTGAGAGCCATCGCTCGGCGGCGGTGATGGGGAAGGTGCTGAAAGGCTTTCCACGGTACCGCGCCGTGCTGGCGCAGGAACCCTGGGCTGGGAGCTGGGAGCCAGGGCGTCAGGGCTCAGGATGCTGTTAATATTATTTATAGTAGTTAGGATAATTGTCTTTCCCAAACAGAGAGCGGTGAAGGAGGGTCACGGGCACCAAGGGACTTTTAACGGTGTTTTATTTAGGTTTGGAGCTTTGGTACAGGGGCGCAGCTGGGCACGGCCCCACGGCAGCGCTTTACCTGCATCCCTCGGGAGCAACCTCCTCCAGCGCCGCCGCGCATCCGCAGCCGGGCAGAGCCAGGCACGCTGTAACGAGCCCACCTTCGTTTGCAGGCGAGGGGAAAGCGCGGGGAGGAGGAGGCTGGTGGCGCGGGGACGGCCGGTGAGCAGCCAGCGGTTGGGCACGGCATGGCGGTCCCCTTCCACGGCTGGTCTGACGGGCCGGAAGGATTTCGGGGGAAAGCACTGGGGCAGCTGGACTGCTCTGTGTCCTGGGCTGATGTTGAGATAGATGCTGGTCAAATACGGAGTAAAACTCTCCCTTCGTGTGTGTATGTATATATATATGTGTGTGTGTGTGTATATATATGCACAGTCTTCCTTCGTGTGTGTGCAGATATATATGCAGATATACGCATATATGTATCTATATGTATGCATATATGTAATTAGAAGTGTCTTCAAGTGTCCCATAGCAAAAATGGATCTAGTAAAGGGTGTGAATTTTCTTAATATTCCAGCAAAGCAGCTCTTGGCCAGAATTCCAGCTTTTTATTAAAATTTGATTCAAAGCCTTCATCCACGATAGTAATTTTTCTGTCTTTAAGATCTTAGTGCTTATAAATGTCATCACCCCTGGCTTTTATTTTGTTCCATGAACTCTCGCAGACTCTGGGAAGCGGCGGCAGTTTATTGTTATAAGGAGTCGCTCTGTGGGTCGGGAGCTGCCGGCCCCGGGTATTGCCTGGCGAAACCGCCCCGGTGCTAATGCACTATAAATAATCATAATGTGAAGAGACGCTGTCAGCTTAAATACATCAGGCTTGTTTTCTCACAGAGTGGCAATTTGCTCTGTCATTTATAGTTATGCAAAGTAAGGGTAAAATAGTAATATCCTCATCTGCTAATAGCTTACAAGCGGCTCGTCAGAGGGGAAATGGCTGCGCGGAGCCCGGAGAGGTGCAGCGGGCTGCAAGGAGCCTGAAGCTCCTGGTGGCTGGGGTCGTGGGCTCGGGCAGCTGATCGCCTTTTGAGACTTCTCCCCTCCAGCGTGTTTCCTTGCTGCTTGTGTTTCCCCAGCCCTTTGCACCCTGGGCTCCTAATTTTTCTTACGCTCTTAAATGAAGTTATTATTCCAAGGGATAGTTTTATATTAAAGCTCGTTAAAGCCACTTTGCTTTAATGAGCGTTTTGTCTATAGCTATCAGTTTTGCAAAACTGCTCGGGGTGCTTAATGCGCAAATGTTGATGTTATTTCTTCCTGCAGGAGCCCTCGGGGTCACCAGTCTGCTCTCAGAGATGTGTCCCCCCAAGCCACAGCACCCAGCCGGCACAGGACCAATGCCCCCAGTCCTGGTCTTCACACTCCATCAAGGCAGCAATGCTGGAGGAGGAAAGGGTAAGGCAAGGATTTCGAGACCAAACGGATCCTGCGCATCAGCTAATTACCAGGCACCCTCGCCGAACACAGCTCTTCAGTACGTGGCTCATTAAGTAACGAGGGGTTTGCTCCCTCGACGGTGTTAGTGTGCGCTGGTGATGCTGCCCTGTGCTCCGGGAGGAGGAGGTGCCTGGGAACAGGCGGCTTGCGCTGAATTTCTTACTTCTTCTCTTGACCTGCCCCGCCAGGGATCGCGAGAACCACGCGGGCTGCCCCTGGCCGTTTCCAGCCTGTTCTGGCTCTGATCTCCCCAGAGGGTTTCTTCCAGGCAAGTAGTATTTGCTTGTCTCCAGGGTTAGCTGACAGCTCTTTCCTCTGGCTCCCCACTGCCCCAGGGATCTGCTGCGGGTGATGCTATCGGGTTGTTTGAACCGTACCAGCAAAAGTGGCCTTCGCTTGCGCGAGGAACCCCCCCGCCCCAGTCCTGCCACGTGCCCACGGGTGCTCAGCAAAACTGGAGGAGGATTTTGGCTCCTCTGGCTGGTCTCAAGGTCAGAGCGACCCGAGTTTTGGGGACAGTTAGGTCTGGGAGCGTGCCTTTCTGACAATACGGGAGCGTTTAAGGCCACACAGCGAATCCCCGGTTGTCAGTTTGCTTCAGAGTGAATCTACGGTGTGTGCTTGATATGCAGAGCCATCGGCATGTGGAAGTGGGATTTAATGTCAAACGAGCCATAAGAAACAGTGGCGACAGCCCCAGCTTCCCCGCGGCGCCGGGGAGAGGCTGGGATACCAACCTCTCCTTCCAGCAGAAGTGGGGTTTGCTTTTCCACCCGTTCTCTCCGACGGATGTCCAGTTGAGCATCCTTCTGCCTGGCTCTGCCCCAGATTGAGTCCCAAGCCGTGACCTGCAGCATCCCCCCCCGCAGCCGAGCAGCATCAAGCTCATCCCTCGGGATGCTCTGTTCCTCCTGCCCCCCCCCGGCTGCTCCCCTGGGAGCAAACTAATCCATCGAGTATTTAATTGATTCATCGTTTTCTGCCTTCCCCTTACAGGTACGAGTGTTTTCCTAACCCTTCTAATTCATGCAGGCTTGTTTTTTCCACTGAGGGGCTTTTTTCTCCCCCCCCTCCTCTGTGCACAAACAGACAAGATAGCTTAAGAGCTCTTATCTGCAAAGAAAAAAAAAATAGTCTTAATCCCCATTTAATAACATAATATCAGCAGGTAACATGTTCAATATGGCAAAAGAACTCCAGCACCAGGTCAATAGGGTAGCTATAATTTTTAGCAATAAACAAAGCCTGCTTTTAATTACTTCTGTGAAATTGCTTGATCCATGCATGATTAAATATTCATTCTGTGTAACTAGACAGTTTCTTTGTATATAGATCCATATTAAATTTAGCTGGCATCCTGCCCACACAACACATCTAATAAATTCCTTTTAATGTGCTGCAGCTTTGAAGACGTTTTCCCTCCCCCCCATCTAATTTGTATAAATAGCTGATGTCTCTGCCTTACCTGGGCGTCCGTGCGCTCGGGATACACATGGAATCTTTTAGGAAGGGAAATGATGGAATTTGGGGGAGACATGGGAAAAATAAACCTTCTGATCGCTCGGTGATGGATCTGCTAGGGGAAAAAGTGACTCTCAGACCTTGTTTTTTCACTGGCTTGCCAGCTAACTACTTTGGCAGCATGTGCAGGGGGAAAAAAATCCCTCCTTTTAAAGTAAAGCCAGGGCTGATGTAAATATTTATGTAATATTTTATTACAATCTGAATTTACTTCTTGATTGAAAACATTTCCTAGTAACCTTCTGGAAAATCAAATTAATATGTAATTTAAATGTCTTGATTTTTTTTTTTTTTTTAAATAGTGGTTTTACCAGGAATGCTGATGTCCGTAGGTAGGGCAGAGAGGTTGGGTCTTGAGGTACGCGATCAGGATGGGATGCTCGTGGATGAGCGGACCTCGCCTGGGTTTAAAGCCCTGCTCAGGAACAAGCTGCATCCTTGGGACGCTCCTCCCCGGAGCCCATCGCCAGCAGCAGCAAACCCCCGCTGCTTTTTCCGCCGCTTTTTAATTGCACGAAGGCGCGTTGATTGCTACAGCGCGATGTTGACCCTGGCCGAACGCAAGCGAGCGGGCTCACGCATCTCCCACGTGGGCTGCGGTAATTAACGGGTTCGGGATGTTCCCCTAAACACAGCCGGCCCGAGCGGTGCTCCCTGTCCGCTTGGGACGGGGACGGGGCTCCTGGCTCACACCGGGGAACGTTCCCCTCCCAGCAAACCCTCAGCCCTCTCAGATGTGTGGGCTCCCCAGCAAGCTCCGTTTATCCTCTGCTGCTGATGCCAGCCCGAAAAGTGTAAATATTTGTACAAAAGAGGCGGTGGGTGAGCTGGCAGCGGGCTGCCGAGGTGTGTGACAAGCACGGGGGAGCGCTGGGCGTCTCTCAGCATCTGTAAATGTTCAGAGCTCTTTGGGATGAGCCTGATAGCCCCGACAGCTAGCCTTTCGCATGGGCCGAATTCAAGAGTTGGACTTTTGCTAAAAGCTTTTCCTTTAGCCCAGTGAATCCCTCTCACCTCCGACGGAAGGCAGCGGGCTGTGCCCATGGCTGTTCCTGCCTGCACTCCTGCCTGCAGCCCGCCTCGGGGGCTGCCTGCCCATGCCAACACCTTGCCGAGCATCCCGCCGGCTCTGCTGGCACCGGGGGGGTTCTGGGCATGGGAGGATGTGGAAGTGCCCCCAGCGAGGGACCGGGGCTGGTGAAGAGTGCGAGCAGCTTTGAGATCTCTGCCTCGGGTGGTGGGAATCACGGAGGATAACGATTTCCAGCCGATGAGTGCTGAGACCTCACAGCGTCCGGCTTGGATCTCCCGGCCGACCTGTGGTGTACAGGAAACCCTCACCTGTACCTTCCTCCCTTCCAGCCGGCGCTCGGGGCGGGGAGCACTGACGGAGACACCCAGCCCTCATTTAAAGGCTTCAAGTGATGGCAAAATGATTTGCCCAAGCAAATAGCAGCGATGATTTGTGCTCCTCTATTTCCAGAAAGACCAACGGGATGGCCGTGCCATCCATCAGCCACTTTGGGACAGAGAGGACCGGTTGGCTGAGCCAGCTCTAACATCAGCAGCACCCCCGAGGAGCAGACGAGGGGCCCCCAGATGTATCCGTGGTACTCGGGGGTCTCGGTGTCACCCATCTGGGGGGGCTCCAGCACCCATCGCTCCTGCCATGGAGACCTCCAGGCCGAGCCTCCATCCGTCCGTGTTTGATTTTCCACCACAAACCTCTTTACTGATATTGCAAATGGAATGAAATAGCTAGCAGATTTAAAAATTAATAATGCATTTGTTTCTGTCATCAAGACTGCATTGTTTAATGAAATCTAATTCAGCAGAACATAATTACTCAATGGGAGGAAAAAAAAAAAAATCTCTTAAATAATCAAATTTGCACTGATAAAGCTAAATCCAATCCTGTTTCCAAACACACCGGCCAGACCAGTGGTTTGGCTGGTCCCTGCAGACCTCTCCTTGCCCCTGGGATGGGGCTCGGGGCGCTGAGCACGGAGCTGCTGCTCGAAGCGCAGCGCAGCGTATCCCCGACTCGCCCCGCTACGGTGAAATTTATCTGAGGAACGGTCCGGTTTCTGGCTGAATTCACAATATTAATTAGCGAGCCTGCGTTTCAGACTAGAACTTGTTCTGCGTTATCTTCTGTCGCAGCAGCTTCTACAAAAGACTTTCTCCCCCTTTACTTTTGATCTCACATTCAGGCTTTCCCAATCAAAACAAAGGGATGTTTCATCTAATGAGGATGCCACTAGTGTTTAGGAAGCATTATTTTTATTGTACGGTACAAAAAAAAACCCAAAAAAACAATATTAATTCCTTGGAGGCCCAGTACTTAAAGCTGGAGTAACAGACTGCTTTTAAATTTGCTTATGAGGAAATATCGGAGTTGTAATGAGCAGGCAACTGAACTAAATGACTGGCAAGCCAATTAGCTTGCTTTAAAACATTGTATTCATTAGAAGGAAAATAAAGCCAAACTTTTAACAGATAATTGCATCTTTTAAATATCAGTATTCTTGATTCACGGTTGTCTCATAAATATGCATTATTATATAATCCCTTTAAAAACATGCTCACGTTAATAGGAGCACAAAAAGTACGCTAAATGTTCGAATTTATGACATGAAGTAAGACAAAAAAAGTAACAAAAGGAAGGAGATTCGACTTAAAAAGCTCAGCCTGGCACCTCGCTGTCCCCTGGCAGGGCCGGGCACGGTGACGTGCCCAGCGCTGGGTGAAATGTGCTGGGGGGGTGAGATCCTGCGGGGCCAGCGGTGCAAGGGACGGATCCTGCACCCACCACCTGTAAGCATCCTTGCTCAAAACGTCTGGGGCTGAAACTCTTCAGCCCAGCTTTGACTCAGAGAAAACGTTCAGTCCTGAGCCTGAATAATTAATTAGCGTGCAATTAGCAGCTGGCATGTGTTGGGGGGGGGCGGACACCCAGCCGCTGGGGTCGGGGCTGCCGGGCTGCTCGGGGGTGATGGCCGGAGGTGGCTTTGCACACCCGGGCCCTTCGCTGTCCTCCCCCGGGGAGGGGGGCAGGACGCTGGGTGGGCATGGGGTTATTTTCCCCTCTTAAAAGGTTTCAACCCTGCAGAGCTTTCAGGACTGCGGCGGTTTCTGAAGAGCACACTTGAGGAAATTCTCAACATTAAAGGTGCAATTAGCAATAGCCGAGCCTTTCCCGAGGGATGCACGGGAGGGCGGGGGGGGATGCTCTGCCCAGCCCCTGTCCCACGAGCAGGAGCAGGAGCAGGAGCAGGAGCAGGAGCAGGAGCAGGAGCAGGAGCAGGAGCAAACCCCCGCTGCACCCCACGTGTGTCCGTGTGTCCCGGCCAGGATGGCCACGGTTACAGCGAGAAGCCCAGGAGCAGAAGTTCTTGGTAAATTTGAGCCAAAGTCATGGGGTTTATCCTGCCCGAGCCACCGCGGGGCCAGCTGCAGTGTTCCTGCCCTGGAGACTCGTCCTGGCACCTCAGCCCATACCGAGGGGGTGTCCTGGGGAGAAAAAACCCCCCAATCTTTCCCTACACTTACTGTCCGTGGCAAGCATCCCAGCTGAACCCTGCTATCCCGAAGAAATGCGTGATAAACGTTGGTGAATACGGGTAAAAACCCGCCCGTGGGGTGGAAGAGGGGACCGTGGGTTTGCTTCAGCCAGCGCAGCTACAGGGCAGCGGCTGGGGGGTCCCCTCCATCTGATTAATCGGCTGGGGGGGGGCAGGGGACGACCCCCCCCGCATCGCTCCGAACAAGCGCGGCTCCATGGTTTCCTGCTCGCTCAGACAATTTCCCGATTTTATAACCCAACGGAGAGCGCGCGATAATTTACCCAAAGTGGGAAAGTTTGCAACAGTCTTAATTTTGCAGTCGTGCCCAAGTTTGCCAGGTCTGGCACGACAGCAGAATGAAGGTGGTCCCCAACCCCCTCTAAAGCATCCTCGTCCGACAATTAGGATGAGGAGGAACTAATCAGTTGTTATGCTTTTTTTTTTGTTGTTTAACAGGAGAAAATATAAAGGGGGGTTATATTCCTGGCAAGAGAGTGCAGGTTGTGTGTACGAGGATGATGGTGGGTCCCTCCGGTGAAACGGAGCAGCTGCTTTTGAAGGGAAATATTTTTCGGGAGGGATTTCACGTCACCTTGCAGCCGGAGGGGCCAATGCTGCATCAATCAGCGATGCTAAAAATGAAAGCGTTGAGAAGGTGAATAAAGACAGAAAGGTAAATTTAGCTTCTCTTTTCCCCCCTCGAGGTGATAAGCTCTACCCGCGCTCCGAGCTTTGCTGGAACGTCGCGTTTTAAGACTAAACTAATAGAAGTCGCTAGCATGTGCAATTTGGAGCTTACGCTGTAAAAACCTCACTTAGCTGTCCCCTGCGGCTTTATTTATGGCTCTGGGAGAATTAGCCTGTCAGACGAAGAGTGTCGCCGGAAGAAAGCGATCCACGGTTAGAGCCTTACCTGGGAAACGCTGGAACCCCTCGCGGTTTTCAGCCCACCTGCGGAGCTCTGCGCCCGCAGTGGTGGGAGGGGGTTTCCCCCAAAAATCCCTGTGCTTTCGGGGTGACGTCTGCTTCTGTCTGCTCCTGGTGCGGTGCTGGGAGCCGATGTTCGTGTCGAAACTAAGCATGGCTGGAGAACGCTGTGAAGGTCTTTAAACCCCCGTGTTTAGTCCTTGTTCTCCCAAGGACCAGCCTCTCCGGTGGCTTTTCCTCCACCAGAAGGTTCCTTCCCTCCTGCTCTCTCTGCTTACCTGCAAAATCAGATTTAAAAGATTTATTTAGTTGCCAGGCAAGATGAGACACGAGGTAATCAATGTGCGTGTGGTATTTTGAAAACATAAAGCGCACGCATTAATAAATTATCGTTCTGTTCTAACCGAAGTGCTGTAGGTTCAACCTGACGCCGCGGCACAATGTGCAGCATGACGTGGAACCAGCAACGTGTTCCTGCTGCTTATTTTCACTCATTATTCCAGTAATAAGTTGTTGTTATATGATAAAACAGGGTAATTACCAGCTACCTTTTGGAAGGCAGCTATAAGCAACAATTGCAGACTATATAGCGGATTGAATTCATTTTCTGCCATTTTGCTTGCTTTCCCAATCTCTCTCAGGGTAAATAGGTTCCTGCGGCTCCTGCCACTTTCTGTTCATTCTGAGCTTTGTTAAGAAAATGAACCTTCAGAATTGAGCATCTTGTCTGTTTTGTGACTTGCAGATAATGCGTGTGCGGCTGGGAACACGCCAACCACGGGCACAAAGACGATGCTCATCGGGCTGTGTCCGACACCAGCTTCAGCACCTGGATCGGTTTTTTCTCTTCTCTCTGCCCTCTCGGTGTCTCCAGAAGCGAGGGCTCGTGGTGAGAGCCTGAGCTGGGGCTGGGGACAGCGTGGGGCGGCAGCACCGTCCGTGGCACCGGGCACGGGCGCCTGGGACTGCTCCCGCTTCAAATTCACCGGGAATTAGCCGTGCAAATTCTGCATGCACAATTGGCCGGCGAATCTGCGCGTGCAGTCACCACAATCACGAACGTCAGTGGGGAAACCACGTGGAGAAGTTCACCACGACTCACCATTTGCAGGCAGTAACCTGATGTCGGCACGTGCGTCGGCTGCAGCGCGGTGCCCTGGGATTTGCAGCGGGGCAGGTCCTGCTCCAGCAGCTCTGGCCGTCCAGGAGGGCACCGGACGGACGAGCGTGGCCACCCGTGTGTCCCAGGAATGTTCGGCGAGGCCAGCAACCTTCCCAGGTCCTACCGAAAATGCTGCCCTTGGCTTTCTCCGGCTGCACAAGGGACGTCGGGGCAGGACGGGAGCAGCCCAGCAGCAGCCGTCCCAGCAGCCGGGGAGGTTCGGCCAGACGGAGCAGAGCCGAAGGAGACGTTTGCACGTGACAGCACCACTGGAAATGGCCTGAACCTTCTGGAGGCTTTAATGCGCCAAGTAAGCATTTAAATAATCTCACTTGTATTTATTTTTCTTGCTGTATGGCTGCTCTCAAAATGGCCAGAGAGATTTAAAATTGCTCCAGATTAGGAAACGTAAGAGCATCATCCAGTGCAGCACACATTCCTTTTCTGTCTGTCTTAGTTATACACTAAACCCATGGAAAATGGATTTATAATAGAAATGCTGGGACAACCTTTGCTCCCGTCTCGCTACCGGCTGCTGCTGCAGTGTATTTCTAGTGCGTCTTTTCCTCCCTCCTTCCTCCCCTCCTGGCTCTCGCCTCTCCCAGCAGCAATGGGTGCTGCGCTTTACCCGGCATCGCCCCTAAGGCGAGTGTGTTTAAAACCCAGCAGCCCTCCGTTAAAACACACCCTGCCCTGGCAGGTACCCCAAGCTCCCTGACTCGCCTCCCGGCATGTCCCCAGCTCGCTCTCACTCCAAATCATGGAAATTTCCCTTATTTTCCTCCCTGCTGCCCAGCCTGCAAGGTCCTTTCTCAGTACCTGAAGGATGGCTCCCAGCACCCTCATCCTTAGACATCAGACAAAGTTTTGGGGAACTCACCCCGTGTGACAGGACGTGCCCGGAGCAAGGAAGACCACGCGTGTGCCGTGAGTCCCACTAGACTTTTTCCATGGCTGGAGCCGGAGTTTGGTGGCTCCTCATTTTTCCTTTGCCCAGCTGTGGTGTCCATGCCCTGCTGAGCTGGTTTCCTGAAACATCCTGAACCTCTCTTGACCGTTTCATGCTGACAAAACTCTCCTGCTCTCTGCAGGGTTTTGCCGGGGACGTTGGGAAGAAGGTGTCCCCGTGGTGCGGCTCCTGGCCATTGCTCCACGCTTCTCCTCCGGCTGCCAGTTGCAAAGCGCTCACCTAGTTTGAGCAGTTTGGCTCAAAACTTTTATCATCTTTGGTTTGAAACTCCCAGAAAGTGATTTCCTGAGAGGAACAAAGTTCTGTTTGGACGCCTGGTGATGAGAGCTCTTCTCCAAGCATCAGGGGTCCTGTGCAGATCCCATGGCTGCAGGAGCACCGGCACAGGGACTGGCCCAGATAGCCCAGCAAGGGGTTTAGCACATGCCAAAATACCTTACCGATGCTTTAACAGCAAATCATCTTGTTCTTAACTCCTACTGCTGAAGGAGATAGTGGGGGAGATGCATTATCGGGTTTTCTTCCAGAGACATTTTGCTTTACGGTTGGTTTCATAAGCTGGTGTGACTGGAGCAGCCCGCTGCACTGCTGCGCTTACCTAAGTAGGGCCTGGCATTAAAGAATAATGTTAATTTTTCTTAAGAGTTGGCAGTGCTAATGGCTTTTTTGATTACACTGCACGCTTTGTTCTTCTGCTTGGCCAGCAAAGAACAGACACTTCCTAAGCGAAGCAGCAGCACTTCAAAGGCAGGAGGGGAAGGGGCAGGGATGCCCTCACCCATCGCTCTGCGGTGGCATTTTCAGATGACAAGGATGGGTCACCCCTGCCCAAACAGTGCCATAAATCTCACTTGCACGGCGTGTTCCTCAAAATGCGTCGACCTTGGTTTTTCCCTGGAGTCACTGGAAAGTTTCCTGGTGGTTGCAGCGAGCTGGATGCGACCCGTGATGGTGCAGAGCTCCTGAGAGTGGAAGGTGGGCAAAGCTTTGAGCATGGAAACCCTCCCAAAACGCGAGGGCTTGGCACGCCGTGAGCTCTGCCAGCTCTTCCCGGGTTTGGTGCACTTGGAAAGGTACGCTACTCGGGTTTAATAATTAATCGTGGCTTTATTTAAGTCCATCGCTACACTGCACTGCAGTAATGATTCATCAGATACGTTCTTATAATGTGTACACTGTAATTTTTATTAGAAGGTACTTCTAAAGCAAAAAGCTGGTCGTTACCTGTTTGTATTCAAACCCGTCATTAGTTACTATGTATCGTGGGTCAATACAGAGGCATAAAACAATCCCTTTTCTTCTCCTGCAATGATTAACCCATCTATCAACAGCGTCTGTTTAATATCTCTCACTATAAACAGTCATTATTTGCAAGTATAGCCAGATGGGCAGATAATTTAAAACATAACTTAGAATCTATTTCAGTTTTTAGAGGCCTAACTTTAAAAAAAAAAAAAAAAAAAATTAAAATCATAGAAATGCCCATGCAATCACACGCCCAATTTGTGCGCGTAATTACCTTGATTACATGTGTGCTTGTGGTAATTGTCACCGCAGATGGTGTTTGGATGCATGAATGGTCACTTGTGCATGCAAAACCTCTCCGCATGCCGCACCAGGGTAATTGCACATGCAAATGGAACGCGTGGCTGGCGCAGCCCGTGCTGCAGAGCGCGGCACGCAGCGCCGGAGCCAGGGCTGCCACCGCGGGCGGCCGTGCCAGACCGGTGCCGGAGCCGCGGGAGAGGCTCGGTCCGGGGTTGGGGCGGGTGTTTCGGGCACTTTGGTGAATAACGTGGAGAGCTGGAAGGAGGCTGCAGGGGTGTCCGTAAGGCAGCACAACCCGGCTGCACGGTCCGGCTGGGAAACGCCACGGGCAGCCGGCCGCAAGCTGGGGTGGTGCTGCCTTTCGTGCCCTGGCTGGTGCTGCTGGGGGATCACCCCGTCTGCCCCTTTCCGCGGGACAAATTTGCCTTCGAGTGCCTTTTCCGAGGTGGTTTGCTCCACAGAGCGCGCAGGATGGCTGCAGAGCCGGCTCCGCGCGACGGCACAGCGCTGTCTCTGCATGGAGACCGCTGCTGAACTGGGGCTCCTGCAGAAACCCGCTGGAGGTGGGGTTCACCCCAGGCTGTGCCACCCCCTTAGCGCATCCACGGCCACCTCGTCAGTGCATCCACGGGCCACCTCATTAGTGCACCCATGGGCCACCTCGTTAGTGCATCCATGGCCACCTCATTAGTGCATCCATGGGCCACCTCGTCAGTGCATCCATGGCCACCTCGTTAGTGCATCCATGGCCACTTCGTCAGTGCATCCGCGGCCACCTCATTAGTGCATCCATGGCCACCTCGTCAGTGCATTCGCGGCCACCTCGTTAGTGCATCCATGGCCACTTCGTCAGTGCATCCGCGGCCACCTCATTAGTGCATCCATGGCCACCTCGTCAGTGAATCCATGGCCACCTCGTCAGTGAATCCATGGCCACCTCGTCAGCGCAGCCACTTGCCACCCTGTTAGCGCATCCCTGGGCCAGCAGCTCTGGAGGCCGCGGGTCCCGCTCGCTGCAAGCCCCCGTCCTCGGCTTAGAAGAATTAAAGATGCCTGATGCTGTGCTTAGCCAGGGAGGAGAGAGAGACTTAGGAGGCAGTCTATCTAAAAGTTATTATTAATTTTTATTGCTGCATGGATTTAGAGATTTGGAAGAAGATAAATTCCAAACAGACATCCATTACCAAACCGACAGTGTAGCTTAAAGATAACATTTACATTCTGACGGTGTTTATATATATCTGATCCCACTCAATCTGCTCCCTGTTCAAACTTTTTGCCACCTTCACAAGGATCAATACCTACATCAAAGGTTATATGAAGGTGGCCAGATTCTTTTAAGCTGTTTGCATAGCCCTCAGTTTACTGTGCTAACACAGGCTGGTACTTCTTCCAATAACTCTGTTTGCCTTGTATTAGGGCTGTTTGCTGAAACACCTAGCAGAATCCAATAGAGGACAGACTTTCTAAACATTTGGTCACATCTGTCAATCAATAACACCAATCGGTTTCCTGATACAAACAGCAAACTCTGCCAAATCTAATATTTGCCCAAACTTTTACTGACTCTTGCTGGTTTTAAAGAGTAAAAGGCAACCGAGCAGACATTAGTGCAGAAAGGTTCTCGCTAATATTTAACTCTGGGCAAACAGAGAATAATTCCAGCAATGAAAGAAGCAAAAACAAACAGTGTAATTATTGTCCCCTTTTTATTTGAGATAATTTGCTTAAATGTACAGCTATTATCTGTTAATATGGCGAGGGATAATTAGAAGGGACCAAATCGGGGTTTGGCTGAGGCTCGCAGGCACACAGCGGTGCAGATTTCAACTCTTGAACCTTGCCCCTTGGGCTGAGAGCGTGTTTGTGCAGGTGATCTTGGAGCAAACAAGGCGATGTTATCAGGGTGGAAAACACCTGACTCAAAAACAACGACAGAAAAAAAAAAAAAGGAAAATTACTGGGAGGACTCCAGGCAAATCTGAATTCCTGCTTAAAACAAAGAGGAACAATAGAAGCCAAATGTTTTTCTGGAGTGACTGCCAGGCTGGGATGGCCAGCCAAAAATTGGCCCAAGTCTCCTCCATAAAACCAGGAGAGGCTTTTCATCTGCAGCCGACAGAGATGGGAGCCGGGCCAGCACCGATGCCCCAGACGCGAGCGGGGCCGTGGGGCAGAGGCCGGATCCAGCCCGCGGTGGGGAGCTGGGGACCCAAGCGGGGACCACGCCGTGCCCGGGGATGGAAACACCTTCGTGCTGGTCCCCAGTTCCTGGGAAGGGGTCCCCAAAAAGTGACACCACCTCTCCTACCTGGCTGGTGCTGGCTGGAAGGCGGATTGTAACGGCGCGGTTCATCTTTAATTCATCGTATTGTGGAAGGCGAATAAGTGGGACAGATAACGATCTGCACAGTTTTCCTTTTTGGTAACCAAATATATCCTTGTGATAAGTGACAATTATTCTAAAAGCTTCTCTTTGCAGGTAAGGGGCTCCAGCTCCGCTGCCTCAAAGCATCGTTTTCCCTGGAAAAGGAACCTAATTGAGCTCTGATCGAGAGCAGAAAATACCTAAAAGATGCAGAGAACAATATTTTATCCAGCTAACAGCCTTTTCATTTTGAATGCACAGCATAACAATACTTGCAACGTGTAGTCGCATCTCTAACACCTTGTTTATTGCGGCGCGCTGCTAAATATTAGATAATGGTAGTTAGAGAACACTTTTTGGAGGGGAAAACAACTGCACCGGGCTCACCCGCGCCTTGCCGTCTCCTGCAGCCAGCATCTTTTGTCCGGCACTTTGTCAGAATCCGGTAACTCGTGGGAAGGGTACGGACCGAGCCCCCGGGCTGGAAGGTATCAAACACCAGCTCACCCCGAAAGCCTCTGAGGCCGATCCAACGGCAGCTGGAGTGCTGAGGCTCCCGCGCTTCCCGGGGCGACACGGGGGACGCCCGACCCGTGACAGAGGAGGAAGGATGGGGACTCCCACCCTGAGCTGAGGAACTCATTCTTTTTATTTTTTTTTTGCGCATAGGTGCATGATATTAAGAGTCATGGGTTGTAAGTTATGAAACCTTACGACTTGAACGGTGAATAAATGAATTCACGTGATCGATAGACTAGTGTGGGCAAAGCGGACTGAGCCCGTTTGCCGTGTTTGTTTGTTGTATTTCTTAACGAGCTCACGAAAGTTTAAAGCACAGAGGACGTTGTCCTGTAAATTTGAGAGATCCGAACGGACCGTGACAGCAGGATGAGCCCCCGCGCTGCCCTTCAGCAGAGGTGCGAGGGAGCCGGCATCGCAGCAGGTGTGCAGACACGCGCGTGTGCCACGCACGGCAGAAAGGCACGCACAGGGATACAAAACTCAGGAAGTTTCAAGGAGCCAAAGCTCGGGAGAAGCCCCCGCCGGCGCGGTGCGTGGCGGCAGACGGCAGTGGCTCCGTGTCGCTGCCTGCCCGGACAGCCCCTGGCAGCGGATTAACGTATTAAGTGCTCAGAGTTTTGCAAGATTTGGGGCTTTGGGGGCCTGAAATGAACTCTCTCCTTTTAGGTTAATGTCAGGTGGAAGGATTTGCATGGAACAGCGTAGCTCCTGGCCTTGAAATTCAGCCCAAAGCATGCAGCCGAGAGATGGGAATTGCTTTGACAGCCAGAGCCCACCCTGTGACCCCCACTGCTGGGCTTTGGCTCCATGGGGGACGTCTGGGCTGGCTCCAGCGCCGTGCGTACAGAGGATGGAGGGATGCTTGGGCTGGGAGTCAGCTCCTTTGGAAGCCGAGGTGATGCCCCGTGCTCCCGCACAGCACGTCCTGGCTGGCACCAGGGTCCCAGGGAGGGGCGAGCAGCATCGCCTGAGGCTGCAGCATGCACCAATGGTGCCCTGAACCACAGGTCAGAGGCTCCTGTGGATGGATTTGGAAGAAATACTCACCTGGAACCCCTGACCTGAGCCCCAGACACACTAATGAGAACTTTGTTATAGTTTATATCCAGACTGCTCGAATTTGCAGTTGAAAATCAGCTGCATTGGGTCTGGTTTTCCTCACCCACTTATTCCTGCGATGTCTTCCTAGACAGCAAGGGGAATGGGAGCATCGCATCTCATTTGGTTCCATCTAGACCATATTTCCTGGAGAACGGAAAGGGTGTTTTACTGTTGAGCAATTAACCTGGATGCTCTGGCTTCGGGAGGTGCTGAGCATCCGTCGATCATGAGGAAGTGCAGCAGGCGGGAGCGAGGAGCCCACCGGGCACCCGTGAGAGCCAAGCGGGTTTCCTTGTCGTGCCTGGCCGGGCGGAGGGCAGGCCTTGGGCAGAAAGTCACCCATCGATTTCTGCCCCAAACTTTGCAATTTGGCCCGGGCACAGCTTGCACAAGAGGACGAGAGGTGACTCAGCTGGCCTGGAGAGCGGCTGTAAGACCCCGCGGGAGCTGCAGCCCCCCTGCCATCCTCCCCCAGCCCCTCATCCAGCAGGAAGAGCTTTACTCCGGCTCCGCGTCCGGGTTGCATTCCCCAGGCGAGGGGCATCGGTGTTGTCCGATCCTGCTCTTTCCGAGGGTCGGAGCTCTCAAGACGAGGGCTGTCCCGCCGCCTTCACGGCGAAACCCCGGCCCTGCCAAAGTTGGTTGTGAAACGCTTCAACTGAGAAAACCGGACTGAGACTTTTGTCCTGCCCCGCTGCTCCTTGCCGTGCCCCGCCAGCTCGTGGCCGTGTTGGGGACAAGCTCCAGAGCGGGGCCTGATCCTGCACCGTCTTCACGTGTGATGTATTCACCCAGCCCGACGCTTGCCCTGAGGTTAGGACCAGGAGAGAGAGGTCCTTGCCCAGTGTGACCTCCGTGGCGCTGGGAAGGGGATGCTGCGGAGCAGCCGGCTGAGGAGCGATGGTCCCGTTTTGTCTCTGCCGGCTGCGGGGATGGGAGCGGTTTGGGGGGACGGTGTATAAACACGCTGGTTTGTTCTATAACCTTTGAAATTATATCTCCGAGATGTCCAGAAATTATAGGGGAAAAAAAAAGAATTCTTCATTAAAATGTCTTTTTCTGCTTTAATTTATGTATAAAAGTCTTCAGAAGTGCACAGTCTGGAAATATTGGCTATGGGGGCGACACTCCCACCAGCTGGGACATTTTTCCCAACCTACGAGGGATTTTGCTGCTCCAGAGCTCTTCCCCATCCCAAACCCAAGCTAGTTCACTGAGAAATATCCACGAACCGCAAAGCCAGCATTAAATATTTTGTCTTTTTCTGGAGGCAGCTGGTCGAAAAGTTTCATTTCTATTTTGACTTTCAAATATGTCCAAACCTTATCGGTGTCTGCCTGGAAAACCCACGGCAGCTCTCGCAATGGCGGCTGCTGGTGTCGGAGCTCACAAAGTCGCTGCCAGCGGAGTTACCCCCCCAGGCACGGCCCGTGCAGGGTGACCCGGTGCAGCAGCCGAGATGCTCCTTGTCCCCCAGGATGGGGACAGGGACGGATGTGCCACCTCCGCCTTCTCACTGACCAGAGGCTCAGCGCGAGAGGAGCTGGGTTATCGCTACGCAGCATCTCTCAAAGGGTTCTGTGGATTAAGGAGATACGTGTAGGGCTATTTTCCTAATGCTCTTCCTGGCCTCCGTTGCAGACTTGCATGCTGATTGCCTCACGTAATTTCCAGCAAACTCCCAAGCCATGATGTACGATATCCCGAGGCTCCAAATGCCGCCGCTCCTCTGGGATGACTCCTGCTCTGCGGGCTGGGGAGAAGACGTTTGGTTACCCCCCCTTCGGCCAGCCTGCAGGAAAAGTGGAAGGGAAAGGCCTTGGGTTTCACAGCTGGGACCCACAAGGTGGGTGGGGGAGGCTGTGGTGGGAAGGGCCATTTCCATGAACCCCCCCTGCCCCCCCAGTTCGGGGACATCGGTCCCTGTTTGCCTGGATTCCACTACAAGGCTGCGCAGGCAGCCATGGGATGTCTAAGCCGTTAAATGCCCCTGCAAGGCAATCTGCATTATTGCGATTTATTCAGGGGGCAATGCTGACCCAGATCTCACAGCGGCTTCCCGTAGGAGCCGACCCTTGTGTGACCAAAGAGCAAAGGCAGCCGGCAGGACATGTGTGAGGATGGAACCCCAGACTGGTTTGGGTGGGAAGGGACCTCCCAGCCCACCCAGTGCCACCCCTGCCATGGGCAGGGACACCCTCCACTAGCCCAGGTTGCCCAAAGCCCCATCCAACCTGGCCTTGAACACTGCCAGGGAGCCAGGGGCAGCCACAGCTTCTCTGGGCACCCTGGGCCAGGGCCTCAGCACCCTCCCAGGGAAGGATTGCTGCCTCACAGCCCAGCTCCATCTCCCCTCCTGCAGCTTCAGGCCATTCCCCTTGGCCTGTCCCTCCCTGCCCTTGTCACCAGCCCCTCTCCAGCTTTCCTGGAGCCCCTTCAGGGACTGGAAGGGGCTCTAAGGTCTCCCTGGAGTCCTCTCCAGGCTGAACCACCCCAACTCTCTCAGCCTGTCTCCATAGCTGAGGTGCTGCAGCCCTCACATCATCTCCATGGCCTCCTCTGGACTTGCTCCAACAGCTCCACATCCTTCTTGTCCTGGGAATCCCAGAGCCAGATGCAGCACTGCAGGGGGGTCTCAGCAGAGCGGAGCAGAGGGGCAGAATCCCCTCCCTCGACCTGCTGGTCACGCTGCTGGGAATGCAGCCCAGGACACGGGTGGCTTTCTGGGCTGCAAGGAAAATCCCCTGGTAGTGAATGACAGGAGCTGGTTGCTCTTCTGCGAGCGGCTGACCTCAGGGAAGACACCAGAATCCAGAGGTGATGGCATTGCCAGATGTTGGCTTGAAGTGCTGGAGGTGCAGGATGGTACCCACCAGCCAAAACTATGGGTGCAGAGAGAGCTGAGCTGGCCAGGAGCAGAAGGTGAAGAGCAACGCCAGGCTGTCCCAGAACAACCCCCTGGGAGCGGGGGGGTGATGGGGGGGATTTGGGGAAGGGGAGCAGGCGGGGGGAAACCCGGGCACCCAGACAAGGCAAGGTGCAGGCCACACGATGTCTCTCGGTGGAGCGCAGCCAGCCGGCTCTCATAGATAAAACCTTTGCTGAGGCTTCCAAACCACAGCAGGGTAATTGAAGCTAATTATGAAGTGTAATTGTTTGAACATGGCGCGGTGCTTTGACCTGAATAACAAGGAGGGACACAGCATCCCTCCCGCATCCCCGCCGCACGCCGGGTGGAGGGGCAGCACCTCGGAGCAGCGGGGGCTCCTGCCGAAATCTGGGTACAACGGGAATGAACCCCATAGGAGCACTCGGCGTTTTCGTCTTTAGGCGGATTAAAAACCTGCAGCAGGCACTGAAAGATTCCCCGGTGATGGTGCAGAGAGAAAACACTCCGGGCTGGGAGCGGGAGAGTTTAATTGCTCCGATCGTTAAATGCGACGGTGCAAAATACCATGGGAGTGTAAGGGGAGGAAAGACCAGCCCCAACACCCATCAGCCCGCCCAGCCAGCCGCTCCTTGCAAACCAAACCCTCCCCTCTGCCCAGGTGCCTTCTCTTCACCCCAGCAACTGTCTTTATTAGAAACACCAGCGAACCCCCAAATTAAAGCACTTTGTGTATTTTCCTGCGGACAATCGCTGTCTTTGTGGCAGGCGGGGACTGGAGGCACCAAGGCTGGGACTTCCTCTTCCCCTCCCATCCCCCTTAATTTTTTTTCTTTTTTTTTTTTTTCCTTTGGCAAAAATTCCAACGTTGGTTTAATGTTTGTAAAGCAGCATGAGAACTGAAATGAAAGGTGCTACATAAGCACAAAGCCTGTGTGATGGGCTCTATAGAAACGCGTGTATAATAATAATGACATTAATAACAGGCTGTTATTTGTCACTGAGCAGACCCGAGGCCCAGGCACGCCCCGAGCAGGCTAATAAAGAGCAGAGCGCTTCAGTCCGCATACTGGTTCAAAATAATATCATATAATAATGCCAAAATTGCTCTCCAAACCCTGCCGTAGTCCTGCTCAGGGCTCGCATGCCGCCAGTGAAGTTTCCCTGGGCCTTTTCCCGGGACACAAACAGCTGCAAACATGGTTGTGTGAAACCAGATACCTGCTGTTCTCCTGCCTTTGTTAATAAACGAGTGCTTTTATGAGTCACTTACTGCCCAACTGGTTTTTTTTCTCCTTTTTTCTACCCAAAAAAGGGAGGTGTCTGTCTTCTCTGACATCTGGAGCAGAAGGTGGGTTCAACGTCCAGTCTCCATCATGTGCTGGAGGCATACGTGACCCTCCTGGTTAGTGATTCCCCGCTGAAGTACCAATGGTTCCCCAAAACAGAGTGCTTTTGGCATCCAAAAAAAATAGTAATTTGCTGGGGCAACGTCCTGCCGTCGCTGCATCTGCTTCCTGCCTTCACATGCAGCCCGGTTTGCTCATCAGCAGGTCTGCACACATGGAAACATGGTCTGCCGTGCTCTGCGGAGGTCATGGAAAAAGCAGCTCAGCTCAGTTCTGCTGCCTCATCCCGGGGCGGGGGGACGTGAACACCTACCCAAAAATACTGCAGGATGGACCTGCGTGCTGGGAGACAGGGGTCAGGTGAGGGGTCAGGATTTGGCCCTTTCTCCTGAGCTCATCTGAGCTGCACGGCCCTGGGGGTGAGAAAAGCTGGCTGGGCAGTTTTGTGCAAACAGACGTGTCACGTTTGCTGCCCAGGGGGCTGAAGTGCAAAGCGCACTGTAAGGGCAGAGGAGCGTGCAAACACCTCTGCTCCTCCTGCAGCACCCGAAGGGGCTGGGTGCGGGAACGACGTCCCCTCCCAGCGCAGCTCAGAGTGCACGCCGTTCGTCGGCACAGGACACAGCTCCCCCAGCTCCAGTAAATTCACGAGCGAGAGGACGCCGTGGTCACCGTGTCGGGCTCCTGCGGTGGAGGGACCCCAAGGGACCATCCAAACCCCCCCCCCCAGCAGCCCAGCTGAAGCCGGTGCGCTGATGGAGAGGACTGGGCTGCCACGGCTGCGTTTCTGCAGGGAGCACCGTGCCGGAGGTCTGCCTGCCCTGCCTGCACCGCAGGCAGCACTCGTGGGCAGGCAGGCCGCTCTGCAGTGTACACAACCCCTCTGAGCCCTTGCTCGGGTCCTCTGCGCGGGGTGGTCTCCCCGGGGTGCATCAACCCCCCCCCCCCGAGTGCGGGTGCCAGGGTGCCTCTGGGCGGCGATGATTCAGCAAAGCAAACAGGCGGTGGGTGCCCTGCCCGGAGAGCAGCGGAGCGATGATAATTACCTCTTTGTTTCCTTCTTGGGGAGTTATTTGCGGCAGAAAGCATGTTTGCCTTTTTCTGTTTATTCACGTGGTCAGTTCTCAAGTGCTTGCTCTCCATGCCTTCGTGCCTTTTGTTCGTGCCCAGAGGATGAGGAAGATGAGGGTGTCCCCCTTCTGCTTCCCCCACCCCAGTGTTAGCCCCTGGCACGAGCTGCTGAGGGTCCCCTCTGCCCGCCCAGCCGCACCAGTCTGGGCTTTACTGGGAAGGGAGCTGGCTGATGAAGGCATGCTAGACGGGGGCCGCTCTCCGATAGGCGCACACATCGATTTGATATAAACCGGTGGACGCACGTGGGAGGTAAACAAGGCAATGAGCCTGGCTCTGCAGTCTGGAAGGGAAACAAACTATGTCTGCAAAGCGAGCGCTAACCGAGCGGCGTGAGCACGGCCGGGCAGCAGGTCCCCAGGGCACCCAGGACACGGGTGACACCCCGCTCCGGGGGGACGAGCGGCAGCGTGGGGTGCTGGTACTCCCGTGCAGGGTGCCGCGCCGATCCTCCGTATAAACCAAAAATCCCCAGGCAGCCATCCTTGCCCCTTCCGCTGCTGCTCTCGCCATCCTTCCCACCGCAGAGGGGTCTCCTCCGTCCGTCCGTCCGTCCATCCGTCCGCCCGTCCGCGGCGCAGTGCCGCTCTCCCGGGGCCGGCGAGGTGCGTTGACATGGGGCAGCATTCGCTGACCCCGGCCCAAAACAAACCCCTTCGAGTCCCTCCCAAGGTGACAAGCAGAAACGGAGCCTTTCCGTAGTGTTTGCTTTGCCGAGTACACAATACTGCAGTAACCTTGGGTTGTTTGAACTAGCCAGGAGTGTCATTGCCAGCATTATATTCAACAGTTGTACTTGACTGAATAAGCAGACGGGGTTTTTTCCCCCCCTGTCATAATGGCACTATCCCACGGAGGGGTGATGGATTGCTTTTTCGGTTGCACATGCTGTTATCGCCGCGCTGTTCTAATGCTAGTCAAACATTATTGTGAATAGCCAAACTCAATAGCAGCAGTGTTAGGCTGGAAAGTCAATATTAGCTGAGCAAACAAAGCAAATAAAGAGTTGCTATTTGCGTAGCTATGAGTATTTGTATGCTCTGCTGCTGAACAGGGTACTTTGAAATAATAAAAAAAAAAAAAATTATGTTTTTTCTTCAAGGCAGGGAATGTTTTTTATTTAGGGTAGAGAATTCGGCTTTTATTAAAGTTCACGTTTGCTTCTTTAAAAGCTGTGGCGGCCTCGCGAGCGGCGCAGGCAGGGCCACCCCTCGGCCGGCTCTCGGGGAGCAAAGCCGGGCGTGCGACGGCTGCCGGCGGTGCCGCCGCTCACGCCGGCACTGTCGGATCCCCCGACCTTTAATGCCGCAAGAAAAAGTGTGGGAATCTGCCGGAGCAGCCGGGCGCTGAAGCAGCAGGCGATATTAAGTTATCCGTTAAAAGGCAGCTCTTCTTTAGGAGGAGCAGCGCCGCGTTTCGACAGTGCCTGTAATGGCTCCTGAGCGGCACCTCTCTGCCCCGAGGATGCTCCTCTGCCGCTGGGACAGGGGCCGTGCGTGGGAGCGCCTGTTTCCTTCTGATCTAATTTGCATTTCCCTGTTTCTTGTTAAATTTCTGGCACTTTTCGAGGTTCGCTGCGTGACCTTCTAAACGACACACACCTATTTATAACCCGCTGTCCGTGGCGCAGTGCCACTTTGAGAAGCCCTGGGAATGAAACCCAATAAACCATTCCTTCATTAATATCACACAGCCCGGCGGATGCACCCAACGTGCTTCCTAAAGCGGGGATGCCAGGGCCCATCTTCATCCCAGGCTTGTTCCCTTATGGAAAATACATTCCGATCCGGGTTAGCTGGGGGGCAGCGGGTCCCAGCCCCGCAGTGCCCCACTGCCCCCGGGACCCCTTCCCAGCTGGGGACGGATGTGCTGCATTACTGCGTTAGTCTGCGGAGCATTTTTCATGCAATCTGCAGCCCAGGATGCTTTGGAGAGCTAAATAATACAGCTGGGGGATTAAATAATTCATTCCAAAGAAGGAGAGTAGCTGTGAGGCGTAGGCAAGGGACTAAATATCCATATGTATGTACATATACAGCGGTTTTGGCTGAGCCGGGATGAGATGGAGAGTCGGGGGTGGTGGAATGCTGCCTGTCCCTGGGAGGTGCAGGACAGAGGGCTCCGGTGCTGGGAAGGGTGAAAACGCCTGGAGGAGGTAAGGGGGGGCTGGGGACAGCGGGAGATGCTCCTGCAGGTGCCAAGGGCTGAGAGCGTGCTCGTGCCCGGGACACCCCAGCCCTCGCTAGCAGAGAGGGAGGGTGGTCCTTGAGCATCCCGCTGCGGAAAAGAAATAAAGGCGCCTGGGAGACGGCTGACGTCGGGAGGCTTTGGCTTCCTGCTGGCTTTGCGATGGCCGCTTTGGCCGGAGACGTTCCTGGGAACTCGGCAGTGCCGGCACCTTGCCCGTGGCCACGCCGAGCGCGGTGCAGGAGCAGGGCCGAGCGGGTCGCCGTGCCACGCTGCCGCCGGTGAGCCCAGCCGCTGTGTCCTCAGCTGCAGGTGCCAGTGCAGCCGGGAGCGCTGGGAGG
>VXBL01010074.1:53460-64023 GCA_013400195.1 Aramus guarauna | reverse complement strand
TGGAAGCGTTCAAGGTCAGGTTGATTTGGGCTTTGGGCAACCTGGGCTAGTGGAATGGGGCTTTGGGCAACCTGGGCTAGCGGAGGGTGTCCCTGCCCATGGCAGGGGTGGGACTGGGAGGGCTGGGAGGTCCCTTCCAACCCATNGGGGTTGGAACTAGACGATCTTTAAGGTCCCTTCCAACCCAAACCATTCTAGGATTCTATGATCTTGAGAAGTCCCTTCCAACCTCAACTGTTCTGTGAAGATGGCAGAACCAGGGGCCTTTCGCTAAGAAAATGTATGCTTTGTTATAACCCAAGACTGCTAACTCAAGCAAACACTTAACTCTGTCTGAAAAAAACTCCTTCATGCATATTTTTTCTGAGCAGAAATGACCATGTTTAAACACAAAAATATTTAAATTCTACCATTTGAACAACCCACTGATGACATCTGAAAAATAAGTGCGCAGGTGTCATCCTATAGACACCATTTAACACACAATGGGAAGTCAGATCAAGACCACTCATCCACAGCTCAAACAAACAAGGATATTTCCAATAGATACACTGATAATTATTTAAGCATATTGTGTACTATGTTAACATGTACCTTTCTGTTATTCTCATTATGGAAAAATGTATTTAAAAGGCAACACATCAAAAAGTATTAATTTCTTCAGTCACTTAAAACGCAGCAGCTATAGCAGAAAGTAACAACATACATGTCTATTTAAAATTCTGTATTTGTTCCCATCTTTTAAAATTACATTTAATCGGGTTGCATTTTTCATTTCCTCATACAAGCAGTAAGCACTTTCAGTCATGCTTAATAACAACATCCTTGAAATGGGGAAAATAACTACAACATACTTCACCCATTAATTGTCTTCAGTGAACTATCAATTGCTAAAGATGCTAATTAGAATTAATTATTTAATTCAGTGTAAATTACACTATACACACTTCTGAACAATATGTATGCATAAAACCCTATATATTTCCTAAATAACACATGAAATTGGTAGACAAATTTCAGTTATGACAGATGTAAATGTGGAAGGCATTTTTATCCAGCCCTAGATTAGTAATCTCTTCCCTAAAAATCACCAGATTTTTAATTCTAATTTTTTCTGCATAATGCAGATATTCTGTGAATTCACTTTGATGGTGATGGAAGGTTTAACTCTGAAAAACCAATCTATTTCCCTTTGTTAACTCCCAGAAAGAAAACCTGTTGATTTAAATCTTAGCCTTGTTTATGCAAGTTACTATCTTTTTCCTAACTTTTGGGCTCTTACTTCGCATACGACTGGTTAAAAGACGATCTATCCCATTTACGCTTTGAAACATCAGGCCATGCAGTATATCCAAATTAGCAGGGACAGCCTTTAATTCAATACTGAAGAAAACTGGATATAATACTAATTAAAAAGGTAAACAGCTTGATCGAAACTAATTACACTGATAAGAACCACACAATACCAAATTGTACGTTAAAGCATGTGACTTACATGTAAAACCCACACCACTACTGATGACAACTCATCTCTGTATTCTTAATTGCTGTACTTGCAATAGAAATACTTATTTTGCTCACTGATTTTTCACAAAGTTTCATTTCAACCTATAGTTACAGGTTAACAAGAACAAAAAAAAAATAGTAAGAAAAAAGTAAGTAAAATCTTCACAATGAAGAAGGAGGAAATTAGAAGGTATCCTGAATATGTTCTCCCAACCTTACCAGGCTGTTCTTTTCTCTTCAGGGACCAGAGGACTGAAGAGATCTTTCTTTATCTGTTTAAAGGTTATGTTTCTTTACCTGAAGGAACTAGATCTTGAAGAAAACGTGAGTTTGTCTTTCTCCTCCCTTAAAAGGGCTGCACATAAGCAATGACTCAAACACTACATCCAAAATGACTGTAACACTTCAGATCGGACCTAGGGCCTAACTGCCTCTGCCACTAAAACTTTAACCTCAAATAAATATTAAAACGAAGCACCTTATGTTAAGTGTACATTTATGTAGCTTTAAAAGTTATGAATTAAGCTTTCCACAATAAATCTATCTACAATGTTACCAATGAAATATACATTATGAAAGATTATCTTAGGTGGCAGCCACATGTACAAGAAGACTACAGAACACGCATATGAAAAAATACAATTAAACTTACATCATGAGTTCTGCTCTCCATTCATTGTCTTGCTCTTCAGTTTGGTTTAACGCTTTAACAATCCGAGAAAGGCTGGGAATAAGACGATAGCGGAATCCAGGCTTAAGATATGGCCTCACAAGTTGCCAATAAAGAACTGAAGCATTATATATCAAAAAATAATATCTGAAAAACAAGAATCAAGAATTTAGTACTTCATGGAATTAGATAAACATAAAATTACAGACAGAATATCTTAAGACATTTCTAAGAAACAAACATCGCAACTTTCCGATGTGTTTAGATAAGAACCAATCCCGACTAAGAACTGACAATACAACACAAGAAGAATACGGTAAGTCTGCCAACTACACTCTACCCTGTAATTAAGCACTTAAAATAAGCTAACATAGTGCTCTCCTTCTACAGAGCATAAATATAAAACATGAAGAAACGCTCAGAGGTATCTACAGCCTTAAACAGGCTGATTCATCCCATCTATTTAAGACTATTCACTATTCATATATTGTTGCAGCACGCACAACAGTTACAGAAGTGGAAGGAAAAGTGGAAGGAAACTCCACAAAAGCAGAAAAAAATCCCAAACACCACAACTCCAAACTACCTAGTGAAAATCTGAGACAAACAACTATGAAAACCTAACTCAGTGACATTTCCTGTGATTTAAAGAGTTAATCCTATCAGTAGGTCTACCTTCGATCATGGGTGGCAAAATCTACTGCCTTCATGAAAAACAGCACAAACTTTTCAAACTCTTCCTAGAACAGAAAAAAAAAAATTCTTAATGCAATTTGAACATGGCTTTTATAAATCAGTATATTATTTTCCTATTTCAGTATGTTCACATCCAATGATTTTTATTTTCAGACCAACCTCAAATAAAACATGCTGCCATAATAAGTTGCTGACACAGAAACAGAAAAACTAAAAATTGGTAGCATTGCCTATTACTATGTTTTCCTGATTTAAAAATTTAAGACTATATTTTCAGTTTCTTTCATTTCTGCCAAACTTTAATTATCAGGACTGAAATTTTCCAAAACTTCAAAGTTGAGTACTTTTTAAAAGAAAGCTCAAAAAAGTCCAAGAGCAAAGCCAAGGGAAAAAAAAAAATATTGGTTTGTGCCATTAAAAAAAACTTGAGGTATTCTTTTCTTCAGAAAATTCCAACAGGAATTTGTCAACTGAATGGTGTGTCAGGCATGCTCTTTTTATCATTAAAGCAGCTGGGAAGCTGCTTTTCAGAGGAGGACCCAAGGGTCCTGGAGGACACCAAGTCGCACACAAGCCAGGAGCGTGCCCTTGCTGTGAAGATGTCTAACTGTCCTGGGCTGCCCTGGGAGGAGTGTCACCAGTAGGGTGAAGGAGACGATCCTTCCCATCTATGCAGCACTGGTGAGGCCATACCTGGAGTACTGTGCCCAGTACAAGAGAGACATGGACATACTGGAGAGAGTCCAACAAAGGGCTGCAAAGATGATGAAGGGACTGGAGCGTATCTCATATGAGGAAAGATTGAAAGCGCTGGGACTGTTTAGGCTGGAGAGGAAGGCTCAAGGGGGGAATCCCCTCAGTATGTACAAATACCTGAGAGGAGGATGTAAAGAAGGTGGATGGGATCATAAAAACAGATTTTTGAAAGCCTAAGAGAAAGATGCAGGGGAACAGCAAAGTGGAGGTGGAACTGGATGGGCAGGAAGGGGATGACACCAGAGGGCTGTCCTATCTCTCTCTATAGTGAGATAGAACAGAATAACTAAAAACTTCCAGAGAGTTAGGACTGATTTACCGGACTCTGGGACTGGAGTAAGACAACTACTGAGCAATGAGTGGGAACTGCCTAGATAAAGAGAAAACCTGGACTGAGAGCCTGTGAGGTACTAGATACTGTCATGGTTTAACCCAGCTGGCAGCTAAAACAATCACACAACTGTTTGCTCACTCTTCCCCATCCCAGTGGGACTGGGGAGAGAATCAAAAAGAAAAAAAAAAGTAAAACTTGTGGGTTCAGATAAAGAGAGTTTAAAAGGACAGAAAACGAAGACAACAACAATACTACTAATCTACAAAACAAGCGACGAACAGCATAATTTCTCACCACCCAAAGTCAATGTCCAGCAAGACCCTGAGCTGTCCCGCCTCCTGGCCAACCCCCCCAGTTATATCTGGAACATGATGTCATATGACATGGAATATCCCTTTGGCTGGTTTGGGTGAGCTGTCCTGGCCGTGTCCCCTCCCAGCTCCTTGGGCACACCCCACTGGCAGGCCAGTATGAGAAGCTGGAAAGTCCTCAACTGCTTGGCAACAACTAAAGCATCAGTGTGTTATCAATATTATTCTCATTCTAAATCCAAAACACAACACTATACCAGCTACTAGGAATAAAATTACCCTCTATCCCTGCTGAAACTAGGACAGATACTAAAGTAGAAAAGTTGTGCTTGGCCCTTAAGAACAGAAGCATCTTAATCAGCTAACAAGGATTCCACAGGATGGAAACCAAAATAAGGACAAATCTGTTTTCTAAGTGAATGATAATTACTAGTCATACAGCATGAGATGTTGTGCCACTCCTGTTGTCATAAATGATCTAGGAACACAACAGAGAATAAACTTTACAACTGATACAAAGTGTATCTTAACACACAGCACAAGAAACCAAGTTAGGACTGCACATACTGGGACGGTTCTTAACTTCTAAGAAGTTAGCAGGTGTCAGGAAGAAAATAGCAAAATTTGGCTGTGATTTAGAAAACATCACAGAACACTTTGTTTAACTTAGAAACACAAGGGGCTAACTGAACACTAGAAAATACTCTTCAAACATGTAAAAAATTTTAAAGGGACCACTGATCAGCCGTTCTGCACGTGCGCTCAGAGAAGGCAGACAATGTACAGATAACGTAATAGGCAAAATATTCTAGCTTGAAAGATAATTCAAACACATTATTTGAAGAAATTACAGCAACATCTGTCAGGGAAATTTGTGACCACAAATAACACAAACGTGTTAAGGACATTTTAGGGAGTCTGATATCATTGACAAGTTGTCAAAGCTGACTGACCACAGTACTAGCACAAGTCAAATACTGCAGACAGAAACAGATCCCACTCCACTTTAAATTCAGCAGGAGGTAAAAACTGCTCATCACGTATGGACACAGAATCAATGACTATTATAGCATAAAAGCTTTTAGAAGCAGAAATATCCTGCTGAGTTGCTACCAGAAAACATCTCATTTCAAAAAGCCACCTCCAAAGTACTACATGGCTGTAGTTACTGAACAGTGGTGGGAGCACACTGCTACAGAACAGACATGAACTGTACAAGCTGTCTGAGGGGCCCCTTTACTACTCCATTTCCCATGGCTCTGTGAAATGCTTAGTGTGATCCTGAATAAAACTGGTTACCAGTTACACCTAGATTTGGTCTGAAAGTATCATATTGATGTCAAAAGTGAAAAAGTTGACTTTAAAACATTCAATCATCTGAAAAATTTTGTGGTGTTATTTTTTGTCCTCCCCAAAGTATTTGCAGTTTTAGTCTAATTTAGCTGGTAAGTTTTGCTCACTCCCAAGCTACCTGCTAATATATTTTCCTTTGATTTTTCCCACAGCCCTGAATATCCTTGCATACTTTACATGACTGAAAGCAATACATAAAAACCTAGGAAGAAATAGTCTTAAAACCTGGCTTAATATAATGCAACCTTCAGAACTTCTCACCAAATTATCTGTGGAGAGTGGAGTGTGCAACTGGCCTTGGCATAAATATGCTCTGCCAAGAAACTGGTTCACAGGAAATCTTCCTTTAAAAAACATCTGTAGACAGTCACTGCTCATTTCCAGATATCCCAGCTAAGACCAAAAAAAGCATTTTAATATTTTAAAAAAGTGCAACAAATAACTAAGTAAGAATTGTTAGTTTTAAAAAATGCATGCCTACTCAAAGTGCAACATGTAACTGCATTATCTGTATGCAAACAATATTCCATAAAGCCGCGTATCAGATCTGGTACAAACCTATTAAGATTTATTAAATTTTAAAGCTAGACTTTTGTGATTCCGAATGTATAGGAAAATAGCTCCTTTATTTAACAAAGCTCCTGAGTCAGTCATAGAACCCCTTACAGTATACAAAAAATGTTTCCTTTTTTTAATAGCCATTAACAGAATTGTTAACATAAAGGCAAAATTCTTAGTAGATTTTTTTTTAAAAAAAGGACAGATATTAGCCTGCAGGTTTCTGTACGGATGTCAGTGCTGTGCCTCACTTTTCAGACAACAGATAGAATTTGAGTGCCTTGCAGCTTGGAGAAAAAAAAAAAAAAAGTTTTATTAGAAACTGTCTGCCTGAAATCAAATCACTTGTACCCACGGATTGAAAATTTTAAAATACTTCGAAGTGAAGAATCTCTACCGCATTTTATAGAGGTCAGCTCAATTAGCAACAATCTTTCAAAACTAGAATGTCATATTTTCTTCTTTTGCCCAGTAGGGCCTGTTCACAAATGCATTTTCTTCAGTCATAATCAAATTGCTAACGTTAGTTTTCCATAACAAAAAAAACAGGCATGGAAAACTATTTTATATTCATATGATATACCTTGCATACTTTGGTCTAACTGCAAACTTCACAAACCACAGTTTGTTGACTGATTATAAAGAAGTGATAATTTAGAGGCCTAGCTTTAACTGAAAATGTATGTTTAAACAATTGCTCACCAAAAATAGTACAGATATTTACAGATACTTCTGGGAATATTTTTAAGTAGTAACTTTAACAACTGTAAACGCCATATGTCATATAAATGTTTTGTTCAATAAACCCCCTAAAATTACAAACCTGAAATGCTTGTTCAGCACATAAAACATATAAGTCGGTGCTGAAGTTATCTGATGAATCAAGTGCAGACTTTCCTTGACTGGCTGATTTGATCACCTCATAAGCATTCTTCAAAGCCTGAACATCTGGGAAAAAAAAAAAAAAGGAATACAGAATGTAACATAATTTATGCTTCAAGATTGAGTGACAGACATGATCACGTTATTTCAAATCAACTATATGGCATCCTGTTTCTCCTTTACAAAAATAAATTATGTCTAAGGAAAATAACGTCCAACAAACGTTGTTCAAAGTCAGCCACAGTTGTAAGATGAAGCATTAACAACTCTCTTGCAATTTAAAATCGCTAACGCTAGCACACGAGAAGGCGAACCACTGTGAAGGCCTGATTCACACTTCCCTGAACCCGACAGTGCTCCTGTTGTCACAGAAATCCGAGATTCCATCCTTAAATCTGTTGTATGAAGTAAACTTGACTGGAAGAAAGCTAGACGAAATTAAGAACACTGTAGCTGTTACTTCTTTTCATAGTTAGGAAGCACACTTAAAGCATTCCGAAAAACAATACGTTTTCTATATATTTAGAAACAGATGAAGATCAAGCAATTTCCGTGTTTAAAGTGCCATTTTCATTCTACTCGGTTTTGGAGACGGGCACAACCCCCCAACCGCCCGACACCCGCTTACCTCGGCGGCTCTCTGCGGCCAGGAGCCGCTCCCTGACGGCCAGCTCCATCCCGCCCCCCGCCGCACCGCACTCCGCGGGCGGGCGACCCGGCGGCAGGAGCCACGGACGAAGCTTCACCCCGAGAGACGTGGGGCAGCGCTACGGAACGAGCAGGGGCTTTGGGGAGGCGTTCTCGGGTGAGACCTCCCGAACGCTTCCCCGAACAACCGGCAGAACGGACGCGAACGCAGGGCGCTCCTGCCGGCCGCGCCGCCGCCGCTCGGGCCCCCACCGCCCCGGCCCCCCACCGCCCCGCTCCCGGCCTCCGACCCCAGCGCTGCCGTTAACGCTCCGGGCGCTCCTGCCCGCGCGGGTATCCTAGCAGCGCCCTCACAACACGCATGCGCGCTCGCTCCCGCCGCTCCCGGCCTCCCTCGAGGGGAGCAGCGAGCCCCGGCGGCACGCGCGCCCGGAGGCCCCGGCTCGGGGGACGCTGCGGACGCGCCCGCGGAGCACTAGGCAGGAAAGCAAAGGCGGCTGCAGGAGCCGGGGGACCCCGCAGCAGGAAACGGCCGCGGCAACAGGCGTTGCAAGAGCGCAAGGGAGTTGGGACGGTCTGCACCCGAGCGCGTGCCCGAAAGAAGGTAGAAACATCTTCCTCCGGGAAGGACTGCTGCGTTTTAGCAGTGTCACTGCTGTGGCTTACGCGACAGCGCAGATCTCTTACTCCCCGTAAGAATCAGTGCATTTAAGCATGTAATGCACACTTGCATTATTAAGCATGCAATCTATAACATCACTTCTCAGCCAGCCACAGGTTAACAAAGGCAACGATTGATAGCCTCCTGTAGATAAAAGTATTGCTAAGAAATACTGTCACCAGTGATTTTTATCCCTGTCTCAAGGGCCTCTAACATGAACCCTTTTGAGTAAAGCATACACCACCGGTGACTGAAGCTTTGAGCTCAAGCAGAACCAACGCAAAGGATGTTTGGATCATACCTGCCAATGCAGAAAGAAGCCAGAGCGTCACCGAAATTTGGGAATAAAAGACAACTCCTCAACACCAATTCAGCATTAAGAAGCAGGCATTTCCTTTTACTGCAGCGTGGGGTGTCGGGAGGATAGCTCCTCTAATCAGGCACACCTGACGCTGGTTCTCCTGTCNGCACTAGGCAGGAAAGCAAAGGCGGCTGCAGGAGCCGGGGGACCCCGCAGCAGGAAACGGCCGCGGCAACAGGCGTTGCAAGAGCGCAAGGGAGTTGGGACGGTCTGCACCCGAGCGCGTGCCCGAAAGAAGGTAGAAACATCTTCCTCCGGGAAGGACTGCTGCGTTTTAGCAGTGTCACTGCTGTGGCTTACGCGACAGCGCAGATCTCTTACTCCCCGTAAGAATCAGTGCATTTAAGCATGTAATGCACACTTGCATTATTAAGCATGCAATCTATAACATCACTTCTCAGCCAGCCACAGGTTAACAAAGGCAACGATTGATAGCCTCCTGTAGATAAAAGTATTGCTAAGAAATACTGTCACCAGTGATTTTTATCCCTGTCTCAAGGGCCTCTAACATGAACCCTTTTGAGTAAAGCATACACCACCGGTGACTGAAGCTTTGAGCTCAAGCAGAACCAACGCAAAGGATGTTTGGATCATACCTGCCAATGCAGAAAGAAGCCAGAGCGTCACCGAAATTTGGGAATAAAAGACAACTCCTCAACACCAATTCAGCATTAAGAAGCAGGCATTTCCTTTTACTGCAGCGTGGGGTGTCGGGAGGATAGCTCCTCTAATCAGGCACACCTGACGCTGGTTCTCCTGTCACACTTAACACAAAGATTCCTCCGCCTCTGTCTTTTGAGTATGTGGTGTAATTTGGGTAGGGGGCTGACCTGGCCCACGTTACCTTTCCCCCAGTTTCTCAGTACTTTGGTCCTGGTAGCTGTTCGCTACACGCCTCGGGAAGATAAGGACGCTCCTGGCGGCAATGAGCGCCCTCCCCTCCTGACAGGTACGCACTACGGAGGCCCCGCCTCGGGACAAGCCACCCCGCCGCCCGCCCCGGCCCTGAAACGGGGCAGCTCCGGCCAGTGCGCTCGCTGCAGAGGGCTTCTTCTGCGCTTCGACACCGGGGAGAAACCACAGGATTTTGTGGGGCGAAACCGCAACCCTGCGCGATGCACGGCAACGTCAACACCGACCGGTACAAGCCGACCGTGAGTTCATTTCGGTCAACCTTTCTACAACGAAAAAAAAAAAGGAGAAACAGAAACTTGAGTCTCGGGGGCTTCCCGATGATAATGACGACCGGTACCTGTGGTCACAGCTAGGCAAGAGAGAGCCAGCTCCCGGCGGTAAGCCCACCGCCTCCGAGCCGTCCCGCCGCCGCGGCTGACGCTCCCACCCGGCTCCCCAGCACGCGCCTCAGTGACGCCCGGCCCGGCCCGCGAGCGCCCCAGGGCGGGCAGAGCGCCGCAGATGAGACCCCGCGCGAGGCCGCACCCCGCCTAGAGGCGGGCACAGACGCCGGCCGCGCATGCGCCTGACGTCCCCGCGCGCGCGGAGGGGCGCTAGGCCGCGTTTCTTAGCGACGAGGTGACGCCATGTGCGGCGCCCGGGGCTTGCTGCTGGCCCTGCTGCTGGCGCGGCTGGGCGCCTGGAGTCCCGGCACCCCGCCTGCAGCCGCCGCCGANGCTTGCCGCCCGTCGCCTGCGGCCTGCGCGACCCCGGCGCCGCCGACTCGTCTGGCCTCTCCGGCGTCAGCAGGTGGGCGGGGGACGGGCTCCCACCGCTGCTGGCACGGCGCTGCCAACGCTGGGCCGAGGCGGGCACCGGGCAGCCGGCAGGAACGGCGGTTCGGCCGCGCTGGGTTCGCCGTGGGTTTTGCCG
>VXBL01010074.1:0-53063 GCA_013400195.1 Aramus guarauna | reverse complement strand
ACACCGAATTTCTTTACCACTTTTTGTTTCGGGGGATTTCAGAGTGATTCCTAAATATGCAAATAGAGAGTATCCACAAAGTTATTACAATGACAACAGAGACTTTCTGTAAATTATCAACACAAATTGTACAATAACTCACCCAAGCTGACAAAAAGTAATACTGTGTTCTGTTGCTGCTATTTCATAATGTAAAATACGTAATTATGCAAGAGTAGTGACTTTAACAGTTTGCGGGGGGGTGGGAGGGGGGCTTGTCTTTGCAGGTCTGTGAGCCAAGTGTGTGTGGAAAAATCACTCGTGTTCAGAAGTAACGCTCCTTATCCCACTGATACCGTTGCTGTCCCTGGTGGGCACGATCTGCTGTTCTGTGTGCAGCCGGATGACTGTAAGTAACCTTTCTTTACACGCATTTAATTCGTAGATTGCCTCTGCTTGAGCAATCCTTTTTTAAAACTTAAGTGTTATAAATGTTACTAATTATTTGGGCTGTTATATTTCCAGAGAGACCATAGTGAATGAGGGTCCCATCACCAAAGACAAAAAAAAAAAAAGTCATTGCACTCAGTTTAAGGGTAGGGTCTGTGACGAAACACAAATGAGCCTTAATCAATCGCTTCTGTATCTGAAATACCTTACTTAGTTTGCTACTCTTAGAGCAGCAAATAAGGGTTGATGTTTGAAATACACCACTATTATCCTTTTCAGAAAGTGATTTCTTATAATATCTTGGATTCTTTGTGCTTATTTTCAAACTTTCTTTTCTGCTGGCAATGATTTTTCTCCAGTAATCATATACCCTCATAAGGTATGTCATTAACACTTTTTTTCCTCTTTCTGTTTTCCACATTGTATTTCATTTGACTGATTTGATGTCCAACTCTCTGGCATTCATTGCAATTCACTAGGGTCTCACATTTGAACATTTACCATTTTCTCTTTTGAGTCCTTTGCCTGGGAGTTTTGACCCACAGTCCCATCTACTTCTGATGTAAATCATAGAACATTTTAGGTTGGGAGGGGCTCAGGAGCCTAACTGGTCCAACAACTTGTCAAAACAGGGTTAGCTTCCTATTATCTAGTTCTGGTTTAGGCTCTTCATAGATGTTGCCTGAATGTTTTGCATATAGGGAAGAGCAAAGAAGTAACAAGAGCCTCTTAGTACGTAGTCTGATAGGTAGTACTGTTAGAACTTCATTCTGATTTTCAGTAGCTCTTGGAGTAAAGGTGAGTTTCGATGGAGGGTTTAACCACAGCTGAAAGTGCCATCAGGCTCCTGGGTATTCCAGCACGTAATGCAGAAGCAGCTACATTTTATCCTTTTCCCTCACCACCCATAGCATCATAAAAACAGGATTGAAGGATTCTGAATTTGTAATCTCATCCAAAGGAAGGATCATCTGTGTCCAGATTGACAGCACCAGATTTTTCTGGCCATTTAATATTTGGGCCCCATATCTATCCCATGATTAGGCCCACTGAACAAGCCCTAGACATTGGATTGCACGCATAAGTTAGGTGTAGCACACCTGGGAACAACAGAATTCACTGCTCACATGACGTTTTCCTTTTCTGTCCTTGTTGTTGGAAGAGCATCTGGGAAGGACTTTATGTGGGATTGCCTGAAGGATAATAAAATTTTCTGACAGAAACAGCCTTTTCCCCTTTCACCTTCCCCAAGGAAATACAGAAACACTTATGTTCTCATCAACTGATTGTGGAAGAAGGCTTTCCACGATGGATGGTGACAGGAGCTGCCACTGCCAGAAATATAATCAAGCCTGCTCTGGAGGGGGTCCTGGAAAAGGGCAAGTGAGAACAGGCTCTGAACCTCATGAATTACCATGGCCAGTAACAAAGAGATTGTGATGCACAAGTAGACTTCACCTCATTGAAACCATTGCTAAAAGATACTAGAGTAGTGTTCAAGTTTTACTAATACTTCTTTATGATACTTCTAAAAGCTGCAGGTTTTTCTTTCTCTGGTTGTCATGGGTTGACCTTGGCTGGAGGCCAGGTGCCCACCAAAGCCACTTTATCACTTTCCTCCTTAGCTGGACAGGGGAAAGAAAATATAACAAAAGGCTCATGGGTTGAGATAAGGACAGGGAGATCACTCAGCAATTACCATCATGGGCAAAATAGACTTGACCTGGGAAAAATTAATTTAATTTATTACCAATCAAATCAGAGTAGGGTAATGAGAAATAAAACCACATCTTAAGCTCCCCTCACCCCTCCCTTCTTCCCAGGCTCAACTTCACTCCTGAATTCTCTACTTGCCCCCTCCAATGGCAAAGCAGGGGAATGGGGGTTGCAGTCAGTTCATCACACATTGTCTCTGCTGCTTCTTCTTCCTCCTCAGGGGGAGAACTCCTCACACTCTTCCCCTGCTCCAGCATGGGATCCCTCCCATGGGAGACAGTCCTCCACAAACTTCTCCAGTGTGAGTCTTTCCTATGGCTGCAGAGGAATCTCTGCTCTGGCGCCTGGAGCACCTCCTCCCTCTCATTCTTCAGTGGCCTTGGTGTCTGCAGAGTTGTTCTGCTCACATGTTCTCATCCCTGTCTCCAGCTGCAATTGCTGTTGCGCAGGTGGTTATTTTTTTCCCCTGAAATATGTTATCCCAGAGGCACTATCACCATCGCTGAGGGGCTTGGCCTTCGCCAGTGGCAGGTCTGTCTTGGAGCCGGCTGGCATTGACTCTGTTGGACATAGGGGAAGCTTCTAGCAGCTTCTTGCAGAAGCCACCCCTGGACCCATGGAGAGAGGAGCCCGTGCTGGAGCTGAACCCATGCTCTAATATTTTGTGAGGAACTGTAGCCTGTAGGAAAGACTCACATTGGAGAAACTCCCCCACTACCAAAACCTTGCCACACAAACCCAATACATCACTCATGGCTGTCCTCATTCTTTCTTGACTGCAGTACTCTATTTCAGCTATCTTTCCTGAAGCGTAAAACATCCTTTGCCTCACACAGTCGTCTTTTTTGCCCACTTTTCTGACTATTGCCATCCTTCAATTGCTTTATTTTTCTACTTTTTCATACTGTTGTTCTCTATCTGACAACTGTTCACAACTGGCATTCCGCTAACCTTGATAGCTCATCACACCCAATCTTCTCTTTCTTTTGTGCCCTCTGTGGCCCTTTCTTCCTTTTGCAATTTTTCCCTGTACTGCATTTTGACTGTCTTGTGCTAAGGGTGGTGTTTCACATATGTTTTAAACTGGTTTTAGACTGTATCGATACTAAATGGAGCAGTGTGACTGCTCACCGCATCCCTAACAGTTCCTTCTAATGATCATGTAGCTGGCTGAGTCAGGCAGTCTTGCTGATCCAACTGACAATTAATTCATTAAGAGGAACAGATAAGTTCTCAGGGACAGTTGGAAATACCGGATATTTTCAAAATACTTAAAGTACTTTTAAAAGCATTCCTGTTTCAGATACTAGCTCCTCAAGATAACTTTGTCTTTAGTCTTTGCAGGTGTTAGGAGAATATTGCTGCTCTTTCTGCTTCTAAATCAGTGGAAGAACTAATATCAGTGCATTTTAAAGTTACAAGAATCATTATACATGAGCCTGATTCTTGGAGTTTTTTTAAAGTTTGTCTAGTTTCAGTCAAATTAAATTGTCTGAAATTCTTTTTTGCCTTTTTCTACCAGATTAAATAGCCTTTAGTAGCTAGTGTGCTGTCTTGGGCAAACTACGTTATGAACAAGTTATATATGTCTTTTCTCTGAAAACTTAAGCAGTTTGAATATCTTAAGTTTTGCTGCAGAAGGCCTTTTCTTCCAATTTTCAGGTATATTTTGCATTATGTAATGTTAATCTGCAATGGTTCTGAGTAGCACAACCACCAATGTTTTCTTTTTCAGTCTAATGAGTACACTCTCGAGTGAATAATAAGAAAGCTGCTCTGTGCATCTATTTTTGTGAACCTTGTAGGAGCTTAGTACTCCTTTGGCCTTTATCTCCTTAAAACGTGTAGTTGACTGCCTGACTAATGCTTTATTTGGATCTAAAAAGCTTTTATTTCTGCTTGCTCCTGTGTACATCTGAGGATCTGTTCTGCCCTCAGACAGCAGAATTACACTGAGAACTTAAGTTTCCTCCCCCCACCTCCGCCCCCAACCCACTAGACTACCTGAATTCTTTTTGGTACTACTGTAATTGAGGATGCTGCCACTCACTCCTTCTGTCAGTATGATCTGTCCTTGAACCTTGTAAGATGTTTTATTTGGATGAATAAAAAGTTTATTGTTCAAGGAAGTACATTAGGATGATTCTACATAGTATGTCCTTAATAATTTGCAATTTTATGACTTGGTGTTTTAGCAGTAATAATTTAATACTTCATAACATTGTAACGATACTGAATACCACTGGATCAGGAGGGTTTCACTGTGGGATACCAATAGAAAGTCTGGGAGTTTTTAGGATGCCTATTCCCTATTCATATTTTCTCTGAGTTTTACCAACCTTAATTATTTGGAATCCATTCAACATTGCTTTTAGTGAACTTGCATATTGGTAGTGTTTTGTCATTAAAATGTCACATGTGTCTAATTCGGACTTCTTACAGAAATTAGACCACATATTAAGATACTTGTCTTTGCANTCCAACAGCTCCACGTCCTTCTTGTGCTGGGGACCCCAGAGCTGGGTGCAGTACTGCAGGTGGGGTCTCACCAGAGCAGAGCAGAGGGGCAGAATCCCCTCCCTCGACCTGTTGACCATGCTTTTTGGAAAGTCACGTTTGTATATTAACACCTGTTTCCCATGAAACAGTACAGACTAATACTCATGATATCATCCTGTTCATAGCTCCTATTAGCCTATTAGCAGTGTTGTTATGGATTAATTAATATAAGGCACTACCTACCTTATAATTCCTGAAGTTGTTCCTTTTAAAAATACTGGCACAATATTTACTTTTTCTTAGATCTGTCTTTTCTAGTAATTTGATATTGGGGGATTATTTTTTTTTTCTCTTTTCAACCTATAGCAAAGCTGAACTGTTTCCAACAGCCACAGGATATCAAAGAATCTGATTTTTTGAAGTTCTTAGGGAAGTACGACAGACACTCTTTCTTAGCACCATCACAAGTCCAGCCATCATTCTCTGCCTTTTACCGGGTGAGTTGAAAGAATATAGCAAATAGTTTGCAGATACATTTTTACTAAAGCTGTCTGTAATAAGATCGAATGAGAACAGATTGAAAAATTTGTATTTTTCTACCTATAATCCATATTATGTCTGTTCTTTTCATTCCTTATTGTGTAAAAAGTTACTGAGTAGTTTTCTTGTATTTAAAAGTTTGTACGACCCTTTAGACAAAACTGGATGTACGCTAAGGAAAAGTATAAATTTGTCTCTGTGCTCTGATGATATCATCACCTTGCGCTTGGCCTTAGTATTCCACAGTCACTTTGTCTGTGATTTCTCCAAATTGTCTTTCAGGCTGGTGATCCAATCCTAATCTACTTTGATTCATCATCTGTACTGAGCATGCTTAGACAGCCATTAAAAATGGGAGCCAGTGGACTTTGTGTTGATGGAAATCCTGCTGGTTAGTAAAGGGGGAAGAATTTCTTAGAGTCGTTTGCTTCTGTTTTATCTGTTGTCATGTCTTAACTCAGGCTTCCTGGACAGTAAAAGCACAAGCTGTACTCGGATTTTTGCCAACTTGAGCAAGAGCTGCATTAGTGACCCTGCCCTAAATGCTGCCTCCTACTACCGTGACTTCACTGTGCTAAAGGTGCATGTCATATTTCTTCCTTTTGCTTGACATCTTATTTGCTTGACTTCCCATTGCAACCTCAGCTAAATGGAAAACTAAAGGTCATCTAGTATGTCCATCCCTGATCTCCTGATTGTTAAGGCCTTGGTGATGGAAATCCGGTTAAAAATAACATTAAATGATAATCCCTCAATTCAAACTACTTTCCAATAAATTTCAGTTGTTAGCAAATTCTTCATGCATTTAACAGGTACTTCACTGATACTTCATAGTTTTAGTCATTTAACTAGAACTCTCTCGCATTTTAAACAGACTGTTTATCAAAGTATTTCTATCTGTTCCATCAACTTGATCAACCAAGCAATGCATGTTCTGAGTAAAGAATGAGGATTTGTTTTACACAATGTATTATCTCTAAAATCATACTGAAGGCCAGTTACCAATATTAGTTTTATTTACATTCATAGATTGAATTCCATATCAATTTCTCCATTATTTATCCTTTATATGAAGGATAATTTATATGAAATTATAATTACAAAATAACCAATTTGTTGTTCAGGGTTCATCATGCTGGTCTGATTGAATGTTAACATGAAAATATCTCCTATCACCTCCTAGAGTTTCTCTGGTGTTGCAAGATAAAATGGCAGTGTTAATATTTACACCTTATTAAGGCTAATGACACAGTTTACCCTTATATTTGAAATCTAAATCTACATGACTGTAGTAGAGAGTTTTCTATTGAACAATTTAACTCGTGTTTTCAGGGCTTGCTTTATCACTGTGGCCAAAATTTAATTTTTCCTTCAGTGGAAACTGAAGTAATTACTTGGTTCCAGAAGGGCGGGTTCCAGGAGTGAATCAAAGATGCTGATATTTTAAAGTATCTGCATTCTGTGAGTTGTTAGCAGGGCCAAGAATAAAATTTGTCTTCTGATGTTCTAAAAATGCTTTCTGTGGACTCTGTCTGTGATTTGTAGATCACAAATTGATGACAGGTTTTACACATCTGGAATAAACAAAGTAATTCCTGTCAATATAATGTGTAGGCTCTATGTAGTAGTGATGGTTTCATGACTTTAGCTACTTGCAAACCCAGAAAATCGGTGGATTTTTTGATGTTGTATATTGGTTTGTTTGTTTTCCCCAGGTCCCAATTAATGACACCATTGTGCAGTCCATGAAGGTCAGTCTCTATTGCCAATGAAAATAATTTTTGCTTCTGAAATAAACCGTATCTAGAATCTTGGGCATTCATAGTAATGCCCATGGGTTGGGAACTTGGGAGAGTTGGAATGTTCTGTGTCTGAGACAAGATTTATTGGATAAAAGTGTGACATTATAGAAAAAAAAAAGGGATATAAGGAAAGAAGTACTTTTAAATGAATGGGCATAGATAGGGCTGGAGTCAGGGAGGTAGCTTGTTTTCCTAGGGAAAAAAAAATAAAAGGTCATCTGGAGCAGGGTGATATGTCCACAGATCACAGCTACAGCAGGAAGGTAGATCTGACTTGGATGGAAAAGCAGTGGAAAGGAGTAAGAAAGGCACACTCCTTTTAAACAATTGCTAATTGTTAATATGCTTCTGTCTCCAGGTAAAGGTCACCGCAGTTGCACCGCCTGGAGCTCCCCACATGAAAGACAACACATGTAACAATGTCGTTTCTGAGGTACCTGAATCTCCTTTCCTTTGGGCAGCTTAAAGTCATTGCCGTATTACCTGACTCTGCCTCTGATTCTTCTCTGAATTGGACTTCCAGGTTATATATGAGATAGAATTCAGTGGCACACATGGGATTCAGAGTGTTTCTGTCCGGTTCAAAGTGACCAGCATCTCTGGGAACTCGGCATCCTCTCTGCAGCAGCACTTCACTTTGCACTTCTGGGTCGGTGCCCCCATCCTCCCATGGCTCTTACCAAGTTTGTATTCTGAAGTTTGTGACCCAGTTTTGTACCAATGAGATGTGAAAAGATTAGAGCAGTGTCACTATGGTGTGGTTGTACCAGAATCGTGGTCGAAGAAGGAGGGGACACTGCTCTCGTCTCAAGTAAACCATGTTAGTAGAAAAATTCAGGCTCAGTACAAGCATGCAGTCTTGCACTGCACACGTTTGAAGGGGCTGATTATTTTTATCTGACTGTTTTTTGCTGCTGTTTTGATTTGGTTTGGGGTTTTCTTTGGTGGGGGGAAAAGGGGAGAGGATGAGATCAGGGTCGCCAGCATAGTCTTGTGAAGGAAAGGGTTGGAGCTGGTGCTGTATCTCAGGCGTTCAGTGTTTGTGAACAAAGTTGCTAAATTTATTCCAGGTACTTATTTGACTTTGCCCATGCAGCGGGAAAAATAGTGACTGTGGAGGGGGTGGAAATCTGGGAAATACTGACGTATGTTAAAGTTCATATAAACCTTGTCTCACAGAGGCAATGTAATGCGGGTAAATGGTGAGCTCAGGGGTTGATAAGTGTGCAGTGCAACCTTGCTGAAGTTATCCCCAGAGGCTCTCCCCATAAAACAAGTTAGAAGTGGCATCTGCCACTCAGAATCAGGGTCAAGGCAGGGTTTGTTCTGCAGGTCATCTGTAGAATTGCCCAGACTGACATGTTCACTTCCTCAGAGACAAATGCTGAGCAATAGGAATGAATTGTCTCAAGAACTGTCCTGTAGTATCCCCATTTCAGGGTACTGACATGTAGTTTTTTTACCTCCCGGACTGCAGATGAACTTGCCAGGTAAGAAAGGATTTGGAAACAAATAATGGAGGTTTTAGTAGTGCATAATGTTCAGTTATTCAAAAAATGGGTTACATTTACATTTTTGAGAATGTGAATTTGATCATCTGAGATGAATGGATCTCTTTGGTGCTGATGTTTTCCTCTTCCTTTCTTTCTTCCCTTTGCTTCTTTGTAGACCAGGACTCTTTCTCACACGTTGCCTAGAAGTGGAAACCCTGGCTATATCACTGGAGCACCACTGTTGATTGCAAACAGTGGTGCCGTGCAGCATGTATCCTTTCTCTGCTATCAAGTTTTATTTATCACTGGTTTATTTATCACTTGCGGTACTCTACTGTCTGGACATTTGAGATTCTACCTTTACCCATGAGGGCATACCTCAATATTACATTGCAGCCATCAGCAGGCCTTTTGGTTACAAGTGAATTGTAGTCCTGTGATAGGGATAAGGAGGAATGTGGGGTGAGAGGATTGTTAAATACAAGTTGGGTGTCCTATATTGTCTGTTTCTGCTTTTGTTTGGCTTCTTGACATGCAGGCGGTCAGATGAGCATTTTACAGAGTGAAGGTGATGGAAGTTGCTCACAGTTCCTCAGACATACAGTACAATTTAGAAGAAATATGAGGACAGGCTGCAAGCTCAGGTAACAACACACTCTGCAGTCACCCTTCCTGACACATTTAGTGTGATTTTTCCATAGTCTCTCACACACTGCTGTGGAGCCTAAGTCCTTCCCTGAGGTCACCAATGGGTCTCTACAGATCTTTCATATAATCCTAAGAGGACTTCATCAGAGAGATGGCAGACCTTAGAAAAATCTGAACATTGTGAAGGTCTTCTGGGGCATTTTGAGGCTGCAGTCTGGCAACATGTCTTGGGCAAGAGTAGAGTTTGTATTTGAGGAGTGAATTATAATGGAACCTTAAAAATGATTGTTTTGATGATTTTGATCATTCTTTTGTTGGTGATAGGACAGGTATACAACCACCGATGTGATAAGATGGCTAAAGAGCTGTCGGTTTTCCTTATCATGTGTTACCCTGCCGTGTTCTTCTTCTCCCTTATTGCAGAGAGGATTGAAACTGCATCTCTTTCATACCAATACTTCCATAATGATTCTGTTGGCACATTACAAGAGCATAAGAAATACTCATTACAAAGGAAGGATGTTGATAGCAATTTTTTTTCTGTCCTGGAAATCATTTTGTCAAAATTGTTATTTTCTCATACCCAGCCTATCTCAAATACTGGAAGAAAGTAACTGTAGTTACATTCAGCAGAAGTTATACAAGGCTCTTCAGGGGATGGACAGAGCAGAGAACCTTGCTGTAACTGGCAGTGCTCATTCAACCCAGGCAGAAGAGTGGACAACCATTCTGATTCAGAACTGCAGTGTGCAGGTAATGCACATGAATGCATATGAATGCAAAAAGACCTGCTGTAAATATTTTTCCTTTCATGTCTCTGTATTGCCTTGCAGAAGTGTGGGCATGGGAAAGAAAGAACCAGCTTGTTCATCTGGGTTTACTTTCTTTGTGTAATGATCCACTGACTCTCAGGGGTTGTAATGTCTTTGAGCAGTCATTCTTATCATGGTTCATATTATTAGGATGCTTACTAAACAAACAAACAAAAAAACTGACAGATTTAATCTCTCTTGAATCCCGTGCCTGCTATTTAAATGGGCAAAAGAGTTTAATACTGAATCCAATGTTCTATTACCTAGTTTTCTGACAGCCTTCTAGAAGTAATACTACCTGGTTACTTCCTATTAATTTGATGCTTTTATTATTGTCATCATCCTTTCTGATTTTTCAGATTCTCGGGATATTTTATGTATTACCTAATAAGGGTAAAAGTTTGCAATACAAGTACCTATGGAGGAGGGAAATTCTATTTTAATAATTATTAATCTGTCAGGAAATGGCCTAATGCAAAATCCAAGCTGTAGAGCTGAGACAAATTCCATCTGGAAATGAGAAGACAATGAGATGGATATAGCTCTAAATTGACCTGACCAGAAGTTATGGGGTTAGTGCTGAAGTGACTGATTCAGGTTCTGTGACCTGTGCGATCCAAAATATTAGTCTTTGATCATAATGATCTTTTTTAACCTTTAAAATACTGTATTAAGATGCTTGGCACATATTTTATTTTCAGGCAGTGAATTGCACTTCCTGTTGCATGGTTCCTGTGACCCTGGAGATACAGATATTGTGGACTAAGGTGGGCCTCCTGTCCAACCCACAAGCTCAAATACTGGGTGCACGGTACTTTTATCAGTGTCAGCCCCTGAAGGTATGGAATTTAAAACCTCTCCCTCACACATAGAAGTAATCAAGTGGGATTCACAGACTATTTAAGAACCAAGGAATCAAATGGTCTTAATATCACTGAGTTGAGATTTACTCAACTTTAGCAGTGGTTTGGCTCCAATGGCAAGAGTTTGTATTTAATAGCTCCATAGAGGAAAGTGGCTTTATGGTCTTATCAGTACTGTCCTCAATCAGTTGTACAAATGGAAGAGGTACCTTCTTTCCAACCCCAAACCACCTTCTGCCACTTAAGAACTCAAACTTCAAACTTTTAATTCTTCTTGGTATAAAGTTGTAGTTACATTCATTAAATAATGATGTGTTTTTCTAGTTGTCTTTTAAAGCCTTGATATGGAACTTGAGTTGCTTTATATTTCACAGGCTCCACAGCATGCTGATAATCTATGCAAGAAGATATTTCTACTCCTCTAGGGGTTCTGAAATCACCAACAGCTAGCTGAGGAAGAGGCTAATGCTGATGGCAGCAGCTTGAAGAATTAGGGGGAAAGGTTGTAAGCCAGAGAGCAGGTTTCTACAAGAAGATTACATGACAGAAACATTGATGGTTGGGTTGGATGGAGCTCTGAGCAACCTGATCTAGTTGAAGAGGTCCTTGTTCATTGCCGGGGGTTGGACTAGATGACCTTTAAAGGTCCTTTCCAACCCAGACTATTCTGTGATGTCAACAGGAAGGTGGAGCTAACAGGTCCACAAAGGAGAACGAACAGTCTTTTTCAGGTGTGTGTCAGTGGATCCCATTATGGTGTAAGGCTGGGTTCCTGACATCACCAAGTCTTTTTGGCAGCGCATATATTTCAAGGCTTTTACTTCTCGCAAGGGCTTTAGGAGGAGCAGCTGACGACTGCCCATGGTGTTGTCATGGCAGTGAGGTATGACACGGAATGATCTGGCACAGAAGGCAAGAAGGCCCAACTGCAAGGGGTTAAACTGGCTGGAAGCAGGAATGCCAGAGACAGACTCCTTGCACGGGAGTGAAGTTTCCCTTGGTGATGAGATAAGAAACAGCCTCAGTACTCTTGTGTAGCCATCCTGGAATGGGAATGCTCAGGGGCCACCTTTGGGCAGCAGAGCTGGGCTGGGGGATGGACCTATATGAGGTCCATTCTGATGAGGTGCCCCATCCTGACAATCTCGGGATTAGTGCTGGTGCAAGTGTATATAAGGAATCTGCTCATGATGCATCTTTGCAGACTCCATGTATTGCAGTAGGACTCTGCCCAATGCATTATTCATTACATTTTTCTTTTTTATTTAAGCACAAAACTGTGTCTAATTTGCCTTGAGAGGTACCACAAGAATTTCCCAACAGGAGTCTCAGTATTTTTCTCTTAAGAGTTGTGAATTCTGTCTTGGAGCTTTTTCGAATGCTTCCTGCACAACTTTGCTCTAAAGGCAATCTTCCAAAATGTTTCCAGGGAAGTGATTGAGGTGGTGATTTCACAGATTGACTTAAACCAATGCGAGCACAGAAGGTACGCTGCTGGTAGATTCCCTCTGTTGAGGTTAGCATGCAGAGCTGGGAAGCCAGGGCAGGGAGTGAGGTTGCTCTTTTGGTGGCAGCATGGTCTTGCATCAGCCCAAGCTAGGCATGAAACTCCACGTACCTCGAGGAGCAAGTGTATTAGTTGTCTTACAGCATTCTATTGAAACAGAAAGGAACTGAGGCCTTAGAATTTCAGTCCCATTTCATCTTTACCAATTGACCTACCAGTCTATCTCCTTTCAAATACTATCCTAAAATGTGAGAAATAAATTCATTGTTGTATTGGGTCCCTGCTATATTCTATTGATATTTTATTGAAAGGATCAAATCTTGTGGGACTCCCGTCTGTTTCTGGCAGCCATCACCTGTTCAAAGGGCCAGGTGATCTTATCTTATATAAAGTATGTAAGTTTATAAAAAATAAAGCTAGCTTTGCTTCTGTTCTTATTACCAACTAGCTGATACATCTTTCCCCTGAATAGAAGGCTTACTTTAGCAGAGCTTGAGTCACTGCTTCCATTCTGGAGATCTGTAACATATGATGCACAGTAGCTACTGATCTTCCCTGAGACCTGTGACCCCGATTTACCTCCTAAGGATCAATTTTGGGAAAGAATTTATAAAATACATATATGGAACACTTAACTCCTACCATCCTAAAGACATCTTTCTTGCCAGTCATCTACAGTGGGTCTCCATTAGCAAATTGAGATGTATCTTTTGTATTAAGCTTGCTGAACTCTGTGTTTTCCTTCTTGATACAGTTCCTAAGCACAAGCACGGTACCTTTGGCAACTATCGTTACCTTCGCTGACATGACGGAATGGCCAGAACCTCCACGAGGCCAGCCCCAAATGCACTGGAAACTCCCATTTGACATCTTTTTCCCATTCAAGGTGGCACTGAATTTGGAAAGAGGTTACAGAAGTGATCTGGCTGCCTATTTTTTGTTGATTCTAATAATGTCTAGTATTCTCTGCTTTTGAAAAGTCAGATAGACGGGGCCTGTGCTTTAAGTTCAGTAAGTGAATGGACACATTCAGAATATGATCCAGATCATGGGCTTTTCTCCTCAGGTTCTTATACTGTGCCTATGATATCTGTGTGCCTTCTGTTCTTGGATTAAGCCACATGACTAGCTTCTGTCCTGTGTCCTCTTATGCCCCTGTTCTCCATATGCATCACCTGCGAACCTCACTGCAGGGATACCCTTGAGAGATAGAGGGATCAAGAGACATTGCATCAATGAGGAACAAGGAGGAGGACATTAAAATGAACATTCCCTGTTCCCAGAAACCAAGAGTGCTTTCCAAACCAAGGAGTATGGAGAGAGGAGCAAAGTTCAGTCCAAGCATTTTGGAGCTGCATTCAGTCATCTTCCTGTTGGAGAAGCACCTGATTTTTCCACATGGAACTAACTGAACATTTAAAAATACAGCAGCCTTCCCAGGTGGCCTGAATTATTATGACATGTATGCCAGTCACCTTTGATCTGTCCTTACTACAAGACAACCATGTCTCTGTGACAGTTTTTGACTTGTATTTTTGTCTTTTCAAATACAGATGTTCAATTGAAATTTTTGTGTTTTAATCCCGGTTTACATTAGCACTAGTGTTACACAAAGCAAAGTAACTGTAAATGTCCCATCCTCTGAAATATAATTGAATTTTAATTGCTTGTCGAGACAGCTTCCCTGATTATTTTTTTTTTTTCTTGAAGAAACGGGCCTGAATATGGTTTCTCCTAAATAAGAAACATTCTCTTATGGCTCCAGATCAGAACTGGACAGATAATGATAGCCGCTGAAATTCTAGGTGGCACATCAGAGATATTTGTGAAACAGTCCTAAAGAAAAAAAACCAATTACTTTACGATGAATTTGCAGATGTATTACGAGCCTGAAGTGTACTGTAATACCTTACCTCTGGCTCAGTGTCTGGGACTGTTGTTTTTGAAGTTGAAGGTGATCTTCTGATTATCTAGTCTGCCCCACTGCATCACACAGACTAAGGAAATTTGCTCGATCATTCCATTAAGTTGTTGGACAACAGTATTTTATTTTTTTTTAGCAAAGGATTTATTATTTATCTTAAATTCTTCAGATGATGGAAAAATGGGCAAGAAAATTGGAGAAATCTAGCCTACCTTTAACAGAATGCATTTGCTGCTTTTGTATGCATACTGTGTCTAGCAACTTCATTGCTCTTTGTCATTACAAACTTAAACAGAAGAATGCAAAAATAAACTGAAGAACTTGTAATTAGTCAGGACATCAAAGGAGATAACGTGAATAAAACAAAACATGCAGATTACAGGGTAACTTCACATATTTAACTTTCTGACTGTCTGCACGTTCTTCAGGTCGCTGTTAAATCTGTTTGCAAAGTTCTACCCGCTGTTTATCAGTGCAGCGTTTGTGGCGAAAGGAGAGGTGTCCTGCGATGCCTGCCGCCTTCACCTGGCTCACCTCGCTTTTCCAGCGCGCCCGTGTCCGCACGCCTTAGGAAACAGCTGATGTAAGAACACGTAAACATGATCCTGCAGCACATCTGCAGTCTTCAGGATCACACAGGAGACCCGCAGCGTGGGTCACTCATGCCTCGTATCAGAGGCTCCTCGCAGCTGAAGTTTTCCCAGGAAGCGTACTTCCCTCGGGCACGGCGTCACCTCCCGCTGTGCCACAGTCCGCGTCCTACCGACATCAACGCTGGACGTCACCGTGAGCCCGGAGGTAGCGCTGCCCAATACCCGAGCACGGCTGTCTCGCCCTCAGCTGCCCACCGAGCCCCGGACACACCGCGGCTGCTCCGCGCCCTGCGGCGGGGCTGGGCCGGGGAGAGAGGAGAGGCCGCTTCAGCAGCGCCCGCAGGCGGAGAGCGCAGGGCCGTAGCGGGGGGAAGCCGGTGAGCACACAAGAAATCCCCTCGTCCGCAGCCGCACCTGGCCAGCGCGGGCGCGCATGCGCACACCTCCCGCTCTCCCCAGCCGGGCAAGGGACCGGGATCGCGCGCGCCGCGCGGCCGGCAGCGGAGCGGGGCCGGAAGCAACGTCACGTAGCGGGCGGTCGTTGGCGCAGGCGGAGCCGCCGCGGCGGGCGGGCGGGTGAGTGGTGCCGTGCTCGGGACGGGGCAGCGGTCTGGGCTGCGCCCCTGGGGTCGCGGTGGGGCCCGGCCGAGGGGCCGGGGCGGTTGCTGGTCCTGCCGCCTAGGGAGTCGCAGAGCCGGGGCGTGCTGTCGCTCCCGTCCGTAGCTGAGCGCGACAGGCCCGTTCGCGGAGGGGTGAGCCGTGGTGCGGCCGGCGCCGGGCTCTGCCTTCCGCCGGCGCTCCGCTGTAAGTAAGCGGTTGCTGCCGGTTCCCCTCCTGCGACGGGGCGGATCGGGAGCGGTTGCTCGCAGCAGAGGAATGAGTACTCCGTGGAAAACAAAGCAAAGCAAAAGCCCCGCTAAGCCTTGGGGCTGTAGAGGTGCTGTACGTACAGTCGCCGCAATGCTGCCCGCGTCTGGATGCTCCCTGTTGTTCTGGTCCTGAGCCTTACAGCCTTCGGTTCAAATGTTTTTGGTGGCCACAGAGCACGGCTCCTGTGCTGAGTTACCGGCACAGTGAAATTGCAGTTTGGGCCCCTGCGAGCACTGGGCTACTTTGGGAAGAGCTGCACAGGCCTCGTTCTTCGGCAGCTTTGTGAGAGCAGAGCTGTTTTCCCACCCGAGATTTCTTTTTCCTCGCTCGTCGCTTGTGTCTGCCTACAAGATTTCTCCATGCCCAAAGAAAATATTTAAACCCTCCTGACACTTGCATGACATGTAAAAGTTATCTGGGTTTTGACCTAGATGACTCTTGGTGATAAGCCTGTGTTGTTCACGTCGTGTTTCTTCACAGGACATACATAACAGGATCAGATTAGAGGTTTTTGTTAAGCTGTCTGAAAGAAGTAATAAAACTATAGATAAAGGACACTAAATGGGCAAAGCTTACACAGTTTTCCAAAAGCCTTTGGCAAGTGTCTGTGTACTATGAAGTCAAGAACAGTTTTATTTTCTTAAATGGCAAATAACTAAAATGCTTCCATAAATGCTTACACCTGTGCTGACTCTGTACCCTAAAATGATGGATACTTGGAAGTGTTTACTTTCTTTCTCTTCTCAGATTTACTCTTGATGACACCAAGAAGCAAATTATAAAAGGTTAAAATAAAGTTTTCTTTTTCCTTGTTCTATTTATAAAGTATTTATAATTGGTCACTTTAGAAATTATGTTACCTTTTCTGAATCTGTGTAATTTTTGTTAACTGCTTTACTGATTTGTTTGTTTGCTGTACTACTTTCCTCTTCTAAGCTACTCTTTGCCAGGGTTCTTACAAGAAGTGTATTCAATAGCAGAGTGAGCATCTTTCAGGCTTAGCTTCAGTAATTCTTTGGATGCTCGTGTTGCATGTTGCGTTAGTAAAAATATGAAAACAATGGTATTTTTACATTTTTCTGCAGCATCCAGGGAAGAAAACATCTGAGAGTCACTGTGGATGATACTCTGAAAGTCAGTTCAAAGTGTAGTGAAAGTCAAAAAGTAAATAGAATGGTAGAAATTATCAGTTAAGGAATGAAGTGCAGAGTATAAGACCATATCGTGCCACTATATAAATTCTTGCTTCGTCCAAACTTGAGTACTCTGTGCAATTCTGGACTCTCCCTTAAGTAATGTTCTGTATTCTGTTCAGGATAATCGTGAAGTTGGAGGAAGAGCAATGGAGATGATTTTATATATGAAATAGCCTTGCTGTAAGGAGGGCAAGAGCATTGTATACTGATTTAGTAGTGGCAGCATAGGCTAAGGATTTGCTGTGCTTCTCTGTTGCCGGTGCTAGTACTCACGTGATTGTATAGACAGGTGGGTCAGTTGGTCTCTGACCAGAATATTACCATGATCAAGCTGTTTTTTGGAGGGGGGGTGGGAACTGCAGCTTTGAGCAGGAGGGGTGGCAAAACTGATGCACTTCTGGTGCTAGAATTGTTTAGGGACAACTTGAGCATCACAGCAGAGGGAGGAATGAGGGTGAGCATGCAACAAGTCTGTAAAATCACGAGTGGTATGGAGAAGGTGAATAGCCCCAGAGCCACACAAAGCTGGAGACCAGGAGAGTATTCAGGTAGTTTTAATTACTTTCTTGTCCTGCTCATGTACTTTATCTGGGCATCTGACAGACTGCTGTTCTACTGATATGTTTTGTTTTATTTCTTATTTTCCCCATTAGGATTTGAGTGTCAGCTTATCCTTTATAGAAACTGAATGCTGTCTTGTTTTTCCCAACCCCAAAAGAAGAGGGAAACTCATCGTGAGGGCAAAGACTAAAAAAGGAAAGGTAGGTAAAGGCAACTGGCTTAAAAAAAGGGAACTAGAGGGAATGCTGAGCTGAGCACGCAGTGTTCCCTGAGGTTGAGATACAAATGAATGCTGTTTTGAGTGGCACTCTTCTTGGAGAAATGATTGGACAGGGGCTTAGAAATAAATCCTGCAGTTGGTGAATATTCTCTAGATTTTCTTAGGAGGTTGTGGCTGGCTGGCTTAACCGTTGCCAGAAGGCATTTGGTGTAGAGGTTCCACAATGGGGCTTTGCATCTTGTCGCTTAGCGGTACTATTGTCACTCTACTAAGCATAGCTATTTCAAAATTTTTATTCAGTCTCATTGATTTTCCTGAATGATCTTTGGTACTTGTACAATCTTCCTTTGATGGCTGTAGGGAAACTGGAACAGAACTGGGATGCTAGTTCTATCATCTTTGTTCTTAACACCTGGTGGAACCTGATGTTTTGCTGCTCAGTGTTGAAAACAGGCGGTAGAATAAAGTAGCCAGATTTGATCCAGGCAAGAGTACAGAGATGATGATGCGAAGAAGGAAATGCTTGAAAGATGCTCACTAGCCCTATCTTGAGGTTTCTTAGTGAGGACTAGTGCTTGATCAAATTGACCTGTGTCCTTATGTTCCTCACTTAGTAATCTTGATTAAAGCAGCTACTCTGTGTGATTTAATTTTTTTAATTAGGGGGGGTAAAAAGTCTTTGCACAAAGGTAGACCTGTGTTTGTTGCAATTGTGTCTAGGACTAAAGGTGGACGATAGCATGTAGCATTTCTTCTTAAGGAAGAAATTCTTCCCTGTGAGGGTGGTGAGCCCCTGGCACAGGGTGCCCAGAGAAGCTGTGGCTGCCCCTGGCTCCCTGGCAGTGTTCAAGGCCAGGTTGGATGGGGCTTTGGGCAACCTGGGCTAGTGGAGGGTGTCCCTGCCCATGGCAGAGGGGTTGGAACTAGATGGGCTTTGAGGTCCCTTCCAACCCAAACCATTCTAGGATTCTATGATTCTATGTCTGCCTACAATGATTGTTAATACCATCAGGATGGTTCCATGCTTTTTCTCAAAGATCGAACTGTCTTAAAGATTACTCAAGGTGTTCACTACCCTTGACTATCTGAAACCACAGTTTTCCATTGCTTGCTTCCTACTATGCTTGCTGTACTGAGGTAAATTTACTGAGGTAAATAACTACTAACTAGGTAGGAAATCTAGGATTCCTTGCCATTAACAAGCACCCTTCCATAAAAACTACTGGTTTCATGTGGCAAACAAAACCAGCGATTTAGTTTCTGTTTGCTTTCTCTTACCAATTCTTCCTCTGTTACAGTGTCTGAAAAAGAAAAGCAGCTCCTCAGTGTCTGCTGGGGTTGAGGGAAACCTGTTGCTTTTTATTTGGAAGCACAGTTTAAAGAAGTTGCACGTGCTAAAAATTGGCCAGGTGAGCCTAAAATGAGGGCATTCTTGTTAGCTATTTAAAAATCAAAATGAAGGCTTGGCTTAACATAAAAATCAGGTGCTGTAATATATCTTTAATCACTGTTCTGTCTTTTTTGTGAGTAACCCTTCTGGTGTTGGCATTGTCTTTATTCTGCAATTATACACATCAGGTTTATCTTTAATAATTGGAGTGTGGAAGAGGGGAGAGCAGGGCCTGTGTGCACTACGATGAATAAAACAAATTTCACTTCTGGCATAGTGGAGATCTCCAGATAGTCTTCTAATAAAGTGGTGATTTAATATTTATTTTGGGGTTTTGGGGGGATTGGTTTGTCTTCCCTCATGTGGAGAAAGTGAAATCTTAATGTCAAATAATTGTGAGTTGGGTCTTCTATTAATTCTTGAGACACGGAGGTTTTTGCAAATGTCCTGAACCCTACCACCACCACCTGAATATTGATCATTCTTCATGAGGTTTTCTCCGCGGTTATGAGACTTTGAGAGAAGATTGTTTCCTGATCCCAGAAAGTGATGTATTAAAGATTAAAAAAAAAATATGAAAACAACAAAACCACAAAATAAACAATCCCACAAACAAAAATATCCCACAAAACAAACAAAAATCCAAATACTGTCTTGTAATGTGACAATTAATGCTGCTGGAGTTTATTTGAATTCTAATAGAAAAATAGGAACATAACAGTGGTAAAACAGGTATAGACAGAAGACAGTATAATTAGTATTTGATTTGAACTGAGGAGCTACTATGAATTTTGTAATGTCTTTGAAGATGAGAAACTGTAGATTTATGGTTTCTACTAATTGCAATGATAAGAATGTTTACAGATTNGGTACTGATGAGGCCGCACCTCGAGTGCTGGGTTCAGTTTTGGGCCCCTGTCGTGGTTTAACCCCAACTGGTAACTAAGCACCATGCAGCTCCTCACTCGCCCCTCGCACCTCTCCCCCACCATGGGATGGGGGGGAGAATGGAAAAAAAAGAAACAACCCTCCTGGGTTGAGATAAAGACAGTTTAATAGGATAACAAAGGAAGATAATATATATAAAACAAGTGAAGCATTTGTACTGAGGGAACTGGGGGTGTTTGGCCTGGAGAAGAGGAGGCTGAAGGGAGACCTGATGGCTCTGCAGCTCCCTAACAGGCAGTTGTAGCCAAGTGGATGTCGGTCTCTTCTCCCAAGTAGCAAGTGACAGCACAAGAGGAGACGGCCTCAAGTTGTGCCAGGGGAGGTTTATACTGGAGATGAGGAAAAATGTCTTCAGCCAAAGGGCTGTCAGTCCCTGGAACAGGCTGCCCAGGGCAGTGGTGGAGTCCCCATCCCTGGAGGGATTTAGAAGACCTGTTGATGAGGCACTTAGGGATGTGATTTAGTGGTGGGCTTGGCAGTACTAGGCTTATGGTTGGACTTTTCCAACCTAGGTGATTCTGTGATTCTCTTAAGTTAGAAATGAATGCAAATGGGATATGGGAGATAAGTGAAGAGCAAAGCCGGCACTCCTGCCCTTGTGGAGGGGTTTGGGCTACAGTGGAGAAAACAAAGGAGGTAAAGGGCCTAAGGCGGTAAAGGCACTCTCAAAAGTTGGGCTGCAGATCCTTTCATCTGCAGGCTGTGTCAGACTGCAAACATCTGAGAACAGGGAGAATCAAGGTCAAGGGAAGCTGGATGCGGGAGGTGGCTAGGCAGCCGGTGCTGTGGGTAGGGCTGTCTGGACTAGCCTGGGACTAGACAGAAAACAGTTGTTAATGCTATAACTTGTAAAGCCCTGGATTTTGTGCTGCAACGTGGAGTAGAATTACATCATCTGCTGGGACAGCAGGATGGGAAGGAGTGCGTGCTGGTGGGAGGGATGAGGCTGCAGCCGCTGAGGTTGCGTCAGCCGGCGGCTGGTGTTCGGTCCGCGCTTGCGGCGCTGATGTGGCTCCTCCGCCGGGAGAGCGGGGATTGGCTGGGGCGGGACAGCGGGCGCTGCCCCGGCGGGTCCTGCCGGCAGCGCGGCCTCTTCTGCCGGCGGGTCTCCCTGCGGGTGCTGCTGCTCTCGGAATCCTCTGTCACAGCTTCGGCAGGAGGGGCCAGGTACGGAAATTCTAGTGGCTCTAAGTGCTGGGGCGAGGAGTGACGCCTGTAGGTGTCCCTGATAGATGTGCAACAAGTAGTTCGTCTGCCCTTGTGTGTTGTTCAGCTGAACTTCCTGCCTGGGCCGGAGCGGGTGCTGCCGCTTGCCCCCGCTGCGCATCGCTCAGCTCCTCAGGTGCCCTTGCCAGGGCAGGCAGCCGCAGGTCCCAGTCCTGTTCCGGGTGCTGTTGCTATAGAGCCCTGCTTGTGCTGCTTAACCTATTTATAGACAAGGCATGCCAAATGGAACAGTACTGAACTTCCGCAGGTGCTGGCTTTTGAGGTACGCGGATTGAAAGTATTAATACCTAGAACGGTTCTGACAGGCCAGTGACAGGGTTTTATTCCGCGGCGCAAAGCAGTGCCAGTAGGTGCAGACTGCTGTGACCGCGCTGTGCTGCTGGAATGCATTCTTGGCAGAAGAGGGTTGCACGGTACACGTTGCTTTGCATTGCCTGTTCGATGTCTGTATAACTTAGATGGAACCTGCGCAAAGCTATTTGCGAACTAGTCTAAAGACAATTTATTTGAAGCTTTTCTTTATTTTAGTCAGTTCTTCTGAACCGGCTTCCCTCTGGGAAGGTTTTATGGTTTTGACTTTGCAGTAAAAACTGCAGATTTTTTTTTTTTTTCTTAGTAAAGTTTTAGTTGGTAAGGTAGCAAAGCTGTTTATATTACAACCCCACTCCCCGAGTGTTACAGAAGACTTATTTGTGTTATGGTAAAAACTTCATTAAAACTGTGTGTGTTTTCTTGGAATTTGATTTATCACTGCCTAAATGCTTAAGTGTAATACACGATAGCTCTTTCTATAGGAGTTTGGTTTCCAGACTTTTTTCACTTGTGGAACATCTTAAAGCTTAGTTGAGATATTGGCCTTTATGTATAAAACTGTGAAAAAAAGTTTATTTAGTTTTATTTTATTGATTCATTGCAAGTAGTCGTGAACATCCCACGGGCCTGCAGCCAACAGACTGAAAAATCCGTGTTACAGATTGTTGTTGTTAAAGGCACCGGTTTTAGGATTTGAGACCTCTGCTTGGGAAGATGACTAGGTCTCTTTACACTGATCTGAAACAGAATCTAAATGTACTGTGCTATTTAACAGCTGTTACGAAGACTATAAATTCGTGAAAACTAGTATTGCTTTCTGTGAGTGATAATATAAGGGTAACTTTTATTATTTAAAGAGATGATGGGAGAATGATTTTTTAAAGTCAGGTTTGGATACTAGTTTGAAAGGAGTTTTCCTGGTAATGAAAAAAAAAAAAAGTTTTAAGCTAATTCTAGAGTCTTGGAGAAATATCTGAATAATGCATTTTACATTTCTTTTTGTTGCTCTTCCCCTCCAAGTAAGGCAGAAGTTTGGTTGGTTTGTTGTTTTTTTTTTTAAATCATGTAGCTTTTTTCATTTGTTACTGTAGACCAGAACCATTCCAGGTATGGAAATGGTGGAAGTGGGAGTGGAATGGAAAATGGGCATTGAAATTAAATTTAAATCCTTGACTGAGTGAGATGAGAGAAGGGAGTTGTTCTGCAGCCTCAGAGTAGCCTGAAGGAAGGCTTGTAATTTACAGCATGCCCTGCGCTCTAGCTGTGCTTTCTGCAGCATCGTTCCCCTTTCGCCTATCTCTCCTTTTCTTGATATCTGCTGCTGCTTTAAACTTTCTGGTTCTGTCTTCTTGTTAGCTTAGTCTCCTTGCCTTTTCTCAAAAGCTACTTTTGAAAATGTGCTATTTCTTTCTAATCTTTTTTTCTTCAAAAGATCCACGCTGTCTGCCACTTCTTACTCCTCGCTGCCTGCTCGCTCTTAGCAAAGCTGTCTCTGGCAAAGGGAAACGGGAGGCAGTCTTCCGGATGGACGAGGTGGCTCTTAGTTGCAAGCAGCCCTGTAGCGAAAATGTGAAGTGATTCTCTGGCAGATCTGTAGGAGCAACCAAGACGACAACACAGCTTGATCTAGCTAGTACGGGTCTGTATTCTAATGACAGTGCAACACCAGGGGAAGATTGTGATTGTAGTGGGAGTCGAAGGCCTGACAGGAGAGATTGTAACAGGAAATGTCTGGGCGTGAAACTTCAGGTAGTGTGCCTGGTTCTGTTCCCTAAGGGAGATGGTCTGTGAAAGGAGCTGAAGAGGACCAGGATAGCTGTTCAAGGTGTGAAGCTCAGGATAGTTGTGGTGGAAAGGGTTCTAGGTAAAGGATCTGCCAGTTCAGGTGATCAGGAGCTGCTGAACTTTGAGTATCCTTCTGAGGCACAACTAAGACCCTACTTGGGAACATGAGGGCTGATAGTAGATGTCAGGATGAACTTCAAGGTGGAAGGGTCAAACAGCCAGGCATTTGAACCACGGGAACTGCTGTGCTCCCCAGAGGTAGGTGCGTGAGGCACCTGGTAAGGGTTCAGAGAGGGAATGTCTAGTTGGTAACTGTTCACCATCTCCTTTAAGCTTGCCCTGTTATAAGAAGAAAACTTGGGCTACTTGCTCAGATGAATCCTCTGCTCTGAGTCCTTTGCCTCATCCTGGCAGTGGTCAAGACTGCCATTTCAGATGAAATGCAGAACTGGAGGGACATTGCAAATTAATATTGTTAAAACACCATGCTATACAATCTTTACTAGACAAAACAGGAGAACCACTATCTGCTGGTGGCTGCCTTGACTGATGTAGAGGTGTCTGTTTTGGTAAGGATTATAATGAGGTAAAATACCAATACACTGATGCAGGCTAATGAAGCAACTTCAAGTGTTCATGCATATGTATGCCAGAACTACCAGGTGCTACAATTGTAATGGTATTTGTAATAGCAGTCTTCCAATGCAGTTACTAGGAGCTCTTCTTTTCCTCTCTTCAATACCTTCTCCCTATCACAGCTTGTGCAACGTTGTTTGCTCTATTCCAATGGTGCGGAGGGATGGATTGAAAGCAAGTGAAGGAAGCAAAATTTTGTAAAAGGGGGAGGAGAGGTTTCATGGCTTAAGCACTGTCTGGGAGAACTGGATTCTTGTTAATCTCCCTTGTGATACTAGATGCATTACTTCAACTAGACCTGTCACAGAAAATTGCTAATTGTGTATCCCTTTTTTGCTGGGTACTTGGTCTACTGGATTTTGAATTACAATAATCCTGAGTATTTACAACTTTATTCAAGGGAAACGAATGCCAAATACCTTGGAAATTGGTGTCCTTACTTATAATCATGGTTAACATCTTGTCATTTGGTAGTGCTCAGGTAAAAGTGAATCAGCATATCTTCTATATTGAATAGGGCTGAGATTCTTGAGAAGTATAATAGATACTCTATTGTGGGGTGTATGGAGAAGTCTGGATGATACAACCTCTCCTTTTTTTTTCCTTCCTTTTTTTTTTCTTTTCCCTTCTAGACTTCTCTGTGGACTTTTCTCCATTGTACGTATACTCACTAATAGTCTTTTACCTTCTTGGGGAAACACGCTTTGCTCTTGATCTTTAGTCACAGGATGGTAGGGGCTGGAAGAGACCTCTGGAGATCGTCGAGTCCAACCACTCTGCTAAAGCAGGATCACCTACAGCAGGTTGCATAGGAGTGCATCCAGGCAGGTTTTGAGTATCTCCAGAGAAGGAGACTCCACAACCTTTCTGGGCAGCCTGTCCCCATGCTTGGTCACCCTCAAAATGAAGAAGCTTTTCCTCATATTGAGATGGAACTTCCTGTGTTCCCGTTTGAGCCCATTGCCCCTTGTCCTGCCACTGGGCGCCACTGAAAAGAGTCTGGCTCCTTCCTCTTGACACCCACCCTTTAGATATCGATAAGTGTTGATCAGATCCCCTCTCAGTCTTCTCTTCTCCAGGCTAACCAGCCCCAGCTCTATCAGCCTTTCCTCATATGAGAGATGCTCCAGGCCCCTCATCATCCTCGCAGCCCTCTGCTGGACCCGCTCCAGTAGTTCCTTGTCTTTCTTGAACTGGTGAGCCCAGAACTGGACACAGTATTCCAGATGTGGCCTCACCAGGGCAGAGTAGATGGGGAGGAGGATAACCTCCCTCATGCAGCTGGCCACGCTCTTCTGAATGCACCCCAGGATACCACTGGCCTTCTTGGCCACGATGGCACACTGCTGGTGGCTCATGGAGAGCTTCTTGTCCACCAGGACTCCCAGGTCCTTCTCCACAGCGCTGCTTCCCAGCAGATCAACCCCTAACCTGTAGTGCTGCTTGGAGTTATTCCTCCCTAGGTGCAGGACCCTACACTTGCCTTTGTTGAATTTCCTTGGGTTCCTGTCCACCCAACTCTCCAGCCTGTCCAGGTTGCAGTGAATGGCAGGGCAGCCTTCTGGTGTATCGGCCACTCCTCCCAGTTTTGTACTGTCAGCAAACTTGCTGAGGGTGCACTCTGTCCCCTCATCCAGGTCATTGATGAGTATGTTGAACAAGACTGGACCCAGTACTGACCCCTTGGGGCACACTGCTCGCTACAGGCCTCCAACTGGACTGTGTGCCGCTTATCACAACCCTCTGAGCTCTGTCATTCAGCCAGTTCTCAATCCACCTCAAAGTCCACTCATCTAACCCACACTTCCTAAGGTTACCTACAAGAGTGTTGTAGGAGACAGTGTCAAAAGCCTTGCTCAAGCTGAGGTGGACAACATCTGCTGCTCTCGCCTCATCTACCCAGCCAGTCATGTTATCAAAGAAGGCTATCAGGTTGGTCAGCATGACTTCCCCTTGGTGAATCCATGTTGACCACTCGTGATAACCTTCTTCTCTTCCACAGGCTTAGAGATGACATCCAGAATGATCTGTTCCATCACCTTTCCAGGGATGGAGGTGAGGCTGACTGGCATGTGGTCAGCTGTAATAATGATCTTCTGCCAGCAGATAGGGAACAGGGGCCTTCAGTTCTTCTAAGTCACAGTCTGAGAATTCTGGAAAATGGAGAGAGTGGGCTATCTGTTTCTTGCACAGGGAAATTTCATCAAGACTGTACAGGACAAAGAGGAGTTGGGGTGGGGGGGCAGGTGAGGAGGGAAATACAGCTAGAAATTCACTGATATTTAACCAGTTTTCCTCCCTCCTCCCTTCCTTTTAACTTACAGGTATCCTTGATTTCCAGAAGGCATCTCAAAATGTTGTGTCGAGCTGCTCTGAGCCCTCTTGTCCGTTCCCCTGGATGGTGCTTTGTGTTATCGCCACATGCCATCGCAGCCATTTCCCGTTTATGTATGTATGAGAGAAAGCACATGTTTCTTATAATGTTGGTCAGTATGTGTCTGGGCATGCCTATGCTCTTTCCTATGTTGAAAGAAAAATCACCTCATTAACATCATTCAAAACTTGCAGTCTCTGGAGTGAGCGGCAGTTGAAGCTCTACTTTCTTAATGTTACTTTCTCTCTTAACTCAATAATATTCAGCTGGATGTCTGAGAGTTTGTATTTTTCATTCTGCTGTTCATTTCAAGCAAAAAAACCCCAACAACAAACCACAAAACCAAAACAAATTAAAAAAAAAACAACCAACCAAAAAAACAATTGTGAAAGAACTGCTACTGTAAACGTTCTTTATTTCAACCTGGTACATTGCTGAAAAACAAGATCTCATTATGCCTGTTCCTCCATCTGCAATTTCAGCCCACAGATATCTTGAGTAAAGCAAAGTGTGAAGCTCAAATCTGTTCAGATTAGATAAAAGTGGAAAGATGCTTGCAGGAAACCTGAGTGTAAATACATAGGTGCCCCGTAAATAGTTATTGCCTGAAAACCTGAGAGAAGCATTCACTGTCTATTCGATTAGTGGTCTGAAATAGAGAAGGCAAGGACAGATAGAGTCATTAGATCAAGAGATAAACTGTTTACTATTGCATGCAAGATTAATGTCCCATTTCTGGTTTTGTTGATATTTATATGAATCAATAAATGTTGAAATCTTGAAAATGCTAAACTTGTTTTTTCTGAGCTGTAGCTCTGTTGACTTCTGCATTTGCAGTATTTCTAAATACTCTGTGTTTTCCAATTCAGTAACCTACTTAGAGTTAACACTGTGAAAATTATTCCTTGGTATTGACAGTAGTCAACTCTAGTTACTTCATCAGTTGCGTTCTAAAGCTGGAGTGAGCATTTATCACAGTTTTCTTTTGTTCTCCACTGTTTCTGTTGTGCTCCTGTTCAGCTTGTGTGTATTTTGAAATTCTGCTTTTTTACTCCTGAGAAGTAAGCCTCATGCAGGTTACATAAAAGGATCTGCAGCACCAAATACTTAAGTCTCTTTCATATGTTTTCCCTTACTTATTAAGGAAGTGAAACTGTTGACAAGGTACTGGATATAAAACCTGGAACACCTAGAAATCTATTTGTCAAAAAAGTTGACTGGTCTAAAATAACTAAAAAAGGTTTATGCAGTCATAGAGTGAGATTAACAGTCAGGACTTTAGTGAAGTGAAATTCTCTGGTTGTTCTAGTGCTGTTGTCTTTTCCCTTGTTTTTTTTTTTTTTGGGGGGGGGGGGGGGGGAAGTGGTTTCTTTTCAGATGCCGGTTATCCCTCAACAGCTGCTGCCTTAGAACCTTCTAAACCCTGTAGTTCTAGCCAAGAAAATTGTAAATAAATTGTTTTTAACTCCTTTCTGGTCGTACTGTGTGGGATAGGCAAATACTGTATAGTAATGTATAATGCTGGTTAGAACAGTTGAATTGGACTTCTTCACCTATTCTTTTGTGTGTATGGTAAGCCTTATTTATATTCACAAGTATTCTGTCATGAAAATGAGGGGCACATGAAACTACCGCCTTCCTTTCCTCCACTGGGCGAGTGACCTTATTGTAGAAGGATATCAAATTAGTTAAACAGGACTTTCCATTTGTGAGCCTATGTTGACTGTGCCTGATGATTGTATTGCTCTCTTTAAATGCCTTTCAATAGCATCCAGTATGATGATCTCCATATTTTTTTTTCCATGAAGGCATGCCATCTTTTAACTAAGTTGCACTTTTGGTCCCAGAGTGTAGTGTCAATAGCCATTTTTTCTGTAATTATGTCAGAAGCGTTCTCCCTCTTTTCTGCTATACTGGTATTTTTGAGACTGTCTAAAAGTTGACCTGGTGTAACGCAGTTTCTGAATAGTAATGGGGAACTAGCTGGAGGATAAGGAAATGTGGTTTCAATTTTTTTTTAAGTAATATGGCTTATCCATATTATATTATCCAGTTGACACACTTGGACTGCAGTTATTCTTATCTGCATGACTCCTTCAGACACAATTCACTGTGGCTCTGCAAAACTTCACATGAAGTATGTTGGAAGCGTTCTCCATCTGCCTTCATTCCTTCAGCTTAACTGTGGGACTTTATGTGTTTGGGTCCACTTCTTTGTCAATTAGAAAGGGTCCAGACTCTTCTTTGTGATTGTACCTTAATAGTCGCTATTCTCTTTAATCTGCTGTCCTGATAGTGCCCTTACTGTCCTTTGCGGGCATTTTGAAAACAAAGATTTTGCTGAGAAATGTTCCCTAGCTCATTGACGTGGGCAAAGTGGCAGTCTTACGTATTGTTGTGTCTTACCCGAGTAATGCTGTGACTGTCTCTTCTCCCTCCGACACCTGCTTATCCTGTAGGAATGTGACTTCCAGTATGTATGTCTGTCGTCCCCCTTCTGCTGCCCCTGTTTGAGCAATGTGCAAAAATACCTTATTTAGAGATGTTGTAAAAGCTATATTTCTTTTCTTTCCTAACAGTCAAGCTTTCTGCGCTACTACAGACAGGAAAGCTCTCTAGCTGTATCTGATGAGGCAAGGCGAAGGAGATCAGTTTTTAAAACTGGTACTTTTACTTCTGATGTGAGCTATATGGGCTCTGAGTGTCCTTCAGCGTAGTCTTGTAGATTCCAAGAGTCAAAGCTCTGTGACACGTGGGATATTACTTTATATACCTTAGGGATGGTTAGTGCAGCTCAAATATTATTGGTTCTCACTTTATTTTGCTGACTTGAAAGCTAGCTTCTCATGCCTAGTAACTGAGAAGTGTGTATTGTGAGCTTTAGCTTTGGAAAGGGAGGAAATATGCATGAGTTCAAGGGCTTAATGTCTGAGTGAAGTGCTTAAAACTGCATTTATTTTCTTTCTCTCTCTCTTTCTCCACAGATCTCCCTTGCCGTAACCAAAGATTAAGGAATGAATCCATCCGTTGTTGGAGCAACATCCCATTTATCACCATGCCACTCAGCCGTGCACATGGAAAATCATTTGCACACCGCAGTGAGCTGAAGCACGCAAAGCGGATTGTAGTGAAGCTGGGTAGTGCTGTTGTGACTCGAGGGGATGAGTGTGGCTTGGCCCTTGGGAGGCTGGCATCTATTGTAGAACAGGTAATTCTATGACTGAAGTGGAATGTTTGTTTTGACTTCAGATACTCGGTGATTGTTGGATGGCACAGCAAATTGTAGGAAAACTCATAAAACAGCGATGACCATTTAAAGCAATGTGTCGGCCTTTCCTTTTTTCATCTCGCTGTGCTGTGGTAGCATAAACCATATAACTCAGTAAATTGGTGTTTGAAGGTGTGGTGGGTTGACCCCGACCAGCAGCTGAGCACCCATACAGATGTGTTTTCACTCCCCATACCTCTCCCCCACCACCAGTTGGATTGGGGAAAAAAATAGGTAGAGCAAAAGTAAGAAAACTCATGAGTTGAAATACAGACAGTTTAATAAGCGAAGGAAAGGGGAAAAGAAACAAGTCATGCTAAAGCAATCACTCACTACCTCGCAGAAGCAGACCAATACCCAGCTGGTCCCTGACTAATGGCCACCTTGGAAGACAGCTCTCTGCCCTTTCCTATCCTGTTACCCCAGTGTTATTACTGAGCATGACATTATGTGGTATGGAATGTCCCTTTGGCCGGTTTGTGTCAACTGTCCCAAATATGTCCTCTCCAAACTTCCTGCCCCGCCCCTAGCTGACCTGCTGCGATGGGGCATAATGTGAAAAAGAAAGCCTTGATGCTGTGCAAGTACTGCTCAACATGGGAAAAAGAGAAGGCTTTGATGCTGTGCAAGCACTATTTAGCAACAGGCAAAATATTGAAATGTTATCAACACTGTAATAGTTGTGAAATCCAAAACACAGCACCATATGGGCCCCTACGAAAAAAGTTAAGTCCGTCTCGGCCAGACCCAGTATAGAGGGAGAGATTTGCATAGTGAGATTTTTATGCAATAGGTAAGACGCAACTGGGGCATTAACTGGATCTAGTGGGAAGGTGGCAGTGCAGTTTGTGAAGTCAGCAGAAAGAGTAGACCCTTCTCGATTACCTGAGCATTTGCAGATCTCCTCCAGGAAAAAGCTTGAAACTTCATTACTTGCAGGAAAAACTGATGGGATCAACTCATGGATTGGTTCTCCAAAATGAAATAATGTCTTTGGGAGGGATTGGACATGTCTTCTCTGAGAAGTAAAAATAACATAATAAATAAATTCATGTAAGACATTTAGCTTTAGAGCTTTGAAAGGAATCTGGCCAGATGCGTGTAAGGAAGAAGTAATTAAAAGCTATGCTATCAGAGTTTGCTTCTTCACTTCTACAATACAAAGTTACTGAAAATGATAGCTTTGGGAGTGGATGGTGAATGGTTGGTGGGAGGTATAGCTGCTACTTTACAGCTTTTTTGTGTCCTTCCTTATCTGTAGCAATGGAGATGGAGGGACGAGGGGTATAGAAGTGTTACCGTGTCATGTGTATTGTGGAAAATCAAGCATGACTCTGTCACAGAAACTGGTGTTATGAAAAGAAAGTTTAGCAGAAGCTATAGATTGCATGCAGTCCTCTGCGTAGCTCCTAAGTGGTTAGGAGGGTGTGCAGGAGTATCTCAGAGGGTGGTTGTCTTGCTCTGCACATCCATGGATAAGGCAAAGCACTCGTGTCAGCAAGAACTGGTGAGCGTAAGGTTATCTATACTAGCCAGAACTGTCGTGCTAGCCTTGATCATACTCCAGGCCCTATTTCTTATGTTCTGTACTTACAGGTGTCAATGCTGCAAAATCAAGGCCGAGAGATGATGATTGTCACCAGTGGTGCTGTAGCTTTTGGAAAGCAGCGTTTGCGTCATGAGATCTTGCTTTCTCAGAGTGTGAGGCAAGCACTTCACTCAGGCCAGAGTCAACTAAAAGATATGGTGAGTGGCTGGCAGCACCTCACTTTTCCTTGAATGTTGGGTAGTACCTGCTCAAGTCACTGCCTGACGGCCACTCTTTATCTTTGTAGGCTATTCCAGTCTTGGAGGCCCGAGCCTGTGCAGCAGCTGGCCAGAGTGGACTAATGGCTCTGTATGAGGCCATGTTTACACAGTACAGCATCTGTGCAGCTCAGGTAAGGGATTCCTTCTTTCCTAGACCAACTTGTTACTTCAGTGAGTGGTTGAATTGTTCTTGGTTTTTTTCCATGTTTTATATGCTGCTATCTTTACTGTAGTCTTGCATTTCCATTACCATCCTATTTTTTGGGGCTTATTATTGTAGTATAAATGGTAGCTTATACAGGAATGCCTTGCCAAGTATTTCTGAAACGGAGTCTGAAATCTGTTGTCGAGGTGAAGCAAATATGCTTTTTCTTTTTGGAGTTCGTGTGTGTCCTGCTCTTATGTATGGGGTCTCTTCACAAAAGCTGAAGTCGGTGATCCAAAGTGAGGGTTTAAAAACCACCAGTGGCTGAACAGCCACACATTCTGTAAAGCTGACAAGTGCATATCCACACTTCAGAACTTGTTGTCCATCTGCTCTACAAACCCTTCTAACTTGTGGGTGATGGTATCCCTAGCCTGTGTCTTCTACCTATACCGAGTGCTGCAACTGTATTAATTGAATGACTCTTAAACAGGCTTTGCTTATCTTAAATACGCTGAGAATACAGAATTGCATCAACTGTAAGGCCATACTTGTTTAGACACTTTTAATGAATTTAGGAGCCTAGTACGAAGTCTCGCTTGGAGGAACTTCTTCCTGTAACAGTACAGTTGATATCACTAAAATGTTTACAGTATAGCTAACAATCACTATAGGTTGCACTGGATTATAATCTCGTTCAAGTCTGTAGACAGCTGTCATTCCTTCAATTTAGAAGAATTAGTTGCCCATGCCAAAAAAGTCAATGTGTACACACTGATTCCAAGTGCTATTGTAACGTTTCTGTGGTAGAGTTGTTTGCTTAGTTCTCACGTGTCTAATGGCACAGTAAAAATGAAAAAAAAAAAGGTCTCTTCAGAGCAGACATTGAGGGTGTTTTTGTCTTAAAATACTAAAAAGAAAGGAGTGGTGTCTGCATGCAGGAGACTTGAAGACCAAGATTCTTTCAAAAAAGAAAGCGCGTTCTAGAGCTGAAGTCTTGAGACAAAGCATCCTTTCTCTTTGTGACAGTAGAAACATTACACTCGGAAGTGAAAAATAGAAAGGTGATGTCTTCAGTAATCCATCAAATTGTTTAGGGTCTTAGTGGTTATCATCAGCATCTATGTTCTGCTTACAGGGTTTTTTTCTGAGTTGATTCCTGAAGCCTGTGATCTGTCAGCTTGAGAAAGACCATTATAGGCTCCAGTAGAAGTTAAGGCATATAAATCTGAAAATGTTGTGGAAAGAGTATCTCACTTGTATTCTTTCTCCTTTAAATGTGACTTATGTTTCTTTAGTGACCCAAAGGGTGTGACTGATCTGTTATGGTATGTTAATACATACATTTATGATGGTCTTCTCAGGAAAAGTGGTAGGCTAAGCATATATTAAACTTTTTTCCTCCTTTTAGATTTTAGTCACCAACCTGGATTTCCATGATGAACAGAAACGTCGGAACTTAAATGGAACATTGCATGAGCTTTTAAGAATGAATATTGTTCCTATCATTAACACTAACGATGCTGTCGTTCCACCTCCAGAGCCGAACAGTGATCTGCAGGGGGTAAATGTGGGTAAAGTATTGCAAGGGGGTGGATCCTGCTTGTAGATGTTATAGCACTAAGGTGTTCTTCACTAATGCTGTAATCGGGGCCCTCTGAAGCCTGCAGCAAGGAAAGAAACATGCAAATTAATAATGTGGACAGAGGCTGCTGGAAGACCGTGCTCACCTGTCTGTTTCTGGCATGATACGGTGCTGTGGGGTGGAAGCAGAGCAAATGATGCCTGCTCTGCCAAAAGCAAGCATGCCCAGTTTGGTTTTCACTGAATAAAGTTGGAAGGCACATCTGCAGGTCATCTAGTCCAGCACCCCCGCTTACAGCAGGGTCAGTTAGTACCTCTTGTCCTTTCACTGGGCACCAAGGTGGAGAATGCAGGTATTGATCGCACTGCTTGTCATTTTGGTACCGCTTTACATGCACTTTTAGAATGCAGTACTTTCACACAAAGATCACCTTCTAAGTTTCCAGTGGATGTGCACAAAGTAGCTCAAAAGGACTTGGTAGTGCTGAGGTAGCTTGCTTTTCTTTGTTGCAGCCAAATATTTCCTACTTCCTCCCACTATTCAGTACTGCTGATATGCATGTGCATTGCAGGTTATTAGTGTGAAGGATAATGACAGTCTGGCAGCACGACTGGCTGTGGAAATGAAAACTGATCTCCTGATTGTTCTCTCAGACGTAGAAGGTTTGTGAGTCATTTCTTTACTTTCTTGTTTTATTGAAGTACATCAAATCATCAAACCAACCGATGTTTGGGTTTTACTAATCTCTTCAGTTCATGGTTTTTACAGGGACAATTACAACCTATCACATAACTCTTTAAGGCATATACCCAATGCTGATGCTGTTGCATAAACCAAAGACCTTCTGCCAGACTGTTGAATCTGGGTGGGTGAGAATGCATATGAACTTGAGACTTGTTAAAGAACCCAGAATACCATATGTACTATGGTACTTCTGCTAGCTTCTCAGAACTGCGTGATATAGTCACAAGTAATGCGCAGGATAAAGACTACGTGTTTAGAATCAGGAGTATAAGTCCAATACTATTCTACAATTGTTTGTTTCTGTTGGAAGCAGGTTGTCTTTCAGTGAATTACAAGTACATTGCAAGTCCTGGTCATTGCCTTCCAGGTACTGGGAACTTGTTAACTTTTTCTGTCTCATAGACATTTGGCTTACGCTGCTCTAGTCTTCTGAACTGTGCTGCTGTGACATAGTCTGTCACCTATGGATGTTGAAGTTCATTTTCTAGAGTGGAGGGTAGCGGGTGCAGTTTCAGATCAGCGCAGTCCACAGCACCCGAATCACATAGTCTTATCTTTTCCAGATGGATTTCTTTCAATGGATCCTGAACTTTGTAGGCCTATTGTAGGACTTGAGGGAGGAAGTGCTTTTCCATGAACACTTGTAGCAGATTCAGCTGGATTTCATGGTTGATTCTCGTTGAAATGACTGTCTGAGTACAACTCATACAAGCAATAGTCAAAACAACTTGTAAAAAAAATTAAGACCCAACACCCCCATCCTCCAAGCTTATTCATTCTGTGTGACAACTTGTTTATGGAAAGATGTGTCCTCTCCTTCCGAAGCTACCGAGGAAGGACACAGGTAGTCTGCACTTGTGCTCTCTAATTTGTAATGCCAGTATTTGTTCACACAGAATTTCTGGGAAGTGTGGTGGTAGTTAGAATTTAGGTTTAATGTGTTAGGTAAACCAGAGCATCATTCAACTCCAATCATAGTTACAGAAAACTACTAGATTTAAAACAAAATTAATATGAGTATGTCTCTGTAGTGTTGTGTTCCTTCTTAGCAGAATTCCATAGTTACCTTTTTTACTTATCGCTGAATTGCTCAGTTTATTGCTGTATAACCCAACATTCAGGAATATCATCTGAGATTTTGGTGAGGAGGACTATCCTTTGCTTGTTAAGTTGGGGGCTTTTATATGCAAGCCTTGATTTTGACTGTAGAACAGCTGTAAACTGTAACCTCAACCAAACGTCACTCTCTCCCAGCTTGCATGCTGCTATTCAGCATATGGGTTTTCAGTTTCTTATTCATTACACTTTCAGTAAACCTATATTTCTTGAGTCTGCCTGTTAAGCATTTCATGCTTTTGGTCCCACAAAAAGCAGGATTCAGTGAAAGTTTTCAATCCTGTAAAGTGGAATACAGCTTTTTCAGCCTCATGGACTTTTTTTTTTTTTCATGGGTGAGCTTTGGAGATGAGAGTATATAACACTAGCAAATTTTTATTATTTATTTCAGGACTTTTTGACAGCCCTCCAGGATCTGATGATGCAAAGCTCATTGACATATTCTACCCAGGAGACCAGCAGTCTGTAACTTTTGGAACCAAATCCCGAGTGGGAATGGGAGGCATGGAAGCCAAGGTAGAAATACGGAACATTTGTTTTCTTATTGGGAAGGAAAGGAAAATGTGGGAAGGGGAGATAGGTGAGATGATTGCGCAGCAGTTCAGATGGATCTTGACAGGCTGCAGAAATAGGCAGACAGGAACCTTATGGAGTTCAATAATGACCGATGCAGAGTCCTACCCCCAGGGAGGAACAACTCCATTCACCAGTATAGGCTGGGGAGTTGACTGGCAGGAAGGCAGGTTCACTGAAAAGGTTGTAGACACCAAGTGGAACGTGAGCCAGCAATATGCCCTGTGGGCAAAGCAGGCCAGCAGCATACTGAGGTGCATTAGAAAGAACATAGCCAGCAGGTGGAGGGAAACTATTATTTCCCTCTACGCAGCACAACTGAGACCGTATCTGTAGTGTTGCGTCTAGTTCCGGACACCGCAGTACAAGAAGGACATGGCATACGTACAGTGAATCCAACGGGGAGCCATGAATATGATTAAAGAACTGGAGCATCTGTCACACTAGGAGGGGCTGAGAGCTAGGACTGTTTACCCCAGAAAGGAGAAGATTTGTGTGTAAATATGTGAAGGGAGGGTGTAGAGAACACAGAGCCAGACTCTTCTCTGTATCCAGGGAACAGACAAGAGGCAATGGGCACAGACTGAAATACAAAAAATTAAACTGAAATGTAAGAATTTTATGGTGAGGTTGCTGAAGCACTGGAGTACATTGTCAAGAGAGCTTGTGGAATCTCCGTGTGTGGAGATGTTCAAAACCTGACTGGATTGTGTCTTGCGTAACTTGCTATGGTTGACCCTACCTTGAGCAGGCAATTGGACTATGTGATTTCCAGAGATCCCTTCCAGCCTCAGCTATTCAGTGAGTACCCTGTAATGGTCTATGGATCCCTTTAGCTTCTCTCTTAGGTCCACATGAATTGAAAACAGCAATTAATGAATTACAGTCCAATAGTTTGTAAAATGTGACATTTTAAAGTATATTAAGTTAGTGTTTTAAATTAAAATAGGAGTTGGTCCTCACTTCTTTCTTAAGTGATAATCCAAACACTTTGGAAAACCCTGTCACTTGAATCCCATACGATATCTCTGTCTCCTTTCTGAGTTTGTACTTTGTGTTGTTTGCTTCTGAAGGATAGATTGGTGGAGACCAACCTATTTTAGTTCTTGAGTACAAGATTAGTAGAGGTAGGAGGGCCGATGGTTTTTAGTACTATGTACAGTGAGATGCCCTCGGTATTTATTGCTGTGAGTGCATAAACATTCATGTGGTGTGAGACTTCAGCATGTCTCTCGTGATGCTGGGATATGCACTACGGTAGTATTAATTGGTGTGGGTTTCCTAAGGACAATTTTGGAAGGTTGTCTATAGAAACTAAAGTAGATTTTGACTAAGCAGGGAAAGGCTAAAGTGAAATTTTTCACCAGTTATGTTTTATTTCATTTTTTGAAGAATCGGGTAAGGCAGACTTTAGTATCAAGAGCATGGACTGGAAGGTGGCAAAAGGAGGCGGTGTTTGAGTGTTCTTTGTGTAACTATGGACTGTACAGAGCATATTTAGAAACAACTTTCCTTTGATCTGGCTTCTGGAATAGGTCAAACCATTGCAGATACTGAGGGGGAAAGTTGCCAAGGTCAAAGAGTACTTGTATTGTAAAAATAATAATCTGTTAGAGATATTTGGTATCTTTGAGTCTGAGCCTCATAGAGGCAACCCTCAATGCTCCTGTTCTAACAAAAATTTGTTAGAGAATTGGGTGATATTTTTTGAAAACTAACATCAATAATGGAATGAACAGATGGTAGCTCAAAGTACAAATCTTCATTATCAGCAGAAAATGAGCAAAAATGGAGCAGTTGATCGTCTTGTGGTAGAGTTTACTGTGATAGTATATCTGACAGGTGGTGTCTCCCAGTGAATATGGGCTGTAATACCTAATTGCAGAACTGTATTAGGAAAGTGAGGAAGCAGAGAAGCTTTTGCAGTAAAATAAATGACATGTAATTAAATATAGTGGTGGGATACTGCTGTCCATACCTTGATCATGAAAAGAAACAAAGGAGACCACAGGCAGTACCTCTTCAGTAGGTAATATCTGGGATTTGGGTTTGTGTTTTTGTATTTTGGTGTGAACCAGTGAAAAGTTAGAGGGAGAGGGAATTTTAGAGAAATCATGTTGTGATGCCTTAAACAATGGGGCAAGTGTGTGGAAGGAGGCTAATCTTAGGACTAGTCAGTACATTGGTATTTCAAAGGACCCTTATTAATAAGCTAATCTTGCTGTAAGCTTAACATTCTGTAGAAGGACTAAATAAACTTCAGTACGCCAACACTGAAGTTCAGAAAGGCAACTCGTGTCGTCCTTCATGTTAGTGCAATGCCTACAAAGATACTGCCCCTAAATTTCATAGAACTCTTGTTGATCACGATGCCTGCCTCCCCGCCCACCCTCCGTGACAGCCTTTAGCACATAGGCGATCTGATAATATCGTTGATTCCATTTCCCAGCTGTCTGTGGACATCAGATTGGTCTTGTTTCAGACTTCCTTCTTGCCTTAGAATGTTACGTATGTTGCTTCTATACATTGCTTAGTATGCTGTGGTCCTGACCTTTGAAGATGACACCTAAATGCTATACTTATAGAATTCTCCAAAATAACAACAAAAGGTGGGAAGGATGCCAAATAAAAAGCATGTAATTCCAAACTGAAGAAATGTAAAGTCTTCAAATAGAGCCTACTGGAAGAAACAACTATTAAGAGCATAGATGTACTCCCAGGCAAAAAGTAGAAGCAAATAAATAAAACATCCAATGAGAATGTGAACAGGAAATGTGAACAAAGTAGGTAAAAACTTTGTGTGGAAACCCGAGTAACTCTTCAGCAAGCTTCATAGCTTCACCAAAAGCTTATGAACAATGAGAATGCCTCTACATCTTAAGCAGATCCCAAGGAGCGCTTAGGCTGATCAAACTTTAAGGGAGTAATTTAGACAGCTGAAGGTATTGAATAATACTTTGTTATATATATGGTAATGGCTAGGACATGAGCAAGAACGGTGCTCTACAGTACAAGTAATAACACGTGGTCACTTAAAGTGGGTTAATTATTGATGGCTAATCAATGTCAGGGAAGTGGGCAACAGATTCTTTTGAAAAAAGAAAATTAGGTTTTTCAAACAGTAAGAAGTACTTGCAGCATAGCATAATGGTGAAAAAGAAATATGACCGAAGTGCACTTGCAGAAGTCTTGAAAAAGCCGGCTGCTAGGAAGGTTTGAAGTGTGCTCATAAAATGGCAGCTAGTTAAGGAAGGGAAGGTAAAGCGCAAATATGTGATCTCATTCAGTGCTACATTGTGGAAATTCCTGGTGTGTTGAATGCTCTTTGAAAGCATAAATGATCGATCTGGAGATCAAAGTGGAGCAAGAAGTCTTGTTGACAGTGGTGATTCAAATAAGTTGAATTTCCTGGAACTGGCTCTATCCTTCACTGTAGGTGAAAGCAGCTCTGTGGGCCCTCCAAGGAGGCACCTCTGTAGTGATTGCAAATGGAACCCATCCAAAGATCTCGGGTCATGTCATCACAGATATTGTGGAAGGGAAAAAAGTTGGAACTTTTTTTTCAGAGGTGAAACCTGCAGGTGAGTACAGAAGTAATGTGTACCTTGAGAGCTGTAGAGATTTCCCAAAATATTAGAGTTAAAATTTGCCTAGACCTGTAAAATATCTGGGAAACCACACTGCTTGAAAAATGAATTTTGAAAGGTATTTTCTAAAGTAGGAATAGAAAATATTGAGTCCTCTGCTGTGGTTCACTCCATCTGATAAATTGCTACATCAGACTTGCATTTGAAGGATGCAATGAGTAGAATTTTTACGCTTTTTAGTCTTAGGGGTTATCATCTAGTATTGAAGATTTCAGTGTAAAAGTGTGGACATAGAATGTGCTGCTGAACTAAGATAGTGTTTAGTTTTATTTTTTATCATAAAACCCTTTTACAACTCAGTCTTCTGGAATGGTAGGTAGAAATGTTTTCCTGCCGCTACTTTGCTGGGATAGTGTAACATTTGCTGGGGAAAGTCAGACCAAAGATCTGTGACCTTAGCAGAATAGGACAATTTGAGCAAAGAATCTGAAGAGGGAAGGGCTAGTGCTCGCTTCCACATGTGCTGTTATTTCGTCTGCATGGTATATTTTTGGGTTTCTTGCAGGTCCTACAGTAGAGCAGCAGGGTGAAATGGCTCGAGCTGGTGGCAGGACCCTGGCGGCTCTACAGCCTGATCAGGTGACAGAACAATATGGTCTCGCTTGTTAAGCTTGTGAATGTGCGGCAAGTTTTACAGCACGGATTTATAACACAAATGGGCCCCTTGGGACAAGAATCTGTTCTTTATGTGCCAGATCCGTTATTTGGATTGTAGCATGCTTAAAGAGATGAGAAAAGCAGAAAGATAATGTACTTTGGAGATGAAATAATATATACTTCCATGTGGGGTTCATAAAAAAATTTCATAGCGTAAAATACCGCACAGAAGCGAATTGTGATCAGAGCTGCTGAAGAATTGACTGGAATAACTTGCTCCATTAACCCCTGTGTGTAATGTATGCAAAAGAGGAGCTGTAGACAATCAATTACTGCTCTGCAGCTGGATACCTAACATGTGGCATCTGTTGTAAAGAAGACAAGGTGGTCTTAAAGGAAGAACATTATGGGTTTGGTGAAGAAGACTGGGCATGGAAACCAAGGTAATAAAAAGCAAAGTAAAAGTTGAAGCAGTGTTCAGGCGCATTTTTCAATGTGCTGCAGGCTGGAAAAATCAGCTGGCCCCAAGCATTTGGGGAGTCAAGACAGTGAGAGGCTGTGGTCAACATAAATTGACTGAAGGGGGCCAGATGTCAAATAGCATGGATTTTGTGTAACAAGTCAGTTCAGAAACTGTTTTCTCTTACAGAGAGCGGAGATTATTTATCGTCTTGCTGACTTACTAACTGACCACAGAGAAGAAATTCTTTTGGCAAACAAAAAGGACTTAGAAGAGGCTGAAAATAAAGGTAATATTTCAAGTCCTCCCATGGTAATCCTATTGGCTTGAACCTCTCTGGGCCTCAAAGGAAACAAGCAGAACTAGAATCTTCTGTCACCTGGAATTGGGTAGTATGGCTGTCACAGATTAGTGAACCCAGGACCATGACAGTTTGGCGGTGTAAACAGCTGCAGCTTCCTTAATTACATAAAACAGATGCCTTTGTCAGAAGATACCAAGGCCTTGCAAAACACCAAGCAGTGTACTGGGGGGAAAAAAAAAAATAAAAAAAATTAGTGCTCCATTTTGCCAAAGAAGGCTCACTTTAGAAATGGAATATAACAAACATCATGTCTGTTACTGTCATGCATACAGTGAATGTTTCCTGGGCTGGTTAAGATAATGTTTGTCCCCTGAGAGGAAGGCTGTCATCTCTATACTTAAGTTGATGCTCTCCAAAAAGAACCATGTCCCCTACCGATTGAGGAAGGTTCTCTCTAGATGGCTTGAGTTAAACCCACTGACGCATTCATTGAGAAGTTGGGATTGGGATGTGTACATATAGGCATAGCAAATGTACGAAAATGACACATTGTGGATTGTAATACTTTGTGGAAAATGCCAGGGAACCATTTTTTACTGACCAGAGTACTTTAGGGGACATTGCTGGGTTAACTTACTGTCTGAACATGTTCAGAGTAGAAAATTCAGGCAGTTGTTGCCCAGTCTGAACAGAAATGCTGTGCATGTGTCTTCTGTGGGATTTCTATCTGTAAAATAGAAAGATGAAATTACGGCCCAAACCATGCAGAAATACTGCAAGGGTAGAAACTTGGAAGAAATTCAGACATATAGCAGTACTTGCAATAGGATAAAGCCTATCTTTGTGGATGCTGATGTCACTTCATGTACAAATCGCTTAAACTGCATTAAGTGAAAATGTGGTGCTGGGTGACATCATTGTCACCTTTGAGTGGTGTTATTGTGGCTACCGGACTTAATGCTGTGCATTTTTCATCTCAGGTAGGTTTTTTGCTAGGCCATGGGAAATACCTGAATTTTCCTGAGGTTCACCACTTGTTTTAAGTTGCTTTTGCTTCAGCCTAGGCAGACCGATCTATCTCCAGCACAACTTTTTCTTGCTTTTAGGGAGATTGGCACTTCCTTTGTTGAAACGTCTAAGTCTGTCTACATCAAAGCTGAACAGCTTGGCTATCGGTCTGCGTCAAATTGCAGCATCCTCACAGGACAGCGTCGGCCGTGTAATTCGGCGAACACGAATAGCAAAAGACCTGGATTTGGAGCAGGTGACAGTGCCTATTGGTGTCCTTCTTGTGATCTTTGAGTCCCGTCCTGACTGTCTTCCACAGGTATGTAAGGAGGGCAGGTTACACTGTTGGGAATTCTTTGATGACAACAGAAAGAGTATTTCTGTTGGTGAGCAATTGTGAGGCTGCAAGAAGTCTTGTCTCAAAGACTCTTGCCTGGCTTCTTCTAAAATTGATTTTGTTAGCATCCTTGTTTTTCCTGCAGAGATATTCTCAGTGCTTCTGCAGTGTTCAGAGTTATTCAGGCCTGTTTTGAGGGGGTTGGTTGGTTGGCTTGTTTTAAACCAGACATACAGAAGGAGTTATCTTACATTCGGATGGTGCAGTTCCTGCCTGTGTCTTACAAATGTATGTTCAGTGCCTACCTCAGAGCTTGGGAGGCTCCTATCAATGAGCACTTGTTTTATCAAAGTTCATGCTGCATGCAGTTGAGCTGCAGGCTGGGATTAAACAGGGACGGGTTAATACAGATGCTAGTAATTAACTAGAACTGTTAGGAATGCGTGATTAAAAAAAAAAAAAAAGCTGAGCACAGAAGTTGCAGGCTTTGAGAGGTCTGTCCTGTACTGATACTGTTTGTGTGCAGTGAGGCAGAATGATAGCTTTTACTCAGTCGTAGTGAGATGGGTGTGAGGAATAATAGTGTTCTAAGTTCTTAAGTACTGAAGTTGCTGGAAAGGCTAGTGAAAATCTCAAGTAGTGTACTGTAAGTGAATGTAATGTATCTTGTGCCAGGAATAAGGCAGGCATCTTAAATACCTTCGTCTGCAGCGCTGTGCATGAGTATTGCTGTGAGTAAATGCTGTTATAATGCATGAAAATACGGGAGCATAACTAACGTTGCAGAGGCAACCTTGATCTTATTTTCTAACTCCCAACTACTTGGCTGAACAACTGTACTAGATTTTAAAAAGAAAACAAAAAACCTTCATTATCAACACTGTTTCCCACAATTAACATTAGGTGTCCAGGAAGATTGATTGAGGAGTTAGTTCCCTAACTCCCTAATATGAGCAGGTGTTTGAGGAGAAAGTCATGGGTAGAGGCACTTTTAAAAGGAAGTGAGACTCAACCAGGAGACAGCTTGGTACTTAGGGCCTGAATTTTGTCAGTGGTCCTCATTTCATACTGAAAGGGAGTACGCTCTGGGCAAGGTTCCCATGAAATAAAAAGGCATTAGTCTCCCTTGTCTACTGTTATTAGCTCCTTGCTGCTAGCTCTGTTCTTCACAGAAAATGAGTATGCTTCCATCTTGAATTCTATTCTGTCTCCCTAGTTTTCAACCCTGGTCTCTTGCATAGCTGATGTGTCCCTCTTTCCCCTCCTCTTTATCTTACCTTAACACTCAGGCTACACTGACTCTTGCTGGCTTTTTTCCCCCTCTTTATTTTGCAGACTTGGAATAGCTTGTCTTGGTAGTTAGTCGTGTTGCTTCCTGTCAGCCTCCTGTCCTCATAATCACATCAGGTTCTCTGATGCAACTTCAGAGGATCATCTTTGATACTTCTGCGTTTGAATCGCATGGTTTCTGCCCCACACTGTAGCTGATAGTAGGATGGGCTCTGAGTGCAGAGGAGCAGTTCCCTCCTCTTTAGTTTTTATTAGTGCATCTCCTGCTTATTTGGATAAGCAAGTCAGGGGAAGTTTGACTTTGCATGCTCGATTTGCTCCCTGGACATAGCTTATACAGAGTTAGGTCAGTACTCAGAGTTCAGTCTTGAGTTGCAGTAAAGGTGAAACAATTGCGGATTACCAGTTAAGATTTAATAAGCTTCTAATGCGCGTGTACAAAGAGCATGTTTGCCTCTAGTATAAGGCCAAATTGTCAGTATCTTTCACAGACTACTTCTATAGATTACACCAAATCCCCTTGTTGCTCTGAAGTATACTCATGCTCTACTACTCTTTGAAGGGACTGAACTGTTTTGAAAACCCTTATCTTCTATTCTCCTTTTAATCACAAAAGTTTTAAATATTTATGTCTTAATTCTTGATTATTTTTTCTTTTCATTTTTTCAAATCAGTTCATAACCTTTCCTTTAATCTCATGCCTGCAGAGCAGAATTCTTTATTTAAATGAGCTTATTTGTTAAGCTTTCTCTTGTGACACTGAGCTTTGGAGAGGCAAATACTTACAAGATACTTTCAAAATACAATCAGACTGCGTATTTTTCTGAAGTATTTCTTATTTTTCAATATTTCAATATTCTTTTCAAAAAGAATATATTACAATATTCTTTTCAAATTGCTGACAGCGGGATGAGGTAGAATATCAAATATTGTGATTGTTGTTATCCATTTGATATTAGAAGGGGAAATGAAGTAATGTGAGGAGATGTATCTGATGGGCTTAATATTTTTCTGTGTGAATCAGCATCTAAAGTATGCCACTAACCTAACTGCTTGTTAGGTGTGAGCCTGGCTAGTTCTGGCATCCACATCTCAACAGCATACAATTGATATACTAATAAGTGCAGGTTTGGTGATGATACGTACAGATGATGATAATGATACATAGGATTTTTCCCAGAAGATAGTAATACAGTAAAATAACTTCAAATGTTTAATTTGCTTGTTCTAAAAGGTTTTGGAGAGGACATGATTTTGTTTTCTAAATAAGCGTATGCTATTTGTTTTTCAAATAGGTGGACAAATTGTGAGGCCATTGTGAATGGGATTGGGGTGAGGAAGACAAAAAAAGGGTACAAAAGTAAAATAAGTCTGGGAAGAGAGCTTTATCACATCGGACATATTCCTAGGTAGAAAAGTACAAAAACCTGAAATGAACAATAAAAAAACCTACCACCACCCCTCTGTTAAAGAGGTTTTCATTTTAGTGGGGAAAATACCAATAAGAGCTAGCTAGTGTCTGGAGGTTGAACAAATTGAGTATATGTTTGCAACAGCAGAAGCAATTCTTTATCTAACTTCCAAAAAGCAGTGGCTTCTTTGGAGCTTTTGGGTTGGTTTTGGGGGATTTGGTTTTGTTTGGTGTTTGTTTGTGGCTTTTGGGGTTGTTTGTTTTTTAAATATGGTCTAGTTGTGTTTGTTCACTCAAATCGGTGAAATCTGGCACCTTAAACTGAAAGGCAACAATATCAGTTGGTTCCTTCTGGTTATAAACGCTAAAGCAAAGCGATACAGGCGATGCTGGGCCTATTGTCTAGGTGGTTTCTTCCCTGCACTTACAGCAAGTGTTGTCTGTTTATGACTTCTGGTTTAGACAGCATAATGAAAATGTTTTTCCTGCTCATAGGAAGAGCTCATTAGCCGCTTTCTGCCAGAAAGGTTAGGGGCAAGAGTTCTTGCACCTACAATTAGTCTCCTTGCGGCGACTGCCGATGCAGCTACCCAATTCATACAAGACCTTGTGCCTAGGGTTTCCTCTGACTAGTCTGCTGCAGTCTCCCCCTGGCAATAGTACCCTGAAGACTCAAGTTTGTTCCTGAAACACTAACACGTTTCATTTCTGGAGTTAAATGTGCTGTTACTTGTAATGGTTTTTTGGTGTCATAAAATGAAAACCATAGATTAACATTAAAAATCCTGGTTTTAATCTGTTTTTTGTGGGTGTTATTCCAACAGAAGAGACAGATTTCTTTTTTTTTTTTTTTTTTATAATTTTCTTCTGACAGGTGTCTGCTTTGGCCATAGCCAGTGGAAATGGCTTACTACTTAAAGGAGGGAAAGAGGCAGCACATAGCAATCAAATCCTTCATCATCTGACACAAGAAGCCCTCTCCATTCATGGAGTCAAAGATGCGGTGCAACTAGTAAGTGCCTAGAATTAAATCAACAATTTCTTTGCTATGGTATGTATAAAAAGTATGGGCAGAACTTGAGAAATCAAACCGTAGACTGTTTGTATTGCAACTACCACAGGTGAACACAAGAGAGGAAGTAGAAGATCTCTGCCGTTTGGATAAGCTGATAGATCTAATCATTCCGCGTGGTTCGTCACAGCTAGTCAGGGATATCCAGAAAGCTGCTAAGGGAATCCCAGTGATGGGACATAGCGAAGGAATCTGTCATGTGTATGTGGACACAGATGCCAGCGTTGAGAAGGTCACACGAATAAGTAAGTTGGGAGAGGATGACTTGAATCTCATGGGTGTAATTGAACTTTGTAGTTGGAGTATGCGATATGGTTATGAAAATTGATAATTCATGCTATTCAAAATCTTTGTTGTTATGTAACCAATTATCTGCTCTTAAACCTCAGTCAGAGACTCAAAGTGTGAATATCCTGCTGCCTGTAATGCTCTGGAAACTCTCTTAATTCATCGAGACTTGCTGAGAACCCCGTTGTTTGATCAGATCATAGACATGTTGAGAGTAGAACAGGTTAGTCACTCATACTTTTGTTTTGTGGTTGGTGATTTTGTTTTTATTTTTCCTAACGCTTTAGAAGCATTTGGTCTGGCTGGTATAGTGGTATAGCCCTATGTAGTTTTATGATGGCATAACACTTAAGTTACCCATATGTCTGTTTGTACACACAAATGAACTTAGATTCTCTGCTTCTCCACACGACGCCAAGTTTTTTGGTAGAAATGATCTGAAAGCAGCTTCTTCAGGACAGCTATGTGCCATTATTGGGATACAAATACTTCCTTTTATATAGCAAAAATTATCTTCTGCCTTAGAAAAGCATATACGCAACCCTTTCTCTGCCCTTCTTAATTCTGACTGAATTGCTGTTAACCTCCCAGACGCAAAGCCTCCTCTTCCTGAATCTCTTCATTTAGCTTCTTACCCAAGTGAATTCTCTTTCTGTTTTTCTCCTTTCTGAATCTGCTTCATCTGCTTCATATTTTTAAACCTTTCGTCTTGCATGCCCTTTATCCCTATCCGTTTTCCCTCCTAGTAAGTCAAAGGAACGGTGAAAGGCCAGTATACTAATTAGTTGTTTTGATATGGGTAATGTTTTGTCAGTAAAGGTAGCAGAGATGCATCGGGAGAGAAATATCCATGAAGCGATGTGAATTGCACGTAAATTGAGGATTTTCACACTGCAGTATGTGTTTGGCAAATAGAGCATACAGACAGTGATTAATATGTTTTGATAATGTTGAAAGGGTCATAGTAAAAGAAGCTGATAAGTAGTCAGGAGCAAGTCCTCACTTAATGAATTTTTTTCTTGTCTTGTTTGGTTGCTCCATGGGAAGACTAGAGTGAAGGTAGATCTCTGGATTTTGGATGGGAGGAATGTGAGAACTAATGCATTTCCCCTACCACCCACCCAACTCCTAATACAGTGGGGAGGATATTATCTTTGTCTAATCTGACCTGACAAGAAGAAGCACGCAAATATTGGACGGGATTATGCAATTAATGTATAGTTGCACAAGAAAATGCCATTTTACAGATACCTTCTTAAAAGCCTTCAAATTTCAAATTTTGCAGCCTTGTGCCTTATTTCCTATTTAGATTTGTCTTGTCAGAATTTCCTGTGTTTCATTTGCATGGGGATTCCTCTGCCGTATCAGTTCTAAATTCTCTGTCATTGTTTAGGTGTCTCAGCTGCTAGAATTAAACTCAGAGGTTGATAATGCGTTAGATCTTCTTTATAACAAATAAAAAATATCATCATGACTTTTCTTGTTTTGGACCCCGTAACTCCTTCGTGTCTGAAACACATGCTTCAGAGAGGGCTGTTGTCAGTTTACAAAACAAAAGGGTAAAAGCTGTTAGAGATCGTAAGCCTTTTGTAGGTGCAAACTTGGAAGCATTCCTGTAGGTATTCTCTGCACTGCAGTCACTTCCTTAAAACAAGGGCTGGCTGCGGTATTTTAGCTGTTTTCCCTGTACTAGTGTTGTACTGTCCTCCTTCCCGATGACTTTCTAAGTGATGTGATTTCTTTCTAAGCAATCACTTAGAAAGTGATTGCTTTAAATAATTTGAAAGGAGTCCTGGACTAGGAGCATGTCATGGTAGATAGCCAACCTAGCATGTCAGCTATTGAACCTTGCGCTGGTTCACCTATCTGCTAAGTTTCCCGAAGTGCAGGCTTATTTTTCTTACACGGCATGCAGTGAACGTTTGATTCACAAACATTGTGGATTAACCCCAGTCAGCAGCTAAGCACCATCCAGCCACTTGCTCACTCTCCCCTGCCCCAAGTGGGACAGGGGGATTGAATAAGAGGAGCAAAAGCAAGTAACCTTGTGGGTTGAAATAAAGATAGTTTGATATGGCAAAGGAAAGAGGAAGAAGGGGGGCGGGGGGGGAACGACACAAAAAAAACCCCACACAAGTGAGACAAAACTAATTACTTGCCATCTGCCACAGGTAGAGCAATGCCCAGCCACTCTCTGAGCAATGCCTACCTTCAAAAACCCTCTCCCCTCAGTTTGTATTGTGCNAGAAGAGCATTTCAAACTATTAAAGGGGGGGGGGGGGGGGGGGGGGAAGAGAAAGCCTTGATGCTGTGCCATCTCTGATCAGCAACAGCCAAAACCTTGACGTGTTTTCAACACTGTTTTAGTCACAAGTCCAAAACATAGCACCATAGGTGCACCATAGGAAAATTAATTCCATCCCACACAGAGTACGAGAAGCCACACTTCCACCTGGAAGGCATTGATCTGGTCAGCAGCCCAAAATGGTTCTGGTATTGCAGGTGAAGATTCATGCTGGACCAAAGTTTGCATCTTACTTGACATTCAGCCCTTCAGAAGTGAAATCTCTCCGCACGGAATATGGGGACCTGGAGTGCTGCATTGAGGTGGTGGACAGTGTCCAAGAAGCTGTTGAACATATCCACAAGTATGGAAGTTCTCACACAGATGTTATCATCACAGAGAATGGTTAGTGATCAGTCTGCTTCCTTAAGCTACTGGTTTGGTTCGACTGCCAATTCTTGGTGCTTGTGTAACTACTTACATTGTAGTAGGTGTTCTCTTGCATCTGTAGTGGCTATAACCAACTGGAGGCCTATGAGCTAAATGTGCCTGTAGTCCTGTTTTTAGCTCAGAGAAAACATGTTGTGTGGCCCTTATTCCAGGATGTTAAGGAGTGCGCTTGAGCAATTGGCTAATGGCAAGTCAGCATGTGCTCTTGCCAGGCAAATGGCTTTGTGTTCCTGTATTGTGCAAACTTATTGCATCAGAGGATTTTGCAGGAACATCTCCTTAATCCTGGAGATGTCCTTAGGCCTCTGAAGGTGATGAGGTGAGCTTCTGTAGTACCTCACTGGAGAGAATAGGGTTTGTAGGGAATATCAGATTTTATCCACTTTGTCTTTCTGTGTCATTTTTATATCTTGCAAACAAGGACCACAAATGTTTTCCCCCCCCTTCTCTCTGTCCTTTACTTCCCGCTTCTACATCCCTTGTATAAAAGCTGCCATTTAACTCACAGTTTCTGGCCTCTTTGTTGTGAATTTGTGCTTCTTTGTGCAGCTCTGTGCTGCTGCCATCCCTAGCACCCCTCCTGTGTGGAGTTTGAACACTGTGCCAGTTCAAAACCTAGCTAGAGCTGCGCTCAGCTAAAGGCTGACTCTCAGATCAGGCCTGGAACTCCTGAGAATCAGCCGCGGTAAGGTCATGTTGATCTGCAGCTGACCGGTGTGTGAGTCAAGCAGGCTTCTGTTTCTGTACCTCCTGCTGAGCTTAAATGAGTGTCACTAAAAGGCGTGCATTTCATACCGTAACCCAGTGCCACAGGACCTGATGCGCTAATGCTTTGCCAGGTTGCGTACTGGAAATAGAGCTGATCTTTACTGTTCATCTTGCCACTAAGGGCAACTGACCTGCAGCTCACAGCCTTACAGGGAACAGAGTCCTCCAACTCCGCTTGAACTTGCTTACGTCTTGCACGTTCTGTGTTAAAATGGGTTAGTTAGCCAATTTCATGTGGCATTTCTGCGTTGTATTTCCCAAATATTACCTGCATTAGCAATTTATTTTAGTATTCTTCATTATCTGGAACAATTCCATGTTTGAGATTAATGGAGAGCTGACTCTGTCTCAGTTTGACTGCAAAATGTTGTTTGGGGCAGCTGTCCTTTCTCCTCAATCATACAAATATCCCTCTTTGCAGGTTCTAGACTGGATATATTTATAATTAGACATCTTTTTGCTTTCTTCTAATCTTTGCAAGCTTCTTGTAACATTTGCAGCTGTCTCTACTTGATAAGCATACTGGGAAGAAGGTATAAATGACCATGTTTTAGGCCAGGCTGTTTAAATACTGTCTGATAAGGTTGTATGTGAAAGTGGTATTGTTGTATCTGTTCACTGTTGTTATGTTGTGTTTATTGGGGTGCATGATCATTCTGTATATGCTGGATTTTATTTTTCTCTCTGCATCTTTCCCAGAGAAAACAGCAGAGTTCTTCCTCCAGCATGTGGACAGCGCTTGTGTTTTCTGGAATGCCAGTACCCGATTCTCTGATGGCTACAGATTTGGACTTGGTAAGAGAGAAAATACTTCAGGGATGCATCTGCAGGATTTGCTGTTGTGTGTGAAATGCGGCAGTCTGACTCCTGGAAGATAGGATTAGTCTATGATCTTACGGTCTAGTATAAGGTTTTCAGGAAAAGTACCGTAGGAAAAGCTGAAGCCTAGACTTTTCATCCATGTGGAACAGCAGATAGTTTAGTATGTCTTTCCTGCCAGAACTAGTAAATACTGCTATACAGACTATGTAGATTCATTTAGCAGTAGGGAGCAAAGATGTTTTGGATCCTTTGAAGCTCTCTTCAATCAGAATAAAGTAGGTTGCATGTATGTAATGAGAGAACAATGCAACGCTGGATCTGAAATTGGTGAACGGGGGTTTTTTTTCTGTTTATTTTTCTACTGATGCTGTAAAAAATGCCATGCTTTGTTCCTGCTGGGCAGACTAAGCTGCTGTCCAGTGTGCCAGCCCTGCAGTGTTGAGGAATCAAAGGCAGGAACCAAACTGAGTATGGATTGCTTAAATAAAGAGGTGCACCTACTGTGAATTGCACAAGAGAAGGGAAACGTTCTTTCCAGAGGTAGAAACTTGGAAATCTCCGTAGCAAGCTATTACTGGGCCAGCAGGAACATTCAGTGTTCCATGTGATTAAAAAATTCTAGTTAGGGTCTTGCAATATATCCTCAATATGATAAAAACCAGGACCCAAGGTCACTGTCACAATCTTGACTAATATAGCTTGTTTTGAGGATTAAACCTTCAGGAAACAAGTCTAAGGTCCATTACCCCTCTCTCTTGCATCTTTCTTTCTAAAAGTAACTCTGTAGCAGCTAGGAGTATAAACATTGCAACTTTTAATGTAATAGTTAAGCTCTTCTAGTTCTTAAATAAGGCAAACATAAGTTCTGGCATTTGGAGAGGAGTAGAGAAAGGCAGGTCACTGAAAGGCAAGCAGCTGTTTTTACGTAAAGGTGCAGAACTGCTTAGTATGAAGCGAACATCTGCTGAGGATTAACTACCTTTATGCTGTGTATTTCCTGTAGGTGCTGAAGTGGGAATTAGTACTTCTCGTATCCATGCACGTGGACCAGTGGGAATTGAAGGACTCTTAACTACGAAGTGGTTGCTGAGGGGGGACAATCATGTTGTTTCTGACTTCTCAGAGCATGGGAGCATGAAGTATCTTCATGAGAGCCTTCCTCTTCCTCAGAGAAATACCAACTGAGAACATCAGGGCTGGGGGGGGAAACCCAGGGATATAAATATTTCCTGAAGATGTTCAGGCTTCAGGGCGCTCTCTGGGGAGGGAGTTTGTTTGCATCTTCCAGAACGTTGTTCTTGGTCACTGTGCAGTACAGTGAATACAAAATGATCCCATCCGTGAGATTTTTTTTCTTTCTCTTTCTGTTTCCTTAGATAGTATCTGCAAACTGACCTCACTTTTCCCAGGCATGGACTTCTTCAAAACATACAAGTAACAAGGAAAAATTTAAATATCTGCTGCATTCTTTTTTTATCTCAGTCCTCCCTATAGCAAATATGCTTGGTGGTGGAGCCTAATTTTTTTTCATACATCTTTTTTTTTTTTTTTATTTTATTATTCAAATATCTGTTCAGGAGAACAAACTTTATATGGTGGTTTGGTTTTGGGGTTTTTTTTTTTTCCTCTTCAGTCTTATGATCATGGCAGCTCTTGAAAGCTGGAAAGCTTTACACTTACTTTGTATTTGATCACTCCTGTAATAAGGGGATAGATGTTCCAACTGCATTGTAAGTTTTTGACCAAGAAACCTTTTATATCTAACTTCTTTGTATTGTTGACTGTTGTAGATAAATAACATAACTGTCCACTACGTGAATTTGTTACTTATTTGTACCAAAGACTTATTTTTCTTTGGTTTTATATAAAACTTTACCTTCCACAGCTCCAAAAGCAACACTACTTTGACACTGGATTTTCCCAGTAAAGCTCGGAAGAAACGCTGCCCTTTGTGCGGGGCCGGGAGGTGGGTTAGGCCTGCGCCCCAGGGCGCGATGCTCAGCGCAGCCCTCCCTCGATGGCGGGCAGGCGCAGCGAGGGGCTTGGCGTTGCTCTGCATTACTCGCACAGCCGCGGTTCAGCCGCACCTAATGGCCGGTTCCAGGGCGTGTATGTGCGAGTCGGCTGCCCTGCAAGCGGCAGGTGGGGTACCGTGCTGCGGGGGCACCGCTTCCCTCTGCTACCCGCTTCTCTCACCGCCCCTGCAGCTCTTCCTCCCGCGCCCTGGGTGGCCAGCGCATGCGTGCTGCTCAGGACCCCGTCAGGCACACCCCTCTCTCGCAGGCAGCGCATGTGCGATCTGCGGGGCAGTATGGCGGGGCGCAGGGCCCGTTTTCTCCCCGCAGACGCACACTGAGGGTCTGCGGACACCGGTGAGGCGGACAAGACGCTTCGGCAGCCGCGGATGTCTCCTGGTCGCTAGAGGCGGCACAGCAGGGGAACTCGGCCCGGCACTGGGGGGCCGTGGCACAGACCTTGCTGGGAGCGCGATGAGGGTGGGCTCTCCTGAGCCTTGTGCTGCCGGGAGGGCCCTGGTGTCGTCTCGGTGGCTGCCGGTGCGTGTGCTCGGCCCCGGAGACACGGAGAGCCGGGAGCGGCGGGCAGGTCCTGGAGCAGGATGGTGGTGCTGGGGCCTACCCGAGGTTACTAGCGAGTCGCAAGGAAGTTTAAAACCGACCCATCGAACAGCCTATAGTGGTGCTTAGGATGCGACCTACCGTTTGCAGATGACACCAAACTG
>VXBL01010072.1:0-132500 GCA_013400195.1 Aramus guarauna | reverse complement strand
AACAAAAAACCCAAACAAAAAAAAACTGGCTCAGATGCTACTTTCCTGAATGAAGAGTACTTCTTGTATTCACCAAAGTCACTAGGATTTCACCTGACTGCCAGGAAAAAAAAAAAAAAAAGGTTTTGTTTTAGAGTAGAGCTGTAAAGAGTGCTGCTGTTGTCAGAACAGCACTTGAGTCACCTGATTGCAAGGAAGAGTAGTTGTGCATGAGAGAGAGAAGAAGAGGAAGAGATAGTGGAGTTTCACAAAGGCAGCCTGAGTTACACTTACATTTTTTTGTGTGACTTATTAGGTAAAATATATTGATTTGAGTACTTCGTTCTGTAAAATATATCAGTCAAAATGCAGAACAGCACGTGATACCTGAACAATACAGTTTCTCTCGCTGANGATACCTGAACAATACAGTTTCTCTCGCTGAAGAAAAGCAAGGCTGTGAAGAGAATAACTTGTGGATGAAAGCAGGGAGGAGAAAAATCTGTGTGTGCAGTTAGCAGGGGGGCTGACTGGAGGCTAAAACAAAGTACTGAAGCAAAGAACTAGGTGGCAGGAAAAAATCAACATGCCTTAGGAGAAACAGAAAGCTATGGCTTCGATATAAATTTCTTTGTTGACTTATTTCTGATTTGCACTTATTTGATCAAGATTAGAAATTGAAGCTAGGAATGATTTGATGGAGAGTTTATTGTGAGCTCTGCAACAGGCAAGTAATTCCTTCTGCCATCCCCTCCCTCCCTCTTTGTCCCCTCCTGTCTCCAGTCCCTGGTGTACTACAACCCAAATGGCCAAAACAACTGAGTCAGCAAGGAATGTGCTTTATCTACACCCTATGTGTATGGCTTAGCTGACACAGTAACAACAACAACAACCAGGAAAACAGTTATTTAAAAATCAGTGGTGATTTGTTCACTGAGTTATTTTAAAGCTCTCCAAGAGCTCTGGATCAGAAATACTGTTATCTTGTTAATTGCTATGTTAACACTTACTTCTTATTATGAATTAAAATCCCATTGGTTCAAAGCCTCTCTATATAAAATTATTAAGTGGCTTAAATTAAATCTTACTGATTATACTGGATAAATCCCAGTTAGTTGAGCTTGAAATATCTACACTGAAATTATGTTTAGAGTTTTTAAGTACATTTCTGTTTGCATCTAATTTGATTTGTAACTATCTGATGATGGCCTACTCTATATTATGATACAGGAGAAACAGCAAATGTCTAAATCTATCTAACACAAAAAATCTAAACATTGCTACATTATGTATAATCCATATCTTAAAGTGGTGAAAAAGGGCATGTATAAACAATGGGAGGATTTATTTAGATTTCTTAGAGAAATGTGTGACAGAACCCTGAATGCCTGTGCATATGCTAGAATATTTACAATGTCAGCTATAGATGTACACATCTATATATAACGGATATGAAAAGAAAGATAAGGAGGATGCACAATCCCTTTGTAATCCTGAATCAGTCTTCGTCACTGCTTTGCTGTGTGAACTGGGACAAGCTAATTATGAGACCATTTGAATTTGCATTCTAAAGGAAAGTACTGAAACGGGTGACGGAGCGAGATCAGGCGCAAGGGCTCAGTGATGTTATGTTGTGAGTACCAACTTGCGATGCAAGTTTAAGGAGCTCATGACCCACATTCAGGCCACTGCACCAGAGCACAAGCATGTAGAAGTAGAAAAATAGTGAAAGCACTGATTCTAGAGCCCAGTTTTACAGTGAAACACGATGCTCAGTTGTAAGGGTGAGACATAGACAGCAGGCTCCAGAAGAGATATCATTGGATGGTAAAAATGAAGATGAAGTCTCTGGAAATAACTTAGTAGAGTGACAGCCAGACAGCCCTGAAGACAATTTGCTTGAGAGTGCTGCTTTGGCTAATACTGGTAGCTGCAGGGGAAAGAGATGCATAAATCGCATGGGAGGTGTAAAGAGTGGAAGAAATTCTGAGGAGTGCAAGCAGGCATGGTGACAGCAAGAGGAGCCTCGATAGCAGATCATGTGGAGGAAAGAGAAGCCAAACTGGCAGGAGTATACTAGTCAACGTGGATTAGTAATAACAGCTGGAATAAAAGTAATGCATCAGACTCTTTAAACATCCAGTAGGCAGACACACTTAACAATGGCACGGTATCAGAGTAACAAAGAAAGAGTTACATTACAACTAGGAGCCAAATCATGGCCGAGTCTTGACAGATCAAGGATGCGTGGGACTTCCTCAGGATTTGTGCATCCTGAAAATTTTTGTTCTAGGGAGCATCGAGGGGAAGCAACTATGTAGATAATAAACAAGAAACCAAGGGAGATATCTGTAGCCTTCTGTCATCTACATTTAGTAATTATGCTATGCTTGCTCTCTGCATGCAATCACTAAGGCCTTAAATATTTGTGCCTGTGCTTTCTTTCCAGGACTAGACATGCACTAAAAGCAGGGGGGCCTGATGACAGCAGGGCACTTGGGAGCTGCCATTAGCATCTGCGCGTGAGACCTGACAGCCACAGGATGCAGGTGCATAGGCACTGCCACGTTCTTCGCATCAGTTAAACATTCTTTTTCAAAACAATTTCCGTTCATCTGCTTGCCCAAAGTTTTAAGTTTATTTAATGATTTAAGTATCATTACATCACTCATTTCATGAATTAAATATAGGCTGAGGATTATTTCCATAAGAAATATGTTCCTATAATTTATTCAGGAAGATTTTCACATGATCTTAAGACTATATCTTAATCCCTACTTTTACGAATAAATTTATCTATATTGATTTTATATCATAGGAGAGCCCTTAGAACCCTTGTCTTTACAGTTCATTTGAAGGTAATATCTTATAGACTGGTGGCATGAGAAATACGTGCTGAGATATACTCTAACAATGAGAAACATAAAGACCATATGGGAGTACATAATGCAATGTATGTACTTACTACAATGCAAATATATCAACACAGCATTATATAGTATTCTTCTCACACATAGACCTTGGACACATGCGTTTGCATGTATGCGCTTGTGTGTATGTGTGTATACATATGCATATATGTGCTCTCCCACACATATATTTATATGTGTGCATGGACATATCTGTATGTGTACAAATGCATATATCCGTACATTTAATGTAAAAAAATCAAAGTTTAACTCATTAATCTGTCCCACTAGAACTATTTTTCAAATTAGTTTTAGTTAAATATTTACAGGTTAATATAACTCATGTAAGAGTGTGTGCTTGTGTAACTGAAGTTATAATCTACAAGCAAAAAGGTGAGAGGAAAGAAGATTCTGCTCCCAGTCCCAATTATGTGCTTTGGAAATGAAATGTCCTGATGTTCTATATTCTGCAAGGACACATGATCTGTATCTATTTTCAGCGAACATCTTCTCACATGGTGGCCTAAAAATAGGCCAGCCATGAACTTTAAATAATGGCTCGGGAAGGGTATTAACCTCTTTCTCACGTTCTAAGTTTGTCCCATTGCTGTAAGTATCAATATTATGAAGAATGTATCTGGTATTAGAGAATGACAAAGCAAGCTACATACACCTCCATTTCTGCTTCTCTGCAGATGTCATCGCCTCTTAATCCCTCTCAAGGTCTGTTATATATTAAGCTTTCCACACATAACATTGAGCATTTATCTTCCTCTCAGTAGTGAATCTATTTTGTGCCAGATGCTAAAAAGCATGGACTATTCCATTTCCAACCCCTTCTGATGGGAGGCTTTCTATTCTTGGTGAAATATGGATTTTGAAAACTTGCATTTTCATAAATACACAAGTGTTTATACAATGTGTGGCAATGAATGGTACAATGAGTAGCTAGATTTTTGTTTTGGGGACTGTGGATGTCTGTACTAGCCACTGCATTTCGCAAATATTCTGTTACAACTCCTATAATATAATGCTCTCATCAAATAATTCTCACTAGTTCTACTCTTTTCTTACTTTTTTTTAATGGACACAGATCCACCTTTGCTTCCTGATTTTCAATTTAGTACAAGAAAAAAACTTCACTATGAAATAAACATATTTTTAATACATGTAAGGTGACATTCATGAAATCAGTGAAACAAATATTAAATAGTTTTCAGTTGCATAGTTAACTAATGACTGCAATCCAGGCTGAAATGAAAACTGTTAATTACAAAGAATGTGCCTTGCCTTTAAAATATATGTAACTTCAAAGGTATTTATTTTATCTACAGAATAATTTAGCCTTCTAGCAAGGCACCATCCATTGCTTCAAATGCACTATAGTGATCAGAGCGCACAAACATGCAATGATCGGCTCATAAAAATTGTACCTGTATGTGCTTTAGGGTACCTTATTAGCATCTTCTCAACCAACCACATAGTTTCACTTTTCACAAATGAGGAAAAAGAAAAATGGATTTATTCAGAAGAAAACTAACAAACATTGGCTCAGCAGAATGAGCTGGGAGACTAAAATCCTCTTAGGGAAAATCCTTGCCTCAGTGCTCTACTGCTGCTGAGGCTGGTTTAGGATCCAGTGCTACCACTGAGCAGGACTGTGTGAAGGCACCATGAAAGACAAAGGGAACAGATAAAAACCATGGCCTTGATCTCAGCCCAGGAGCTACCGGGAAGTCTGTAAGTGTACTTACAGTGTCAGACTCCACATTTTGAACCACCTTTCAGCTCCACTCATCTCTAACAATCTTGTATCACAGTAGTTTAGTCCCAAGGTGAGGAAGACTCTTGTTAATCATTAAAAATATCAGACATTAAGTTCCTTCAGTGTTAGACTCTTATCTTTAAATTACACAACTGTAATTCAGCACCTTGTACATCCATATCTATGCTAAATTTCATTATCTTCATTAAAAGAGATTACACTTTCAAAAGATTATTTTGCAACTGAGGAAGAGACCCCTGATTTTTCAGGTACTAAGACTTTAGGAAAAAAAAATCAGTATTTCACCTTTGGCTTACCTGCAAGAAGTTTTTGGAGAAAAGATTGTAAGTATTTGCTTATTGTGTTTGCTAGATAGCAGCAACAGTACTAAATACAGATTAGATAGAGTTTTGTGCAAGTTTCAAAGTAATAAACAATTTTTTGGTTCAAATGGCTCCAGGAAAAAAGCAAAACAATGATCCATCATTGCCATGACATGCAGACTTTACCTTGGTTATCTTCCACAGCTTTAAGATTTACCTTCTTAAATCACCAGTGTACCAACTGGAAATTAAATTCATAAATGTGCATTCAGAACAAATTTTGTGCTCTGTTGTTTTTTGTTCTCCTTGTTTTTGCCTTTGAGATCACATGTTTTAAAAGACAACTCCAAATTTATGCATGGAAAATGCTGTGTACCCTTCTGTATGCTGTTACTACCATAATCGTAATATGCAACTAAGTCCATAAAAATAGGCACATGCATTTGCTTCTGCATCAGACAGTTCACAGCATATTTATCTCCTTGCTGGTGATAAGTCACAATGCTAATCTTTATTTGTGGTGACTTTCATGGACATTGGCATGTTTAAAGGGTACCCACTCAACACAGAAACTTTTGCATTACATGACTCCAAAACACTTTTACCAATTCCAAACAGATATGTTTCAAAAGACTTTAGCCTGCTTCTGGATCAAGAATTTAAATTCCACAGTGAAAACTTAAGGAAAAGATACTCCTTCTCACCATCCTCAAGGATGAAATTTACAGGAAAGGGATGTGGGCACACCATATTGTGCACCCCTGTCCTGTCTGCACCACATTTTCTTTTGGGATCCGGGCTGTATCCCACCCTTTGCTTCCCCTATTCCCCTTTCCACGCTCCCCTTACGCAAGTGCCATGACTTTCTACTGCAGAAGCCCATGAGGAGAAAATGGAGAATCCTAGCAGGTACCAGATTGCTTTCCTGTAGCCTGGTTCTGCACCTTGAATTAAAACAGACTGTGTAGCTTCCAACCCTGCATCAAGATTTTTCATTGATTTATTTTTCATTTATCTTCAGTTATTCTCTAAAGAGCTCAAAGGAACACGTGTTAACTTCTACTCTTATAACATAAAGGACTCATAGTCACAATTCGGGGATCAGGGCAAAAGATCCTTCAGTTTTAGCTAAATAAACCAAAAAGTTCCAAATCCTACTAGAGAGGACACTAGTCAAGCCAGAGCAAGTACAATGTTAAAAGAATGTGTTTACATAAGGAGAGCTAACTCAGAAGTCATCTGAAGTACTTTGTTATTTTTTTAACCTTGCAAAAATCAGCAATGCCATCTATAATTGCAATAGCACATTCAGACCTAATAGGAATGAACATGCTGTGGTAAGCATTGTCTAATATGTAGTAACCTTTCCTTGCTTTCAGCAGAAGCTGCATGAAAAAAGAAAAATAAAAATGCTTGACTCTTCCCATCCGCTGCCCCTAGCACTACCTGGGTATCAGCTAGCCGAACAACGTTTCACTCCGTTACAAATTGAGACATGACAGACACTTGGAAGCATGATCTTGGACAGAATAAGGCAATGGTGCGAAATTCTGCTCTGCAGGACAGCACTCCTGTTGCATTAACTGCTGTTCCCTCAGTGCGCCGGACCTGGTGCCCGTGAAAACCTCCCTGATGCTGCTCTTCAGGTGCCTGAACAGCAGTTCAGACAGCAGCGGGCACAGGCTGGATTTACTCTTGTGTAATGGGATTTGACACATCTCACGGCATTTAGTTTGCATCTAAATAGCCTGGTAGTTTTCTCAAATAACTTACCTTGCTATGAAAGGCAACTGCACTAACATTTAGGGATTTGATTTGGATTAGTATATTTGAAGATCTCATGAAAGAAATGTCATGTCTCAAATTTTTATGGAACGATTATGACAAAGGAATCTTGTAAGTGCAATAACAAGACTGTTCAAAATCATAATTACCGAGAAAAGGTGCTGTATTATTATCTGTATTATTGGAAGCAGATATATCTTGGACTTGCCAAAGCATGTCTCAGCTCAGGATGGATTTGCTAACAAAGCATGCCAAACACAGAGGGGACTGTGATCCTGAATATATATATGTTTTCTTGAATAAATGATTTCTTGAAATACTGATTTCTTTAATATATGCAACAGCAATGAAATTGGATGGCAATTCAAAAGCTATGTCTCGACGGCAGCATGAAAACTTGTGTATATGCATTCACGGAGGGGCAAAAACACTTCCCATGATTCAGGAAATCAAATTACATTGTCTTAGGTCCCTGGGAAACTGCCTTGAGTGTGCACACAGTTTGTTACCGTGTCACACCTGCTGAGGCTAAGCATCTTAAAATACAATAATCCAATCACCTGGTAATTGTTATTTCCAACATTACAATGGCCCATTTGTTACTATTTTTATTTTAGAAGAGGTTTTCAGGGCTTTGCTTAAGCCTTGTGTACTTAGAGTATTATTTAGGCATACCTTACACAGATCTTTGAAAAATACCAACGCTTTTTATTTTCTGCATTTGTCAAATAAATAATGCTGCGGTACATCAGCATTTATTCTTTAAGACTGACTTGTTGGATAATTCATTCATGCCTTCAGTACTCCAGCATATGAACTAAAGTTATGTTTTATCTTTGACTATGTGAAAAAAACCTTTAATGCATTAGAGGTATTCACTCTCTCCATAAAGCTATATAAAGAGATATTTAAATGAGTTCCACTATGACTACATCTATAATTCTGATGCACTATCCCTAGTTACCTTCCTTAAGCTTCATACCAAAGTTCACTGCATATAAAAATGTGTAAAAGTACAGTGGATTATAATGAAAGAATTACCTCTCTCTTTTATGAGCTAAATTTATGGACCTAAGTTGTTATGGAAACAAAATATTTGGAATCTCCAATAATTTAACCTTGACTGTGATACTTTATTTTTTTTTAATAAACTCATTTGATTTTCTACCATTATTTTAATGTTTGATGGCCTGTATCCAAAAATCATAATAGCTACATTATTAAAAAAGATTGAAGCCTACTATGGTCTAATCACACCACATTTTGGCCTCATACTATTAACGCTAGAGATGTTTCATCCTTTGTGCTTAGGATTACAGTCTAAATCACACTATAATGTTTTGCAATTTCTAAAGATAAATACGAAATAGAAGGAAAGAAATTACAAAATGAACTTTTAATGCAGAATGAAAGTTAACAACTGGGAAAAAAAATAGTGAAGTTACCAGACTGATAATTTTAAAATTGATCTTGAAAGGAACGAATACGTTCTCTAAAAATACATTCAATGTGTCTACTTGTACCAAACTGATCTGGTTTTACTCCTGTTTTCACTTAGATACAATTGCTATTATCAATTATAGATCCAATAATGGAAGCTTTCCATGATTTTGCTGTGAGAGTACGTCCCTTACAAGTACTATTACAAAATGCTGCCCTTGATGCAACACTAAGCATCATGCAGGATCTTTTTCAGAACTTTACACCTGACTCATTAGGCTGTAAAAGCAGGTAGGTGGCAAGAACTCCAAGGATGTTTTCTTTTTTTTTTTTAAAAGTGAACTTTAGAAAACTTCACAAGTACCTCTGTCTGCTGAAGAACCAGATATGATATTTACATAAAGGAAACATGCTAATTGCTACCAGTTGCTAATTACCACCACAAGAAATGATGGAGGGAGATAGTTAATTGCAAATGCTATTAAAGGCAGAATTTATTTCACATGTCAACTGCTGTTTGAAGATGTAGCTATTTTTCTAAGCTAGTCAGCTAGGTTTTCTTTACAGTAGGGGTGGGTGTGCATATGTGTTGCAGTGTGCAAAGAGAGCTCAGGCTTGTTACAGAACTGGTATGGAGCTACAGATAGGTTTGATGAATGCAACCCTGCATGGCCCAGAAGCAGCAATTTAAAATCCTCTATCTCTGCTGAAATTGTTACTACCAGGAGTCTCCTCACTACCTTCTCATGAAGGTTGGAAAATTATGAGGTAACTGTGAAAAAGGGGATATGCTTTTCAGTGAGAGCGAAACTTCTGGATTTAATGACAAGAAACCTTTAATTCTTTACTTCCATCAGAGAGCACCTTTCCTTATGCACAAGTAGTAGCACACCACATATGGCAACGCATGGTTAATTCATTTTGAGCATGTAGACTTGGATCTCTAATTAACTATGTTACCATGGGCCTAATATACCCAAATTGTCCAACTTAACAGCTAGGAAGGCAAAGTTTATAAGTCCTATTTTCTACTAAGTGTCTACCTTAGTTCCCAGTCATTGAAGAGAATCGCTTTATTAATACAATCCTTGAATGATACAGGTCAGTGACCAGTTGCTTTACTCAGCTGTGAAGGACCTAGAGAGAGCCTTGTAAAACTCAAAAATGTTCAGGATTCTTTTTTTCCTTTTTTTATGAAGCCCTAGTTAATTCCCCACAATAAACATGACTCTGTTTCTGTTACCCAACAAAGTTAGCCACGCACACACATGCATCAAGCTTTTTCTTAGCTTTTCATTATTTTAATCATCCAATCTACTATGAATGTTCCATACATAATTTTCAGAAGCTCAGTAAAATGAACACCTATCCTCTTTTACAAAAAAAGTCTTATCTCTACTATAAGCATATACAGCTTTATTAGTAGTATTTATCATATAAGAATTAATTTTACACCAGTTTTTTACTGCTAATTCTATGTCCCGTAGCTATTTTTAATGGTTGAATGATCATATTTATATCATGCATAATTACTTTTCTGCTAAAAGTAAGACAAAATTTTAAAACATGGACCAAAAAAATGTCATCACTCCTAAAGAGAGCTGAGCTGTGGAAAATTTCAGCCCTTATAGTAAACTTTAATGGCTGAGAACAAGGAGAACTGAAAATACTGGAACTGTTTTTATAACATTTGATGATATTCGTGCTATAATTTTGCAGTAGTTTGGGTGGTTTCTCCTGTTCTGCTTACTGTAAGTGAGGAAATAATGGTTTCAGTTGAATGTCTTCATCAGAAGCTACTTTCATCAAGCTAAGTATGCCCTGTGGAGACTCTGAAAGTTTAATTCTTACCCTATGCTGAACTGAAAGTATAATAAAATGCAGCAGTCATTAAAAACTTAACAAATGCAGTAAATACTTATTCTTCAATGATGCAGCTAGGGTATCTGTGCTATCACCTAGACATTATAGCCTTGTGCAGCTATTGGCAGTAAGATGGTATATCCCATCCAACATATGAATAACTGCGTTCTGCCTTTAAAAGTCTCCAATTTATCATCCATTAGTAACATCGTTCCCAGTTGGTAGTTTGTAAGGAGGGAGGCCACATTCGGACTGCCATAACACAGACAGGGAGGAGCTGCCCCCAGAGCTGCCCTCAGACCCCGAGAACAGGCAAGGCATTATTTCTTATAACTGTAATAAATATGGAACTTGATTGACTTCCGCAATGGATTGTACAACTTGTTTTCTCTTCACAGTGAAGAGCAGGATTCAATGGTACAGACAATCCATGACAGACCTATGCTCTTCTTATGCCACAAAACTCTAAAAAAAACCAAAAAATAAACAAACAAACAAAAACCCAAACAAAAAAAAACCAAAACCAAAACCAAACCAACAAAACCAGCCCTTCACATCTTTCCAATAGCACACATATCATCTTATGCTATGTTGGGTGTATGTATACACAGACATATATTCAGCACCACTCCTCCCACAGCATAGGATACTAAAAGGCATTGCTTGGTATCACTGAAAATTTCACAGGTTTCATCATGTATCAGACTGCTCCTCCTTTATTCTCCCCTTTACTTGTTTCTTTTCTCTTTTCCCTGATAATGTTTTTTTCTCTCTGATCTTGTCAACTTAATTCTTCTCTTTTTTTTTCTTTCTTTTTTTTTTTTCCTTCTTTCTTTTTTTTTTCCCCCTCCTTTCAGTAGAGGATATCAGCTAACTGATAACACAAACACCATTGAGTAGGTCAGGCATGAGCATCACCCAACAGAAGACAGATTTATATTCCCATTAAGCAGCTACCTGTGTTACAGTAAGATGAACACTGCCTTCCTCCCACACAAGAACCTTGCCAAAGAAAATTCCAGCTGTTTCCACACGTAACATAAATCCCCAAATTGGCATACAGAATTTTAACAAAAGAGATTTTTTTCAGTGGATTGTATATCATATTCCAGTTTCCTCATCTCAGTTGAAGACCATCTTAGGCAAAGACGCTACTTCACAGAATGAAACAAAGCAGTGCTGCCTTCACTGGTGGCTTTCAGAGGTCTCATCTGCACAGACGCATGTTTAGCGAGTAGGGAGGGCAGAAAAAAACTTTCACCCACGATGATTCTAGTCTAGCTCCTCTGTATTTTAAAGAATGACAGAAAAACATGAGTTTCAGCAATTAAGGATGGGGTTTTACTCCTTGACATCTTGTGTGGCAGTGACTCTGACAGACTGGTTCAGAATAGAGATAAAATCTGCTTCTTTCTTTGTGTTGATCTAACATAAGCTTCATTCTCCTGGTCATTCATTGACTAGGTCAAATGAGATTAAATGTTACAGAATAGAATCAGAAAGAGCATTTCAACACAGAAAGAGCAAAGATATGAAAGTTTTCTGTACCATGAAGAACAAATACACAAATACTTTAATCTTACCTCCCTGAGGGGATCATTTAGCTCATTGAGAATGTTTTCTTCATCAAAGATCTTGCCTTGGTAGCGGTGCTCGTAGTAATCATGGATCTTCTGGCGCATTTCAGCAGGTAACTTGTGGAATGACATGTACTGTTCCACTTGTTTGTACTGTCAGGACAATAAAAGGAAGAGTCATAAAAAGAGAACATTTTTTTACTATCTAGAGGCACCTACAAAATGAAAATTCATTCATGTATTCAGTTAAGCTTTACGTATTTTAAAAATATAACATTTCATTTGTATGTCAAAGAACCATCACAAAAATATTAGTTAATTTAGAATTACTCATGTGACAGCACAACTATAAACAGAAACTACCTTTAGTGGCAATGCTAATATCACATTATCATAAAAGTTTTAGAAGCCAAACCCGCACACCTGTCATGTGTTCCCTAAATTCGCAGCTATACAGGAGCTGTGAAAGTACACCAGCACCATTTTTAGCTCATTCATTGCAGCAGACAGGGAAACTGTACACAGTGTGCAGTTATGTCTCTAGTGCTGCATTTGGAGAGAGTTTAAGGTGTGAAATTTCAGTNTTCCACTTGTTTGTACTGTCAGGACAATAAAAGGAAGAGTCATAAAAAGAGAACATTTTTTTACTATCTAGAGGCACCTACAAAATGAAAATTCATTCATGTATTCAGTTAAGCTTTACGTATTTTAAAAATATAACATTTCATTTGTATGTCAAAGAACCATCACAAAAATATTAGTTAATTTAGAATTACTCATGTGACAGCACAACTATAAACAGAAACTACCTTTAGTGGCAATGCTAATATCACATTATCATAAAAGTTTTAGAAGCCAAACCCGCACACCTGTCATGTGTTCCCTAAATTCGCAGCTATACAGGAGCTGTGAAAGTACACCAGCACCATTTTTAGCTCATTCATTGCAGCAGACAGGGAAACTGTACACAGTGTGCAGTTATGTCTCTAGTGCTGCATTTGGAGAGAGTTTAAGGTGTGAAATTTCAGTAACTGGCTATGCTGTATTAATATGCAACATATTAACATTGTGCATGCTTATAAATTGACTGAAGAACAAAGTTAAAATCTGTGGAGATAATGAAGTAGAAAGCATTCCTCAGGAGGAATGAGGAGAAGAGAGAAGTGAACTGGAAAAATAGGCATGGCATCTGGAAATCGACAGTGGGGGAAGGGAGAGATGCCAGGACCCAGGAGACGCAGAGGTCCTCACTTCATTCACCTTGTGCATTTGGTTTCCTTGTTTCTACCTGTCCTCTGTCCTGTCTTCTGCTTTGTTAGGTTCCCTCCTTCAGAAGTCTTTTTGGATAGCATAATTTTCAGAAAAAAAGTCCCAAACTGACATACTCAGAGTTGTACTGTGCTAAACTGCATGATACATCTGAGATCCACAAAATGGCAAAGTTGCATAAACCACAAATGCACAAGCACCACTAGACCAAGACTTTTGCCCCTCAGACTCCCCATCCTTGTCTCAGCTGAAGAGGATAAGGCACTGAGACACAGAAGGATAAAACCCCTCCCAGGCTTGTAGGTGAGTTAAAACTTTGAAGAAACTTGGTTTACTTATGGAAAGAGTATTGTGTATTAACTTTTTTCTTCATTTTTTTCATGCTTAATTAGCTAATTTTAACTGTTTTCAGTGAAAAAGCCAATGAAGTCTTAATTAGGATCAGAATCTCTGTAGAGCAATTAAATGCATTTATAACGTACATGCACTCCTCACGAACTGCAGTTCATATCCTTTAACTTGTATAATGAAGGCTGCTCCATCCTCTAGAATAAAAACTAGTTTTTGCTTTGAAAAGTGGCAAAAGATTAGATGAGGCCACGTGTACAACATGCATTCCACAAATAAGAGCAAATGTAATTTTGCATGAGATTATTTATCAATGTATGATGCATATGTAAGTCTGATTTAACCTATCTACAGCTATTTTGTACCTATGAAGCAAGAATCCTTCACCCTCATCCTTTAGAAATGAGATTTAAATTTGCTTGCTCATCATCGGTTTCTGTTCTCATATGGAGAAATTTATCTATACATTGTGGATTTGAATCACAGTTCTGGGTCACCAGAAGACAGACATGCTAGAGCACAAACAAAGTATTGCTTCTAAAATTACCCTACTAATCAGTCACAGCTAATCCAGGCACGGATTTACTTAGAGGGAAGGGACATGAGATCGCCCAGTGCTCTGTATATTTCACCAAGGTGTTCACAGTCCCAGCTGCTGTGCAGTGCTCCACCTTTTCTGCAGCAAAGCCAAGGAGAAGATGCTGCACTGCGCAATGTCTCCTTCGTGTCTGTGTGCAGCCTCTGTTGCTCTGGCCTCATGCAGGGATACGTAATGTGTCGTAGCACACGCGGACAGGGAAAGGACTTCACTATGATCCTGAGCACAGGGCCTGCACCCCTCTACCCAATCTTATTTGCATACAAATGTGCTTGAGCAATGCTAATAAAGAGTAATCCTTGCTAATAAAAAATATATTCATTGAGATGTATAATGCAAGAGACCTGCAAAGCACTTTTATATTAGAATGACCTTGAAGAAGAGAACTTTTGTGCTAAAAGCAGTTTGCTTTGCCAGCAATTTACATTGCTCCCTTTCATTAGTGCTGTTATTTGAATAGGCGCTTTCTCACACACAAGAGAGTTCTTCTTCTCTACCAGGGTTTATGCTTACACATGAGAATTTAAGGACACAGAAAAAAAACTAGTAGGAATGTAGTGTTTATCATCGGTGTGTCTCAAAATATTTCCAAATTAGTAATACATAGAATAATAGGGACAGCTGCATACTAGCAACATTTTCTTTAAAAAATCTACAAGGAAGTTTAATTCTCCCACAATTCCTAGAAATATTTAACTATCTAAAATACTAGAACTCTTTCCATGTCCAAATATCTGACCCTGTGAGTATACAATATACTATCAGCTTGTAATAAAACTTTTCCTAGTCTTACTCAGTGTGATTTTGACTCTTATTCTGTGTTATTCATGCTACTACTACTCCCTTCTTGACATTCTGTCATAGCATTTGCGTGAAGTGTTCCCTCAAAACTTTTCACTTACCCTTTTCTTCAGCAACTCATATCTTTCTCTAACTCAGTCCAAATAATGATTGCTTTTTTATTTCTCAGAAAAGGAAGTTCATTTTTTTCAGCCTACTATATGGTATTGGCAGTATTGAGGTTTTCATGGATTAGTTGTCACTGTAGTGTGTCACATGCCAGTTACAAAAAAGTGTGTTAAAATGAAGATACAAAAAAAAAAAAAAAAGGTCCTGTTCTCTCTGTGAAATAAAACACTATTTTTTCCAAGTTAATTTTGAAGAATATTTTCTCTGTGGATACCACAGATACCATAATGATTAGAAAGTGAGACATTTTTCACTTTTAAATAATTATACTGATTTTGTTGGGGTTTTTACTCATGAAAAAAATGCAAGTAACTTAAAGAGAATGGAACTATTTTGGGGAAAAAAATACATGTTAAAAGTGTTTAAAAATTCTCATTAGCACTGTGAATCCCTTGAATAAACGCGAAAATTCAGTAGCTTCTTTCCCTGATTTTTCTATGTGTGATTTTACATATGAAGTTGATAAAATTGTCAGTGAAGTTAAATTTTGTCAAAACTTTGAATTTTAATCATATTTGAAAGAGCTGTAACTGATCCTGATTAATCCACCAGACCTGACACTTGAACCTACATCTTCATGTGTGATTGGAATAATTTCTCTCTAATGACTTTCATCATCACACTGTATCTTTTCCCTTCTAGACTGAAAATTTTGGTTGCTTGGTGGGTTTTGGGGGGGGTTGTGTTTGTTTATTTGTTTGTTTTCTTGTTTGTTTTTGTTTATTCAGAAAAGAGATGGCTTAATTCCACATTCACAAAAGCACCTCCGGTTCTTTTCTTACATCTGTGTGAAATAACTTCCAGAGCCACAGCAAGTTCCCTCAAAACTAACTCTAATTTCTTTTGAGGGTTGGGGTTTTCTTTTGGCTATTCTTATGCCACATGAGAAGCACCAGATTACATTCAAAATATAAATGACTGTGTTAAAACTCTCTTTTTAAATTTAAAATTGCCCTTCCGTCCTTGCTCCTGCCTGACACAAGGAGCACCTGATTTTCCAGGGAGGACTACTTAGTCAGAGACTCCAGATGTGCCCGTCTAAAGGGATGTCAGAGGCCCCAAAGGCAATGGCAGAGTAGCTCTGATTCCAGGGTTCTGAGGAGAGAAAGAAGAGGCATCCAGGCTGCTCAGCAGAGCTGCTGCTGGATGAAGACATGGCAAGGCAAAGGAAAGCTAAGATAAAATTTTTAAAATGAGACCATTTTTGTTTAGTCTAGTGTTACTACTCCCAAGTATGAGTTTCTATAAACTCTAAATTTCTGTAACTCTGTATTTCTATAAAACTCTAAACATGAGTTTACCCTCAATATGTTTTCTGGTAATCAAATGCTTTCAGACTGCTTTAAAAAACTTCTTAATGCATAATGAAAAGATTGCTTTCTTCATCTTTCCTTCTTTCCTGGGATCAGCTGGCTTATACTCCAAAATATGGAGAATCACAAACCTTCTGATCCTACTTGATGCAATTTTAAGTTCTTTTATTATCCATACAAATACCTATTTTTGTATCCCACTGTGCTTCTATACTATCTATGCTTTTTTTGGCCTGTACAAAGAATATATTCTTTTTGCACTTTAATTTTTATCTCTCTCAAATTCGTTACATGTTGTCTTAAACTGTCATAAAAGTAAACAGTATTTTTGAATGCTGATGCTGTTTTTCATACCTGTTACCACTATATATTCCTGGTCTTTTCAACATCTCACTGAATGAAAGACATACTGTGCTGCTGACCACTCCACACGTACCTCTTTTTTAAGATGAATATTAAATTAGTTGTCCAAAAATGAGTATGAATATTAATGTGATTTATATACTGCCTTGCCATAATTTCAATAATTTCTATACCAGTGTTTTACATTTATCACTGAAATGAAAATGTCCATAAATGTTACACAAATTAAAAAAATTGCAGAAATAGGCAAGAGCTAAGCGGATTTCAAAGTTCAGTAATAGTTCATATATTTTTACTGCAAAGCACCACCCAGTAATAACTGTTTCTTGTTGTTTCAGTCATGATCCTATTCATGGGCTCCCTGTATGTAGAAAAAAATCTGCTGCCATGTTCCTCCAGCAAAAGGTGAGTAGTATGATATCAATCATATGAGGTCCTTAGTAGATTTGGTTAGGAAACTACACTTATCCTTAAAAAAATAGGTGTGGAAAAAGGAAACGGAGAGGACTGAGATCTTTTTCATAATGATTTGCAACTGAAGCAGGGAAAATATTTTAAAATTAAGACAGTATCCCAATACAGGAAATACCCCAATGAAACCAGTAAAATAGAAACCTGAATGTTGATCTCTCACAAAGTATTTCAGTACATAAGTTGAGCCTAGCACGTCCTTTCCTCATAATATTTCATAACAAGCAAATTGCCCTTTTTAGCTGAAAAAATTCTCAGACTCCTAATAATCTTTACAGCTGAATATTCAGTCCTTGAAACAATAAAGCATATAAACATACGAAATACATTCCTAGTGTCAGTTAAAAAACCATGACACTAATGACGTTTGCATATGGTACCTGGACCTAATCACACAAAAACTACTTGAATACCTTTCAGGAACAAATGCCAGTGTAAGATTTTTTCAAAATGTCAATACTCAACACCTCTGATAACTGACTAGTTTTCCAAAGGACCTAGGTCCCTGTACCTTCACTTGAAAATCCAGCTTGAATGACATGCCTTTTGCACTTTGTACAATGATTATGTCCTTGGCAATAGAGCCTCACTTCTATGAAATTCCACCTCAAAACCAGAAAACAGTAAAAATGTTTATATTCTGGTTCTTTCTCCTTTTACTACAAATATAATCCTGACCCTTAAAGTACATTAATAAAACATTTTATTTGTATTTTTAATATACTGTATATTATAAAATTAATCACACACAGACTAGGAAAAAAAAAAGAGGAAAAAGCACTTTATTATATTGGAGGCTTATATCCAATCAAAGCCACAGCTTTACAAACACAAACTTTTCAATGAGATGTATAACAAAAAGTCCTGTAAATTGATTACAAATGTAATAAGAAAACAAAAATTAGTGAATTCCTTCTGTTGAATTAAGCAACTTCTGTTCCACAATTTAGATGCAATAAATTCAACAGTATTCTTAAAATGGTTTAAAAAGGGTTGCCTCCCATGTATAAGAGAGGAATCTAAGTAGCATTATAATATGCAGGAAATTTAACTCACTGAGAAGGAGCATAAAGGTGAGAGGAGGCAATTTAATCAAGATGAAGCCTTTCTAAATAATGAACATCAAGCAAAGAACCATCGCAATTCTGCATGGTTTCTAAACTACATTAGGAAAATAGGTCCCCTGAGTTACTGAATTTATTCCACTGCTCTTGCAAAACTTCACATTATGTAACTCCATATAAACAAATCAAGCCATCTTAAAAACAATTAGACTTTCTCTCTCCATCAATCCTTTAAGAATACCCTTTCAAGAAGCTGACTGGTCTTATATATAGTTCTGAACCTTATTTTAAATTTCAGTCTAAATGTACGCAGACATAGTTTAAATCAGCTAATGCTTAGTACAAAATTATCTAGCAGCTCCAAAAGTTCCTGTGCCTTGGTATTTCTCTAGGGAGTGTTTATAGATGGGAATCATGTCTCTTCCCAGCCTTGTCCAAGTAGTCTATTCTACTTTTTGTTCAGAAGACAGGATACTATCTGTATCTCTTCTTTTTTATCCATTCTAGTTTCAGTTCATCTTTCTCCAACTGCAATTACTAGAACTGTACATAATATCTTAGCGGAAGTCTCACCAATTCATAGTTCATGCTATTATTTCTTTCCCATCTAGTGGAAACCAAGATGCATTGAAACGGTTCTTTGCAGTCATTTTATGAGCAGCTTCATCACTCGGATTCCTCATTTCCTCCTTGCCACTTCCAATTGCTGTGCTCCTCATCTTCCAGTTTATAGCAGCATCTTGTACTAGTACCTGAGTCCTTGGATTTTGAATTTCTAAATTTCATCCTATTCCTATTATTTCAGCTCTCAAAACTCAATTCATTCTTTCTATAAAGTATCTTGATCTTTCTATAACATTAACATTTGAAGCTTTATACCATCCTAAGCTTCATACCATCATTGAACTCATCAGCATACTCCTGAGGGTATTCTGCAAGCTGAGAAACAACGTCATGCCTTTAGATATTTTTCTACTGGGCTTGCTCCAGCTTGATATGTGGCAAATTTGCAGTGGACCCACAACCAAACTGAGGGAAGAACTGGCAGCAAAGAATATTTCTGGCTTACGCCAGTTTTGCTTGTGAGAGCAGGATGAGGTCTCCGTATAAATCAGTTTTGTGTCGATGACACATTACAGTCTACACAGCAGGTGTCACACAGAAGAGATCCCAGAAACTTCTTATACATCCTAACACTTACTGTTTTCAAAAAATTAAGCAAAAAAAAAGGCAGCAAACTCAACTATCACCAAAATTGGACTTTGAACAGAAACTTTTAGAATCGTAAAATTAAGACTGCTCTCTTTCTGTGCTAAACTAGTGAAAAATGTGAACTGACAACAAAGATTGGAAAGTTATTAGTGCAATACCTTAGTGCAATCATCTTTCTAAAAGTCAAGTGTCTAATTTAAGCCGTTATCTTGACTTTCTCTCTCTCATAATCAGAGAGAGATAAGAAGGGGAAATTAATCGCATTCTAAAATTCATGTCTTGCATTGATGGAGTAAACTCACCTTTGTCATCCTTATCTTTCTCTTCACCGACCCTCGGGGAGGCCTAAATGACTAGCACTGACCAATTAGCTAAACATCAACTGTAACCATGTATTTTAATATAATAATTTATTTAAAGATTCTAATGATTCTATGAACCATTTTTTTATGATATGCATATATGTAGCATCTGACCAATAAAAAAATACTAAAGGATTACTTTCAAGTTTAATCATTCGTGCTTACAACTGTGCCTCTAAAATTTTAGACTTAAAGGAAGAAATTTTGTAAATTTGATTATCAAAAGAAGAAAGTGAATGCTACAGGGAGGCACTGATGAATCTTCAGTCATCAAATGCCAGGTGAGGAGTTTATATTTGTGTTTCAAATTGCTTATGGAAAAAATGCAGATGGTGCTCTGCATTGGAAGGGCAATAAATGAATCAAAGTGAGGGAATGGTAGTATGCCAACACATCACTGAATAACAACTGACAAAATGCACTGAACTACATAACTGTCTGACATGTAAAGGATTTAATTTTAATAAAGCAATATAACTATAAATTTTCTCCCCATCCTAACTTTTTAGCAGTGACTAAACCCGTAATGCAGGTGACTGTCAGTTATCTTACCTGGCAGAGTGTATGGCATTTAAAACACCTGCTCATCTTAATAGGTTTTCAAGTAAGTGTTTAATATAAGGCACAGACCAAATATTTTTATATTATTGAAATAGATTTTTCTTGGTAGAGTGTTTCTATGAACACACAGTTTACAATGTTATGAAACAATTTTCCAGTATTTTTTAATCCCTGTGTAAGTCTACTGAGTTTACACCTCAGGAGTTCAAATGTAGTTCCCGCACTTTCCACAAAATATAAGCAGGCATCATTGATGTAACAATCCTTTTTCTCTGTGCTATTATGCTGTAAGGCCTTTGAAATGAGCTGAAGGAACCAAGGAGCTTTGCTTCTCCTCTTGTCCTTCACTTTGCTGGGCCCAAGATTTTATTTTCTACCTATAGATTTTTTATTATTATTATTTTTTCCAGTGAAGAAAAGGGTGAAAAGCTCTCTGAAATAGTTCAAGGAGGGACACAGGGAGGAGGAGGAGGAGGGAATTGTTTCTAAGCATCTTTAAACACAATGCTTTCTCAGTTTGACGTTAATTTGCTTATTCATGGAGTTTCAGGCCCCTCACTTCTCTGCAGGAGGTAGCTGGATATAGTTTTCTTGTAGTGTGAAAAGGTTAATGTTTTTGGTGAAAAATTTTGCTTTGTGGAAATTATGTTTGATATTAAAAATATCCACATCCCCCTCAAGCAGCACTAATACCTAGCTCTGGAGATAACGAGAGCTGTATGGCCACTGAACTGAACAATGATCACGCATTTGCAAAGAATCACAGCTGGGCAAAGGCTTTGCCATATTAAATTCATGAGAGGTTTTATTGCCTATTTCTGAAAATTATTCAAATGTATAAGTGGACTTGGAAAGTAAATCATCATGGAATTACACAAAGTATTAAATACGCAGAAAACTTAATTTCCTAGTAAAATGAAACATATCAAAATAACATTGTGGTTTACAATTCACGGAGATATCTGTAATGTCTACTATAATGTCCACTATGCTTAAATTTGGTATTCAACTGAATGTTGACTTATCACTCAAATTACATTGATGAAGGAAATTAAAAAATGTTTAATCTCACCAAAAATTCACAGGCAATTAATTTTTAAGCAATGTATCTATATTTCATTTGTTAAGCTTTGATTCTGCAGCAGAAGAATAACTGCAAGTGCAGTGAATGAGTACTGAAAGAATAGAAAGGGGAACAGTTTTTCTCCTTATGAAGAAGGAGTAACATCACTTTTTTTAAAATCTTTCAGCAAAAGATACTTTTGAGATTAAAAGGATAAGATTTGCAAAACTCTGTGAAAAGAACACATAATGAAATACATAACTTCTATTTAAAGATACTATTTTGAATGAAAACATTGTGTATTTTAAAGCAGCTACTTTGCTAAAACACTTTATAAACTGTTTCAATAAAATTCCATATATTCTATTATGTAATGCTATTAAAGTGGTATGCCCAAACTACTTGTTGTCATCCCCCACAAAAAATGTGTAATTTTATATGGCATTAATTTGCTTTTTTCACTTAATCATATGAGAAATTAGATAATAGATTGTTTTCAAGCTTTTAAAATGATCTCTTAACCCAGTATTCAATAGCTTCAACTCACCAGCTGAGCTGTGCAGTTCTATGTCTAAATATCACGTGATATTGCTTCTGTTTGCTGAATGAAAAATCTAATCTGTATAAATAAAAATAATGTCTGAAAAAAATCCCTGAGGCTTGATACTCCCAGGAAGAATTTGAGTAACATGAGACAATCATAGGCAACAGACTACTCTTTTTTCTTTTCCTTTTGCCAGAACTTCCTAACTTCAGAACATAGTGAGTTCTGTGTTAAAATAATAATAAAAGACATTAAGTTACAGATTAATGGGAAAGGAATGAGAAGAATTGTATAGCTTATATTTATTAATGGCTGTTTAACAGATTTTCAACTCAATTTTCTCTTTTCACATTTATTCTGAGAGCCTGGCATGCTTTATATTCTTTAACTTCCAAGAGCCTGGTATTCTTTATATTCTTTAACTCCTTAACATGTCATCAGCTGCAAGTATTAGTGGTGTAAATGAGGTAAAACCAGTATTCCTGCTCACAAAAGATAGCGAACCCCTATTTCTGCCCCAGCCATTGTTTGACGGTGGGAGTCTGGGCAGGGCATGCAGATACTGCAGGATACTGTTCCATGCATCTTTTCCATCTCGGGCTGCAAACGGTGCTCTTTAATGAATCTGTCAGCTGGGTGATACAAGGTCTCCAAAGTTATTATCTGCTCTCTGCAGTCGTTGTCAGTCATAAATCCATTCACCAACTGTTTGTGTGCCTCGATTCACAGCTACAGAACCAAACAATAATATGCTGGGTCTGCTGCTGAACTAGCTCTACTGATGCCTCCAGCCTGCAGCTTCAGCTACTGACAGAATGGAGCGGAGATCGTGATCAGCAATCGGCTCTCTTCCACAGTAAGGGAATACTACCTTGCTAACGAGTATTCCTCATTATGGCAAGGACCTCACATTATGCAAACACAGCATAGGTCTAAGCTTTTACCTACTGCCCTTGTTTGAGGACATGAATGGTTTTTAGATTACTGGAGGGCAGAAAGGAGAGAAAGGTCAAAAACACCTTCTCAAGCTATGAAGAATTCTGGATAACTATTCCTAAAGTATTTAAGCTTAACTTCTGTTCAGTCTTACCCTACATTTAAAAGCATTATCTTCAGTAGTTGCTATATGTATCTACTATTTGCAAATTCTCTTCCGTATGACAACATGGTTTTTTATCTGTATAGGAGTGGACTCATTGATTCTGTCCGAATATAGTAATATTCCCTTTAGGCTCCTGCTGCATTCCCACTATAGGTCTGCAGCTGGTTTCCATGTGCTTGGCCAAAGGAGGCTTTCGTCTTCTAATGGAAATTCAACCAGGAATCAAGAAACTTTGCTGTGCCCCTTGCAAGGGTTACTGTAGGTCTGGTGTTTGTACAGTTCATCCTTTTAAAAACCTTTTCATCCTAGCTTTGACTGGGATTATTAGGAAATGAAAGAAAGGCTTTGCATGTTGAAATATGTCCGTGTTTCAAGTGGGGACAAGACTCAACTCCCCATCCCTCCTTTGTATGTGTTCCTCAACCACACTGGAAAAAGGAACAACTTCCATTTATCAAACACCTCTCATTTATGCGTTGTCCTCTGGCTGACAAAGGCAGGCTATTTCATGAGCCAGCTGAACTTTTGATCTGACTGTCAAGGTACTGAAGGACAAACTGAAACTGAGTATTTGGTCAAACTTGAAGTTAGCACTAACCTTAATATTTACTCATAGGATGATTGTTTGCGGTGGTAACTATATTTACCACAAATGAGTAAGCACAGATGGTTCTTAAATGACCAAAGGTCTGGCTGTGTTCAGAAAAGACCAATCAAACATTTGGTTATCTTATTTCAGTAGTGGCAAAGTAATAAACTCACCTGTCCATCCCACAGCCACTGAATGGCTGAATTCGTTACGAATCCAGAGATGTTTCTNNNGGGAGGGAAGGAGCATGAAAACCAGGCTCAGTTCCTCTCTTCACAGGGGCAATGACAGAACTCTGATTTAATGAAACAACTATCAAAGCTCTGAGGCATGAAAAGAAAAGCATCTCTTCTCTGTGCTACTNACTGTCAAGGTACTGAAGGACAAACTGAAACTGAGTATTTGGTCAAACTTGAAGTTAGCACTAACCTTAATATTTACTCATAGGATGATTGTTTGCGGTGGTAACTATATTTACCACAAATGAGTAAGCACAGATGGTTCTTAAATGACCAAAGGTCTGGCTGTGTTCAGAAAAGACCAATCAAACATTTGGTTATCTTATTTCAGTAGTGGCAAAGTAATAAACTCACCTGTCCATCCCACAGCCACTGAATGGCTGAATTCGTTACGAATCCAGAGATGTTTCTACAATCTCCTTTCTTCACTACTACACTGTTCATAATCAACTTTAGATCAAAATACAAAGTTTCCTGCTGAATGGTGTGATAGGTTTGGTTTTATAGTTCTTTATCATGAGATGGAACTGAAGTGATTTTGTTTGGCCTAAAAGCTACCATTTGTTTACTATCTATTTTTCACTAATTACCCCCCAAAGAGTACTGTTGCTTGCAAGAATGCTTTAAGCTATCATTTTACTTACACGTAGTAATTAAACATTTCCTTGCAATTGCCAAAAAATACATGNTATCCAGTCATCTTGTACAATTTTCCTTATCACTGGAATGCTTTGGATTTCTTTTTCTTTTCTTTTCAATTTGCCTGTGCCAGTAAGAAAGAATTTACATTTTAAAAAGCGCCTGGAGTGGAGGGAGAGGAGGCAGAAGGAGTTATCCCCTACGTACACTCTGGGGGGGAGCAGAAATGGGATGAGGGAGATCAGCTCCTCTCTGCTCAGTCACTCCTTCAGTTCAGCTCTGGGCACAAGCACCAGCTTCTGCAGCTCAAGGATCTGTGATGGAGCATCCAGTCACGGAATGGATGGAACATCAGTCACTGTGATGGTACGTCATAGTCACCGAACGCACACTGCAGTTACCTTTGATGCTGACTACAAACACAGGGTGACGAGTGTCAACTACCCAGCTTCATTTGAATGAAATTTTTTTTGTTGGGTCTGCCTATCAGGAGCAGTGGTTTCCTGCAGCGTGGGCTTCACCTTACCCCATTGATCGTGCAATACAGAAACATTGCATAATGCTAAATTCAGGAGGTGCTACAATGCCTTTAGCTAAAGGGGCATGCCTAGTTGTTAGCATCTCGCCCACAGGAAAGCCAGTTATTTCAAGAAGCAATTTGAAGTAGTAATTTTGAAAAGGAAGACAGAAAAAGGTACAATTGTGTTGAAATTATGAGATTTTATATACATCGTTTAATCGTTGTAATGAAAAGAAGAAAAAAAGTTTTATTAGGACCGTAATTGTTACATCTGCTTGGTATGGTGCCATCACCTATGCTACTAGCAGCACCTGCACAACCAAGAACAGAAACACTGGCATGATACAGTTGCTGACCCTGGAAATTCTGGCTCTAATAGGATCTAGTTATGGCTTGCCACTTCTTTTTGTATTAATTTGTGGAAAATGCAAATTTATTAAAAATAATTTGCTTTTGAAATGGATCGATTTCAAAGACTTGAATGGTAGTAAGTTTATCATGCATGGGAATATCTATCCAAAGCTAAAGGGAGAGACAAAGAGATTCTTCAGTAAACAAAGATGGCCCAGTTGCTCAGTTATAGGATCTATTGCTTTTCTTGGCCTCTGATCAGGGACCTGAGACTGGCCTTCACTTCACAGGAGTGCCCTACTGATGAGGAAAAGGTTCTTCTGGGCTGGGCATCTCTCTGGGTCTTTTCTGCTTTCCCTAATAAGTATGTATCACGGTAGAGAGAGGCAGAAAGTTCTCTTGTTTTTCATAAGGATAGAACTAACGATGCACATGATCGCATTTCACTTTGCTTTTCCAATAAAGTATAATCACACAGAATCAAGGTGGTGGGAAACACTGATAAAGACTCATCCCACACAGATGCTACTTGTGGGAAGGAAGAGCCTGCTCAGGACCACTGGCTGCAATTACTCCACCTCCCTGCAGGCATTTTACATGTAAACACCTGAGTCAGCGTCAGCTGCACTACTAAGATTTTTTTTTTTTTTAAAGAACCACAGGAGCTTAGAGGAGACCAGAAAACCTCTGGTTGAGCAGGTAACATCATTAATACTATTATTACTTTATATCTATTGTTTAACATATACAGTCCAAAACCTTCTTGCATACCTTATTTGAGCATACAGCTTGCTACCGTATGATGCAAAGAGCCATTCCATTCATAAAGCAGATTTGAAGATTATAATTTATTTTTTTAGATAATCTAAAATTGTTTGTCAGACTGTTTGCATCTCCAGCTTCACCTGAATCACTGAATTTAACACACAATATCACACAATATTCAGGATTCTGTGCCTTCTGCCCCAACAACTGCAACAGTCTGACAAACTGCTCCTCTTCTTCATGTTCCCAGGTGTTGTGTTTCATTCATTCTTATAAAGTATCTGTAATCTTCTTATCTTCTTTTTCTCCTTACCTTGCCTTCGTCTAGTCTTGGAAGTATAAAGCAATTCAGAGATACCTTCTTAGGGAAATGAATTTATGGTACCTGGAGGCTTCTCTGATAAATGACAGCCATAGCAGTAAAGTAAGACTCCAAGCAACCTTTTGTACTCCGTTGAAAAGCATCGTTATAGACCTGATGGTTCCAGAGGAACACCTGTGAGCAACAGGATGTATCTTCTTGTATTCTAGAATTATGGAACTTACTAGGTACAAAAAAAACTTACTAAGTTTTGATCAAAGATAATTCTTTAATTAGAAAAAAAATGAGAAATAAGAGAGCTACTAGGGATAGAAAAGTGAATGGAGCCCCTCCCTGACTATCCCCCTTTTATGGTGAGCATGACATCACATCGTATGGTCAGCCTGGGTCACCTGTTCTGGCTCCTTATTAACTCTATACTAGATGAAAAAAGGACAGGAGTATATTCTGCAAAGAACATATTTTAATGCATTTATAGCTTTCTTCAAACAAACAGACTAATGATCCTTGTGATATTTCTGGTTGTGAAGAAATAGTTCAGTGCATCAACTATTCAGTCATCCAAATGAAATAAATCTTACATAAAGAGTAAGTTTTTATTCTCCAAAAAGACAGAGAAAAAGTTCTTTGTAATAGGGGACTACTTCACACATGTCTATGGAGATTTAACTCTCAAATGATGACAGTGTATTTCTGTGATGATAATTTCACAGAAACATGCAGGGAAATTGTTTTATTCAATGTAGCTGGGTTCATCCAAAGGTAAAGTCATAAAGCTGTAACTGTTAAAGAGAGATAATGGAACTTCTGTCAAATAATATCTTTATTTTCTTTTTTTCCTTCTTCCATAACAAGCTTGGGAGAAGTGGGCAAAATATCTTTACGAGGCTATGGAAAAACCATGAAGGTAGTGAAAGGCTAGCAAAGGGTTCTTAAAAAATTCTGGAAACAATTTTAAATTAAAAGGACCTAAGGATTACTTACATTTTCTTTGACTTAACAGAAATCAGATTTATAAAATGCATATCTATTTCTTCCTATCTTAAGTATTTTTAGGAGCACTCTGCTCAGCACCTTAAATTTTAGCAAAATTTACACTAGTTTTAGAGTAAAGGAGTCTTTGCTTCCATGGAATAAGAAGCAATTAGAACCACTGTTTGTGAGTACGATAGCCTCCAATGGCTATTGTTTCACATGTGCAATTGACAATCTAAGTCCATTTTTATCCTGAACTAGTACTCTAAACACCATCACCAGCACTGACAATGGCATCGCATCAACAGGCTGCAGCACAGGACCCTTGGCGAAGCTGACCTGCCGGCTGCGCAGCTCTGCTGAGGAGGGTTCTGCCAGCTGGGCAATGCAAAACGCTTGGTTTTCTTTAAAAGAATTTTTGTTGTGCTTTTTTGTTTTGTTTTGTTTTACTTTGGTTTTTAAGCATGCAATGGATAAATAAAAGATCGCCAGGCCCCTTTTCAGTCTTCAAGAGACACGTGGTCTAAACCACAAAGTTTTCTGCAATGGCCATAAAATTTCAGGGAAACATTTCCAAGATAGCAGTAGCACATCTGTGCAACACACAGGCTGTGAGAGAAACACAGGTAACTAAGCTGCTAAGGCAAGGAAAGGCTTTTCATTTGTGTTCTGTTTCTTAGCTGAATGTGAAAACAGAGCCGGAAGAATTTTGAATGTCTTCACAACAAATCGATATATTTTAAAGCTGCATAGACAGTGAAATACCATTTTGAGTAGGCATTATCAATATATAGCACATGGGCTCTATGATGCAAATTCCTGACAACTGCAAAACCAGAAGATTGCTTCAGCTAAAATCTCAGTGTTATGTAAGAACCTTACTATAAATAATAATTACCTGTGGTAACCTAATGATTTTAAAGGCTAAAGCAGCAGCCATGTCAAGTGTAAGGTGGCAGTTCCTTCTGTTTTTCACATCTGTTACTGACATTTTGTCAAATTGATAGCCAGCACAGAAGCCCTTTCTGCCACCCAGGGAAAGTGCGTTAGAAGTTGCATATAATGTCAATTATAAGTTCTGGTTTGAGCAATTTTGTGCCTTTAGCCCTGGTGTGACATAGAAACCCAGGCAACCCCACGGAGGAATCGCTTTCAGCCGCTGCAGATAGAGACAGCTCATTTTCTCAGCCTGCCACAGGATTGTTCCCTACTCTGTTGATAACTGTTCTGCAAATGTAAATGTCACATGCAATGGGGCATACACCTAATATTAATGGATATGCCACAGTACAATGCTTTCATTATTCACTTTTTTCTCCTTTTTCCTGCTTTGTCACATTATTCTATGTAATTACAGCACTGCACCTTCCCTCGGGAAGCTCTCACTTTGTTGGCATAAGTGGTACAGCATCTTTCAGAAAATGAAAGCTTTCTTTTCCTGCCATGGCAAGACTGTGGAAGGTTTAGATGAGGCTCCTATCCTAACCCACCAAAACAGATAGTTTCTGTGGAGGGTTTTGAGGAAAAAGAGAATGAATGTTCTCTGCCAGATATAAAGACTGCCTTTGACACAGGCATCCACAGGGGAAGATTCGTAGACTGAGAAACTGTGAAAGAAGATAAAAACTGAGGTAAAAACAAGGAAGAGTTAAGGTTTATGTGTGTCCCAAATAATTTCTGGGTTTGGTACTGTTTGGCAAGGTTACACTATCCTTTGCTATCTTCCCCAAATCATGAATTCTTACAGAGCAAGAACCAGTTTCTTAAATATTTTGCAACCAGAAATTTAAAACACAAATTTTCAGCAATAAAGAATTATATTTTGATTTACTGAGTTACATATACTACTGTTTTTATTGTGCCATTGCTTTTCAGTCAGAGTTAGTCACTGATTTTTACAGTTTTGCTTTACAGTCAAGGGCAAATATAGTCCATTAGAGTTTTAAATCACTTTTCCCCTTTTTATAGTATTTCATTTACTTCCTTTCAGAATTTTTTCTAGCAAAACTGTTTGAACAGTAAATACTGTTGTCTGCCTTACAGGTGCACCTGATGGAGCAGGGATTATCAGCTGCTATTCTGTCTCTGCCCATGCAACCCAAAATCTTGCAGCTGGCTGAACTGGGGATGTGAGGTGGTGTCCAGGTAATTATTATCATTGATTGGTCTCACTTCAGGTTTCTTCTGTTATTTTATTTGCACTGTCCACTTATAGAAGCTGCTGATCCTCAAAGTGGGGGAAATGCAGGTAGAAATAAAAGGCTCATCTCTATCCCTTTGCCCAAAAGTCAGAGGGCACACCAAATAATTTCTGATTTTTTTTTTTCCAGATAAGGTCATGTACTGCCCAATGGGAGGCTCTTCTCAGCAGAAGAATTCAAGGGCCATCAACAAATCCCTCTTTATAAGCTCCTGTGTCTGTCACAGTTCTTCCCTAGAACAAGCCTCTCCCCCCGGTGCAGTCCCAGTTCTTTCCTCTCTTCATCCCTCCCTCCCTCCCTCCCTCCCACTTCGCATAACCTTCGGCTCCTGCTACTTCCACCTGCTTTTCAACTCCCAGGCATACCATAGGAAAATACCACAGGATGCCTTTCCACCACCTCTGTTACACTAATCAGTCATCTTTTGGGGCTCTTTGCCTCAGTTTTCCTTTGTGCTAGCCTTTTGGGCTGCCTCTGGTGTCGGTGGTGCTCCTGGCTGAGGTGAGGCCATGCCGACTGACCCTGCCCAGAGGAGGGCCGAAGCGCTGCTGATGCTGTGCGGGAGTGAAGCACCAACAAAGACAGACAGGCTCTTCTGCCAGGTGATCGCCTGCTCCTCTCACTTGCTTACATGCTCTACAAAGTCAGGGGAAAGAATGACCTGTCCCTGACCTGCAAAAAAATGTTGAAAAAGAAAAAAAGCATAGGGACGTCTCTTAGTTAGAGGAATTGACTGATTAAACTCTGGTAACCAGCTCCTATTGAATGTCTAGTAAGAAATACTCAAAAGACTTGCCTTCAGTTTTCATTTAAAAATTGCTCAGGGTTTTCTTCAAAACTTTATATAATTATTCTTACATTTACATCACTGAAGTGAACTGAAGTTCAGCCAGCTCTGCCTGACCATATACAGATATCCAGCACTGCCCATAACAAGAGGCAGTTGATGAACAAATACTTACTCTAGAAGGAGACTGAACAGCTGCTTATGTGAAAATCACATTTTCCTGACCCCAGACTGTACAACGTGAACACATAGCATTGTGCATTTTTATGAAAAGATCTGCTTTCATTATGCTGTTAGTAAATATTTAGTGTTTAGAAAAATGTGTTCTAAGGTTTTGTTGATTTTATTAATTTTTTTTGGTTGCACAAATCTGCAGGAAAAGATAAGTTTAGTTCATTTTAAGGAAACACATGGACACAAAAACATTTTACTTCTATATTCATTACTGAGTCTCTGTTCTAATAGAGGTTTCTTGAATTAACCTTACAATATTTTTTCAAGGTTAGTAACCACTTGGACAAAACTGTTAATTTAACATAGAATAGAATACAAAGGACTGTTTAAAACATTCTTTTGTAGAGAAAAGGTTTCAGTTCTACTGCTATTCTCTAAAGCCTTTATAAATCTATATTCCATGTCTTAGTTATATAAATTATTACATTTTCAAGGCAGACATGGTTTAATTACTCAAACCTCAAGAAAGAGGATGAGGTTGGGAGAGAAGAATGGTTTAAAAGTCAAGATAAAAATAATCAATCTTTCTTTCTTTCTTTCTTTCCTTCCTCTCTAACAAGGCAAATAAAAAAAAAAAATCTGCACAGCAAGGATTACTTTCTCACTCATAATATTATATTAGATAATATTGAGTGCTATTTCCTTCTACACATACAGGACACAAGCACAATCATTCTAGTGTAACTGGGATAATTGCTACCAGTTATATCTATCTGGTGTGAATCACAGAGTTTTCTCTTGCTAAAAGGTAATTTGTGCCATATTCTAACTGAGACTGAAAAACAAAAGTTAGTTCCTTCTTGTTTGTTTCCATTTAAAAAAAAAAATCTATTTAACATGTAACCCTATGATAATTTCTGTGAAAAGAAAGCAGATTATGTGTAAAATCTGGCTCTGGTATAACTTCATGCCTTCCCAGCTAATTTTTTATAGTTATCATGAACATGGCTGAAATTGTTAATGAGCTTGCTCTGCAATTTCATATGGAAAACTGTTAGAAATCTAATCCATAATGCAAGACAGCAGAACACTTTATAGGTAAATTACCCACAACACAGCAATAAATCAAAGTAAATCCCATCTGTCATTTTAGAAGCAGTGTGAGTCTATTACAGTTTGGCACAGGTATGATGCAGCCGGGTAGATAGCACTTGGCTTGCACAGTACCTGCTACTGGGAGGAACCAATCGTCTTTTTAGAGATTCAAGGCAAAAATAACCAGCCCAATTACCACAGCAAGATTGACCATAATGAGAAGCTGAAACACAATAACGAAGTAACAGGACAAAAGAGGAGAGCACTCCAGTGAGAACATTTTGATTGATTTATGTTCCCCTCCAAAAGTCTTACCCTAGAACTGAGCGTACTATTCAGTTCCACTTGAAGAGAAACAAACATGTTCATTTTGTTATCACTGTATTGTTAAATGTGAGTAACTTCTGATTTTTAATTAGGAGGAGAAGGGGACTAGTTTTTGTCCTTATTTGTTGCAACAGTATCTGTTGTTCTTTCCCATTTCAAAACTTGGGAAGATCAAGGTCAAATTAAATATCACAACTATGTGCAGCAAAAATTCAGCTAATTGTAATAAATGCAAATTGATAAAGATTAGCTTACAGAAAGAGAAAGTAAGGGATGCCAGTAGAGGCCCTATCTTGACACAACAGATATTTTCATGTTCAACGAATAAGTGTCTGTGCAGCACACACTGGCTCTCATGGCTGTATTTATATATTCATTTATATGTCAGAGGATTGAGTTCATGACGGTCTTATTTATACATCAAAATATTTAGAAGAATGCACTCAAATAAAAGAATTAACATACCCACAAGTTTTTATGTGCCTGTTCTTTTTAAATAACAGCATGTCCCATGTGAAATAGAATATCTGAAAAGTTTTTTCTAGGCTGCAGCCATGTGTTTTTTCCCTTTCAGGATGATTTGTAATTTGGTTATAACAAATATCTTTTAATAATTTGCTTTATTCTAAGAATCGCTTACTACAAAGATCAATAAGGCTCACAGAAGACAGGAATACTACATCTATCCATTTAGCAGCCTGTCACCTGATGTTTGCCAAAACAGCATAAGATGATCAGATGATTCAGAAATAATCCAAAAGACTTTCAGTCCCTTTTGTACCTATAAGACAACCTGGACTTTCAAATAAAGTCACAAAACCAAGAATTATAACTACCAGAAACAATCCACAGATACTGTCTAAAGCAATGAAGCTCACTTATGCCTAAATGTTTAGGGAATAATGAATTTTCTACTTTGCAATGGTACGATTACTATACTGCTTTTGGCACAGTCAATACTCAGTCCTGAAGGCCTGAGACTGTACAAAACTTTTAGCACGTCTCATACCCGATCATTGATGACACACTTCAAAAATTGTTTACTATTTAAAATACTGTGCTGTGGCAAAGCTAAATAGGATATATATCTATTCAAGCTGATGAGATTTTTATTAAAACTTGCAAAACTACAGGCTGATAGTCAGTGACAAGATTTTGTTTTATTTCCCTTTTCTTTTTCTTGCGAGTAGATACAACTACAGGATAAGGTGAACCATCCCTTATTCTCCAAAATAAGTAATTCATTTGGGGTGGCTTGTATACTGTAGCACAACTGCACAGAAAAGATAAGATTTATCTGCAAAATGGCTCACCTTCTCCAGTGGTTTGAACATGACATGAACTGTTGCTAAAATTATGCTGTGTAAGTGAAAACGGACTACTGTTAAGTAAAGAGAAGTTGAGACCAGTCACAGAATATTTTCATGTTACACTATCTTCAGGCTTTCTAAAAACCACTATGAGCATTAGAAAAGCAAGAGGTCCATTTTTTAAAAAGAAATGGGAACACCATGAAAAGCTACTGAACTTACAAATCAGTACTTCATGAGAAACTTTGCTGCTCAGATCAGATCAGATCTAGAAATAACATGCTAAAACTCCAGTATTGCAAGTTCAGCTGGGTGTCTAACATTCAAGTTCTGTGATTCGTATTTTGAACATCTGTCCAGTTTAAGCAAAAAAAGTCAGAACAACTAGATTGTCAAGGATTTTTATGAGTGGTATATATAATATGTAGGCAACTGAAACTCTTCTTTATCAGTTTCACGCTATCTCACCTGACTCTGGATTCTAGCAAGGGCAACAATTATATTTACATTTATATGTATAGGTATATTTATATTTTGTTTAATTAAAAATATACCAAAATCTGGTATACAACTAGCTAAACAGTGATGTGGTCCTGAGTTTGCCATAGCTCCTCCTTTCCTCTGCCTTTGCATCATGACCAGAATTGCCATTTCCAAGCGGAAGTACGGAAGTTCCTGATACTTACACATGAGATACTTACAGATATCTAAGATTTTGAGAAGAGTCTCCTAGACGCCAAAGCAGTACTAGTAAGCGTGCTGAGAACTTGGCTCGAGCATGTACCACAGCCTTGTGGAGGGGAAGGGAAAGGGAAACGCGCTTCGGCCACTGCTGCACCAAAGCTGCTCCTGACAGCTCGCTGCCTCTCGCAAGCGCAGGTTGAGTGTCTGCCCAGGGACTACGTGCACAATTTAGGTATCCAAACTGGAGCTGTGAGGGGCAGACTCAAAAAGCTGATGCAAGGCCTCGTACTGCAAAATCTAAAGCCGCCCTCCCACCCTAACTCTGTTATTCATTTGTAAACATTTCTTTGGATGCTAAAAAATGAAAAATGAGCAGTTGGTGCTTCAAATCCCAATGCTGTCCATGTAAAAATATACAATGATAATTAGTAAGTTGTTTTTTAAACTATCTTTATATGCAATTATTGCCTTTTCTCTGTAGAAAAGTATGTTTAGGTCCTTTTCTCCCTTTGAACTAGACTGTTTTAACTGAATATGTGCTAAAAGACCATAAATCAAGAGATAAGATAAAAGCAGAGTATAGGGTTAGAAGGAGATGTTGTCTGGGACATTTGAAGTTGATGTCAAGCCCAGAATTCTTTCACAGCTTTAATAATGGTTTAACTTATCTTCCCATGACTGGGACAGCATCCACTATATGGAGATAGTAGTCATTTTTTTCCATTTCCTATGATATGCATATAATTAAATATATTCTATGACTCTTTACTACTTGCAATTGGTAAAATTGCTTTGATTATTTTTTCTATTTTTGAAACCTTGTGCGGTTGTTTGAGTTGCCTACCAATAGAGAAAAATCAAAACATATGAAATGATAGCATAATGGAAATGGATCTAATAGCTGTCATTTTATCAAACCAATCTAAATTCTATGCTATGAGGCAATCTGTATGCTACTACAACTCTTGTCTCTATTAGCTTGTTGTGACTTTGTTCCTGGATATTTTAATGCCCATGACAGACTAGAACAGAGGACACATTAACGTGTCCTCAATCAAGATTATTCAATGACATCCACAGCATTAGGTGAACATCTTCCTATTAAAAACTGCCAACATCTAAAGAAGAAGTATTTAACTAACGATCTTCACTTCCTTGTCAAGGGACTGCTCATTTGGCTGCTTTGATTCACGCTAGCTTGTTAACAAGTTCTGCATACACATTTCTGGTTGTTGCAAATAGATGTCACCTTTGCAAAGGCAAATGTTTTTGATGTGGTGACTTCTCAAATATTAGAAAACATCAAAGGTGTTATCACTTAAAGTATTACTTTTATTTACTACTGAATTCATCTTTGACTTATACAAAAGATGGGAAGGAGAGTGCTAACATGTCATTGATTCATTGATTTATTCAGTCCTTTTATAAGGTAGAATTGTCTGTGAGACTTTCTTACTGAAAAGAGAATATGGATTGAGTATACCTGGCTTGGATATACTGTCTTTCTCCTTTGTCAGGTATTGGCCCTTCGGTCACTGACACCAAGATCTGATGTATGTATTCAATATGAGAGGTATTTTTTCTCTGAGAACAGTCACACTCGCTTTAGCAGAGAAACATCTAAACTTTATCAAAGTGACCAGAATGTACCAATGTATCTTTTTTCTAGCATTTCTTGGTATGTGATTTTATTTTCTACCTTCTACATTTGACAGCTTATAATCATTGTTAATTTCCTCTGATAAATTATGTCTTTGGCCTATAACAATAAACATGTGGAGCAATATTTGCTTTCTTACCATGCTTTGATTTCTCTCAGCATGCAATGCTTGGCACAGGTCAAATTCTTACCTAGTGCTCTCAGATACTGTTTGATGTATTTGGCTTAATGAAAGCTCTCTCTTGTCTTCCTGTGTTTATTTCTTCCATTTTGAATTATGCCTGTTCTACTTTTGCATACCCTGACCTTTAGGAGGATCTGAATGAGGAAGATAGGGTGATTTCAGCAAATATGTCACTTCTAGCTGCTTTCAGTGTGAGAAAGACCAGAACTCTCCTTCCATTAGTTGCATTCCACAGATACATTTATGAAATATTATTTTAGCTACAGCAGAAAAAACAGTTGGAAAAAAAAGGGGGATTAGATTTTGGCATGATGTTGCTCAGAGAAGAAACAAAGAACAACCTCTTTCTTCATCTCCGCTACGATTCTATGTTGCCTAGCAATTCACGTTAATTACATTATTTTCTGTAACTCATAAAGATAACAAAGGAGCCAATAAATGCACAATCTTATATATGCAAGACTAAAAAAAAAGAAGTTGACCCTAGAACTTAAGTCCAAAAAACCTAAAACAAGTCATAGTATCCTGATTATTCCAATTTTTTAATTCTAGGAGAAAAAAAAGCTATGTACTAGGCAAAAATACATCTTGCAGTATATATATTAAAACTGAAACCTCTGGCTTGAGATTTGATTTACCTTCTTCTCAAATCTTAGTTAAGTGAAATATAAGCTATTTTTATCTGCCAATAATTTAGAAAATGTGCTAACAAGATGGGTAGCACAAACCTTTGAAATGGGTCTTTGAAATATCCATTTATCTCATTTGCAGGGTAAAGAAAAATATACAATATTCATTAGCACTCTATAGCAATGGCTTATAATTCTTAGGCTACAATCAAAGCTTTATTTCAAAATACATGATTAAACTATGATAAAGCAATGGGCAAGAATTTACAAACATGTCAGTATAGTTGTTATAGCTGATAATACACATATGATTTCATCATCTCAGAAATCAGTAGAAAATAATTCTTTAATTAAGACTTTTTTTAGCTTTAGCCCATAATGACTAGCATACAAATGGCTACCAGAAAAAGAGAAACATTTTTCTAAAGCACAGAAACATGCAATTTCTGGCTCATTTCTTTCATCCCTGATTGTCAGTACTATGCTATGCTTTTGCCTCTGATGTCAGGAAACAAGTAAGAAGCAAAAACAAAAAGAAGAATGAAAATGTTGAGAACTGGAGGAACTGAAAAATGCCAGACATTTCTATGCTGATGTTTAATAAAGTGTGCGCATAAAAAACAGAGGAAAAAAAGAAGCAGCTTTGTTTGCTGTTATGTGAAAACATGAGAAATGCAATATCATTTGACTGCTACTGGGTTTTAATTTACACCAAAAATGCAAATGAAACTAGTTTGCTCAACACAGTTTAAAATATATGAGTATCTTTAGACGTGCACTGTATTTCTGATGCTCAAAACATTGTGATATCATGGTGCAGCCAGTAAGGTCTGAGGATAATGATTAAGATGTTTCAGGTGGATGGTAACATTTCTGTTGATTTCATACATTGGTGTATGTGTTTGTATATATGTTGATCCTAACCTCTAATGACATTGTAGTTATACTAGGTTTCAGGTTTCCTTCTCTATGTCTTCCTTCATGTCCATGGTTAAGATGTTTCTGCTCCACAGCTCCCTACAAGTGTGCCATTTTGATAAATTTACTTCCCTTTCAGCAGGCAGAACAGACCAACAAGCCAGTTAGTTTGGGTTACATGACCTATCAGGATTAGCCCCATGACTTTATACTGAGATGGATTAGGGGGTTTCGTGTGGTCACTGACAAAGCTCAGATTTTTAGAGGTTTTAATGCTCACTCATCCTCTCCTCCTAAACCTCTCATTCTCACATTTCAAGATAACACTCTGTGGGCTTTCTTGCTTGCAAACTTCTGTTTTAAACAGATGTGAGATTAACGTGTCAGCTACTGGCTATTTTTTCTGTTACTGGACTTATAGCTCATCCCTTACCTTTGCCTGTCCCTGATATATTGATGCCATGGTCTCATGGCAACTTGAGCTTAACAAAACTGAATGTAAACTCTTTTTCTCCCACACACTTTCATTTCCTCCCTCTCTGCCTACTTGTAAAGAAAACACCCCAATCCCTCCTACTCAAATCTTTCTTTTTTTTCACTTTTCCCTTTTTCTTTCCCAGCAAACTCAGACTATTCTTCTTCATCTTCAGCAGATGCCAGGCCACCCTCACCTCTACTTACTCTGCCAGGTTTCTCCCCCAGGCTTGTGTTCCATCACACCAGGATTTCTGCCTAGTTGCCTTTCTGGACTTTCTTATGGATGTATGTGTTTCTTATTTACTGATATGAACTCTTTGATTCCACTGCTTTGCTCAGCTGACCTCTCTCTTGGCATGACCTCTCCAGTTTCCCACTTACTATAATAACTGATCTTGGCTTCTTTTAAGCACCTCAGTAACTCTGCACATCCTTATTGTTCATTGCTGAGGTTCATTCTGATCCATTCTTCCTTATGCCACAATACCTAGCCTCATCTCCTCGTTATCTTAGCTTCACCCACCCTTGCCTCTGCCTTCTATTATACAAGTGACAGTGTTAATTAGTGCTCATTCCAGAAGGTTCACACCCTGTATCCATTTAAGTCTTTTTAATTCCAATCATACCTACAAGGAATCAACCAATCTCTTTCTTATTGTTTCATAAAGAACTCTTTTCCACTAAACTCTCTTTTTCTACGCTCTGGCCACCCTTCCTTTTGTCCTTGGAGAGGACCTAACAGGTCATGGATAAGTGTGTAAACAGTACCATTATAAAGAAAACAAAGACCTCTTCTGAGCACTTCTCAGAGACAGTTCCAAGCAAAACTAATTGATTTGGACTGGTCCTCGTTTAAAGGCCATTCTTCGGACATGTTCAAGGTTATCCCTAAACTGCAAAGGAATGACAGGAATTTCATAGACATACCCAAGGTACTGAGCTCAAGGTCCCTGTTCAAGCTACCTAGATCAAGTACTGATGGAGTACTTGCACAGGTGGACAAAGCATAGACTGAACCAGTGGATGGAGTTTTCACAGAAGATTTTACAGAGTTTAAAGCAAGTTTCACATCCAAGATTTCATTCAATGCATGTGACACATAGAACCCTCTGCTTCCTAAGGAAAGTAGGTTCACGCAGGAATATGTTGAGCCCATGGCGTGTTCTGAATTGCTTTGTGTTCAATGAAATCTGCCGCAGGATTCAGAGGCTACTGGATTATTTCATGTAAACTCATATGGCCTTTTCCGCAGCTAAAACATCCCATTAATCTATTTCAAAACTTAAGGAGTTATGTTAAAATGAGTTACCTTTTCTTGGTACTGTCGCCGTGAGGAATCCAGAGACTGAATGAGGGCAGTGGCGTGACCAACAAACATGGCATAACAGGTAGCCCCCACGATCATGCTCAGCATGGTTATCCAGAGGTCGGACATGCTGACAGGGGCACGGGCTCCATAACCAATGCAGAGCATATGGCTCATGGCTTTGAAGAGTGCATATGAGTACTGCTTTCCCCAGGAATCGTTCTGCAAGAAAAGAGACAAGTGACTGAGCCAGCGAGCAGCTGAAGAGAAAAATACATTTGTACCTGTATAGTGGGATCATAGATTACTGGCTCTGAAACAGCAGTCTGGTAATGTATCCTCTGTGCATGAGTAGAGGTATTCCTTCCAAATTAACTGCTAGATAAAGCGTCAGAGATTCTGCCAGATAGTACTTGGCACAGTGAGATGAAATAAAATTAACTATTTTAATACATGAGTGTATTCTTAAATGTGGGTGTTAACCTGATTACAAGGAGACTAAAGGTCAATTTTATTTTACAGCCCATGGCAGACGGATTAGAAAGAGCTGAGCACGCAGACTTATCAAGCGCAAGAAGGTAGTATTTTCGTTTTAATATGCATGAACACACTCCTATGGCCCCATTTCTTTCTTTTCAGAGTTGTCCATTTTAACACACAACCGCATTTCATCTTATCAGCTGTTTCACTTCCCAAGGACAGAAGAAAAAGTTGTTATTCCTTGTAATGTCTGCTGATCCTGTTTTTTCTTGTAATATTGTGTTTATACCAGAAGCATCTCAATTCAAAAGAAGTCTGTTTATTCTGCAATCATAGCAAAACCATGTTCATAGCCACTGTCTACATAACACAGCTCAAAAGAAAAGGTGAATACCTGGGCCCTGTATTTCTGATGTGTAGCTACCCCTTCCCATTCTCTCTGGGAGATTAGAAGGACCAGACAGCTAACTCACAAGCTTTTAAAGTTGCAAAGGTGTTGTCAGCATCCTCCCTTTAGCTTTACATAGAAACAATCAAAGGGCTGTTCCCAAAGTGAAGCAGACACTCTAACACATTCCAAAAAGCCTTGGGACTCCCTGTCAGATTTTTCTATTTTCCTTGCCAAAGGAATGAAATGAGAATAGTTTTATAACTGTTGATCAACCAGTGCCCATGAAAACAAATTGTGCTTGGAGGCATGCAGCATACATGAGAAAACTCAGTATTTACCACAGAAAACTGAGAATCATTTCACAAATGAAGAAACAAAGAAGGAAGAACTGGGATGATGTTAGTAAGATTAGGCAGTTATCCAGTATAGTGTCTAGTATACAGGACCAAAAATAAAAATCCTGTTAACATAAACAAATCAGCGGTAGCATTTCTATAAAAAATTTACACATGAAATATCAATATTTGTGTCTCTCTTCTACCCATACAAGCTTTCCTCAAATGCTCTTGTTTCTCAAAGAGCTTCAGGCTTGCGCCCTTGCCATTTAAATGCCAAGGTTACTAACTACTCTTGTGCTTTTCATCTATTAAAATGATTTTTCTAGACCCCCTATTAGCTAAAATAACTGGTAACAGGAAATAAGCTAACAATTCCTGGATTGCAGATGACAAAGTTGCTGTTTATTCACTAATATAATTCACAAACTAATGGTTCCTCTGTATTTACACTTGTTTCACTTTCTAAGTTAAAGCTTTTCAGATTTGCGAGCTGTTTCTATCTTCACAAATTAAAATTTTGTGTTGAAAACACAGCTAAGGAAGAGGTTTTCAATGTCTGTACTTAAAAAGAAAAAAGCGCACTATCTTAGACTGCTGGGAATCAGGGGGCAGTTCACTGAATAACAAGGAAATAAGCTTCCTTTTGTTTTGGGACTTTAAAAAAATACTCATAAAGTGAAAGAACTGAAGAAGCTTCCCCAAAAAATATCCAGTTCAAGATTCAAACACCCAGCTGAAGAGCACAGAAACTCCTTGCCGCCTGGGTCAGTGCAGGTATTTTAATGCAAGTTACAGCAATCAAGGCATGGTCTATTTGGGAGGACTTTCCTTCCAGCTGGTATCAATCTCCATTGGGTGGAGAGAATTAATAAGGGAATTGTTAAGACACCTGTACCAAATTCTTTAGCAGTTGCAGCTTTATATAAGACTGCATTGTGGAAAACAATAAACTGCCTCCTGGAAAAGAATATATCTGTTTTTTAAGGCTACAAGTAGCATTATTAAAGCCACAAGAGCCTATCCAAGAGGTTGTAACTCTGTAACCTCAGTTCTTGTGGGGTTACATACAGTGGATCTTGCTCCTAAATTGTATTTTTTACCATAACTATTATAAATATTAAATAAAAATAAAAGCTGACCTTGATCTTGTCTATGAATCTTTTCTAAAAAAGAAATTTTCTAAAATTCTTTCAGTAAAATTATATTTTTACATCAAAGTCTTTGAGTTAATCCAAATACTGGTTGATTTTATTTCTTCACTGAGATCCTTCCCAGGTCTGTGAATTACAGGTTTAAGTAAAATACCATTGTCTTTAAGAAAGAATAAGAAAATGGAAATGAGGAGAAGCAAGAAAAGTATGTAACAGGGTGAGTGAAAAATCAATTAAATAGTACTTGAGAAGTAGTATCATGAGCGAATAAATGAGCTGTGATGGCAGAAGAGAAAATAACTAAAAATGTACAACAAAATAAACAAAAATATGTTTAAACAAGTAACTACTTTTATATATAAGCCAAAGTAGGATCCAACACCTCAAACAGTCACGATTGCATCTGAATCCAGACTGGAGGTCAAGGCCATCTCAAACGGTCATTTCGTTATAGAAGTGGCATTAGACATTACTACATAGCTTGTGATAGACCTTGTTACAGGCGAGGCACATTTCAGACTTGTGAATGGGTGGTTCTGAGGAGCTGGTCCGCAGATGGGTAGAAAGGCGCTAGCAGGAGAAAAAGACCTGGTGAAAAAGCCTGACAAAACATTTGAATTCAACTTGGATTTGTCTGACCATTCTGTTGCTGAAAATACTTGCCAACACTTTTTTATTTGTTTCTTTTCCTTAATAATCAATCAGTTCCTATAGAATCAGCTGCAAACATGGGTCTTTTTAGTTTCTATGGGGAACTTTTTTAAGATGATGAAGAACAAATACCATTGTGGAGGTTACAAATGTCAGTACAATTACTTGTGTTGTTCAATTATATATCCCAAATATAGAAACCACTTAAAAAGAATATTTTTTCTAATGTCAAATCCTATAAATCTTGTATGCCACTACCAAGGTTACAATATGAAATAATAATTATTATTATTATTAAATTAGTTTTTTACTTGTGCTGTGTAACCTAAGGGTTTGGCAGGAGCAACTCTTACCTTTTATTTCAATGTGAGAGGTTGGAATTTTCCACAACCCCATTTCAAAGTGCTGCTCTTTGCTGTACAAAACTGAGGAGTGGTCATTCCTCTGCTACTAGCCTACAGAGATTTTTTTTTTAATAAGAAGCATTTTTGCACTTGCATCATAAGGAGATTTTTACATAGCACATTCACAGATAATATCTCTGAGTTAATAAAAGCCTATGCCATGAAATAAAGAATCCTGTGTTTACACAGTCAGCTTTTCTTTAATATAATTGCTGAATATTAATACTTATATAAATATATTTTAAATGTTTCCCTAAATGGTCATATTCCATTATTAATATATAGATTAAAAAAAACACAAACAAAACAGAAGCATCTATGAGCTGAACAAATCTCCTACCAATCAGTAAAAAAGGGCATTTAATTTCTTAGCTGACAATGGGTTGATCACTGTTTCCAGATTAGCACTAATCGGTTTAAAATGTTTTAAATGAAATGAGATTAATTTGGAAAAAGAATTAAAGACTGTAATTGTGAGAAATACCAAAGCTGTTTATCCAAGGATTGATTACATAATCTAGCTTTATGACATTAGGAAATCCTCACATTTGTGAAAGGAATGGTCACTGATCATTTGCAATTAGTTCTGTAAGCATATACATTAACTTAGCAGTTATCCTGAAGAATGCATTCATCACAGGGCACTCCTGATTTTTAAAAGTCTATTTCCAAGCCTCTTCCTTTACCGCAGGATGCTATCCTTCATTTCATAATTTCACACAACCCTGCAACAAAGATCTTTTTGTAATATTAACTTTTCAGCTCACAAGAAATAAATCACAGAAAGGTCACATGGCACCTTCTCAGGGAAAACAGTAAAAGGGAAATTATTTTTCTCAGTGGATTAAGAAAGGGTTTCTCTTCTACCAGAATCTATGGAGGTTTTCATCAGGAGGTTTTGTTGTCATCAGACAAATCAATTCCACTCCCATATTGTCATCATTCCCTCAGGCACAGCTTATCTTCTCTCAGCCATACCCTTGCACTGAGATAGAAATTGATTTAGAAATCTCGTAATAAGCAGACTATTTCACAGACAGTAGTGGTTCCCACATTTTTGACTCAGTTCCTTTTTCCTTTCACATCACAGTTGCTGCATGTGTCACATAAATGGTCCTCTCAGTTTGCAAGGTCATGCCCTACAATCATGGAGCAAAGACTGACTTAAGAATTAAGTCAATTGGTTTCTACAAGGATCTTGAACTCACAGTCCTGATTCTCCCTTTCCAAACTGCAGCAGGAGTGGAGAAGTAGCCTGTGCCTACCCAGAAGAGCTTGCTTTGTAATCAATTGCACATATCCATTCATGCCCACCATTGCCTTTAGGTTCTTCTGAAAGTGTGTGATATGTGAAAGAGGGAAGATGGATACAAATCTTGACAGGATATAGATGGTTTGTGTCTATCCTAGTAAACTAAAAAGTATTAGAAAGCATTTCCAAGCTCTAGAACTTGGGTATACTGCTAGAAATGCCCCTGGTGTGGCACTGGCCACGTAGCACTCTCCAATGTTACAGCAGGTCTACTTCGGAGCTGGTGTGAGTGAGGAACCATTTCTTCTAGGCAGCCAGTGTGAGCTTGTCCTGTGTTGAAAGCCAAATGAGATTAATACTACGGACGCAACAGGTAGCTCCTATCCCAGCCCTACCCCACTGCCCATTAAAAGTGGGCACTTTCAGTTTATGAGCATGGAGGCAACTAGACAGTCCATAAGTAAGCCCTCTGGTTTTAGTGTTGTCACAGAAAGTTATTGCACAAAATGAATGTCAAGTTCAGGGTGGGGCTTCAAAGGTCAAAGGAAGCACAAGCATCGTTGTTCACATGGTAGCACACATAATGCAGTAGTGGCCCCAAGGAAACATCTGCCAAAAAATCTGGAGGACATGAGCCACAGCTGGTTGAAGTTACCATAAAACATACAGTCTTTTCTAATGGGAATTCAGTTAAACTGTATTTGTGTCTTATATAGCCATCATATATTTGCAAGCCATTATTTCAAACAGTTTCTTAAAGACTTCTTAAGTTTAAGAACTATTTAAAATATAACTTAACTTATCAAAAAGGTGTGCTAAGAAAAGGTTATACCTGCAAGTTCATGACATTTCTAACAGGTATGTTGTGCAGAACTAGCAAAAAAGATGTGTTTCTTACCAAATCCTGCATCAGCTAAGCTCAATGGCCAAATCCTCCCAGCTGTTACACTTAACTTCCCATAGAAGTATTATTGTCCTCAAAAGTTTCTCATGCTTTGGATTTGGCATCTACACATCTTCAAAGTCTGGCTTTGCTTTCATATTTCAGAATACAAGTCATATCCATTAGCAGTAATTTTCCTGTGTTACATGAGTGTAATATGAGATTAGAATTGGGCATCTATATGCAATCTATCATTTCAACAGTATTCCATCCATATGTTTTGATATAGATATACAGCTTACAGACTTGTCCATCAGCCAGTTGCACAATTTACTGCCTCTGGCTTCATACAGTACTTTAGAATAACACATTAGTTAAAATCTCAGACAGGAAATTACAGCAAAATATCATCTCAGTATTTCAACTTTCAAAGAAGTTGTCTGAATACCACAATGAATAACCAAGTTGGCCAACGGGAAAGTTGTGTAATATATACTGTTTCAAAACTCATGCAATGGTGAATGTATTATCATGCAAAACATCTACTTCTTATCACAGCTATTATTACTAAGAATCTCTTGTGGTTTTCTAAAACTAGTAAATAAAGGCAAGGTGGGATTAGACTTGGAAGATTAAAAATTCTGCTGTTATTCTAAAAATCTTAAGCCCAAGGAAGAGTATATTTTAGGAAGTATGTAAGTAGATATGATTTAAGAAAAAAAAACCTGAATTGGTAAGCTCAGTAGAATAAGCAGATGTCTTCAGAAACTTCTCAACATTTCTCTCTGCTGATACATGCACGGATAACAGATGGTGCAAATGACTCAGCATATACTTTCAAGACCAATACTGGGAGAAAAAATTTAGAAAGTGTTTGGCGTTGCATTCCACAGGAAAAGAGGTTTGACTGTAGGAGCAATGACTAAATATTATATATTTACTCTGTTCAGAGTCGTTATGTGACTTTGCTGTCATTACAGCTTATTCATGTTTGGTGCTATGTCTTTGGCACTAGCCATCAAATAAAAACAATGTAGTGTAACAGATCTTTCTTTTTCTTTTGATTATTTTTCCTGATGCAGAAAAAAATTGACTTTTTATCTGCTAACACATCCCCCCATTAAAAGTAAGCAGCATGAATATCTAGCCGAGATCACCTTTTAATGGTAAGGATGAATAATTTTCATTGTAGAATCCGTGTGGCGATCCATAAACAACAGAAGTGTAGATATTTGACTTATGCATACAGCCTGGTCTTTCACATATATTTGAGTTGTTATGTTCACATGAATAGGCCCATTGCATTCAAAAGGATGGCTCACATTAGAAATTCTCAAAATCTCATACAGGAGGCTTCCCTGTACACTGCTCCGTACCACTCTTTGTTCTGTGTATCTGTACCTAATCAGGGATACAGTAATGAATTCCCACAGCTGTATATATAAAGTTACAAAATAATAAATTAAAGCTTACAGTAAAAATAATTTTTCTATTATTTTGAATATGAATCAGCCAGCTCTGACTCATCCTTTTATCTGGTCACTGTGCTCCCTTAACTGAACCCAGAAGACTGAAGAAAGTTTGTAATGCATGAATCCCATTTAAAATAACACTCTATTCCAAAGGATTATTTTAATAACATTTTTTAAGGAATTACAGTTCACAAAGCTGATACAAAGCTTCTATAAAGTTTAGAGTAAAATATTAAAAGTACAGACTATGTCTATTTTTCCAATGTGAAAATTTATTGGTGCTAGAAAACATCCTCCCACCGTGGAATTTGATTGTCTGTACTTGCAGTTTTTCAGAAAGTGGTGGCTTTGGCTCAGGCCAGTTAACACTTTCCAGAACAACCCCCCAACACAGCCTGAGAGTTAGCACAGGTTCACCTGAGACCACCGTGCCTCGGTAACTAAGAAGTCCAGCTGTACGGAAGCAGGCTGTGGAGGCAGCTGACTTCCAGGAGACAAAGCAGACCTGGGCATGTTTAATCTACCAGTATTAATACGGCCCCCACGTCCGTCAGTCAGTGACAAACCAAGGGACGAATACTGGTGAAGGAATTTTCCAGAATGTACCTGTTGCTTTATCTCATGGCCGTTTGCTGGAAAAGTGAGGTCAGAATGCAGTGAAGCAGTCAGGAGTTTTTAAAGGGTTTCTGTTTCAGTTCCTTAAAGACCGCTCACAGGGTGCAAACTGCTTCTGCAAGGGGGACGTTAGGGGCTCTAGACTTTGGCTACCAGTTGTGACTATTTTTAATAAAAAACTTATTAGGTGCCATCATCTTTAGTAACTTTGGGCTAACAACCCAATCATGTAAAAAACAAAATCTGTTACAGAAATTGCAACAACACTATCCCACCGGGTTCGGTGGGATAGTGTTGTTGCAGCCCTATGCTCCTCGAGGAGTAACAAGGACCAAACAACAAAACAACATCTTTAGTAACAACTACTACTACTGGAGAGCATTCCTTCTCGCCTCCTTTGAAATCAATTTCATTATCAGAAAAATATTTAAAAAAATAAAGTTTTTACAAATGCCTATCACTGAAACTGCAGATGTTACCACGTCACTCTATGCTGAACTTTGTTCTTGAGATCCTTTTATTGAAATTTATGAAATAATCTAAAAATCTGATGAAGACATTTGGCTTTTGTTCTCCTCTCACAGCACATTTGAAGTTTGATGAAGTTCAGATCACACTGGTTTTTGATCCTGAAATAAAATTAAGTGCCATTGTTTATAAGGGACTGACTGGAACAGATACACATCACCCACCAGAGGGAAAATACGCTGTAATCAGAATAAGACACAATAAGTATTGTGTGGTCACAATGACTGACTACAACAAGTACATCTACAGGTTTTTATTAAACATAATTTCACTGGGCAAACAATGCATTCCAGCGAGAAACACTTTCTTAGAAGAAAAAAATAAGTCAAAACAATGGCATGTCTAATAAGACAAAACATAAACCCTGCAAGGAAGCATTTTCAATGAGAAACTGAAGTTGATGAAATAGTATTGTTCAGGAGAGGTGAAAAACCAAAGTGCATTAAAGGCATCATATCTTTTTTTCTGCTCTTTTCAGTTGGTGAAAGGAGCTGGATATGATGCAAAACAGTTTACTTAACAAGCCTCAAACATTGAATCAAACCATTTATGAAATGCTTTTATAACACGACCATCAAGAAAAGCTTTGAATTTTCAACATAGCTATCTGATAGTCAAGAACAGGCAGATGATAATGTGGGCTTAATATAGTACAGTTCTGGGAGACGGCTGAAGGAGTGAAGTGACATAAACCTGACTTGTGACTCCACAGTGTACGGCTTTCCTGAAAACTGTTAGGAAGAATCTCCACCATCATAGACAATATTTGCAACCAATTTAGAAAAGACAATTCAGCAGAAGGAACTGCATCTCCCTATCCTGTGAGCAACTCAAACTTGGCAGCAAATTACGTGAAGCATCTGATCCCAAATAAAATCACAAATAAAAAATACATGGTTTTGGTAGTGGATATTTAGCTTTCCGAGAGCTATCACCATTCTCTTCGAATCAAAGTGATTTCGAAGCTACATAAAAACAAGGAAGGAAACAACTAACTTAGCAAGTGGCAGAAAAGAATATTATTAGGACAAGTCTAGGCAAACTTGTTATATAAATTGAAAGGTACATAGCCAGATATGCACAAAATCATAGTATCACAATGCTTTCTCACTAAGAATGTCTCAAAACATTCAAAGCCTGATTTTCCAAGAAATGCTTTCATCCTTGTTCTATATACATACATATTCTACCAAATATTTTTTTCTTTGTAAGTATTTGTAGGAATGTGTCCTTAGGAAAAAAATTGTGGTTTACTGTAGATTAAAACAGTCTAATATAATCCACTTATAAAGGCAAATGTGTCTAAAAAGGGCCTGAATATGCTTTAATTTGCTTAAAAGTTAATCAAGGTGAACCAATAGTACTTTCACACAGAGAACCAGTGTAAAGGTTGGGACTAGGATTCAGGAGTTCCAGTGTTTTAAAATACAGGTTCTTTTCCTGGTAAGGTGATGCTTGGTACCACATAGGCAAATTCAAATATTTTTGTCCTTAGTCTAAAGATGTAATTTTTGTCATGTTTTATTTTTTCTTTAAGTAATGTAGGTTTTAAAGCAGAGGTTCAGTGCTGGTTTTAAGCATTCTTCTTCACTTAGCTGGTATTGAAGGCAACACTTTTCTTGTCAGTTTTTTTTATTTATTTCCTAACCTGATGCCTTTGAGACTTTAGGTCACATCTTAGTTTACAGTTCTTCAGGAAATTCACTTACTAAATATCTGAGCCCTCAAGACTACGTCTACTTTTTTGGTAAATCACAGTCTTCATCAAATACTATGTCCTACAAAAAGCTGTGCATTATTTTATTAGGCAGTGACAGCAGGAAGCAAAGGAGTTTTGCAGCTGAAATCCTATTTTGCCTCTACAAAAAGAACAAACCTCAGTGTCAAAGCAAGCTGGCTGGATCTAGGTCAGAGGCTTTTCTTTTTCTTTTTTCTGAGAACTCATCTGAGTTTTGTCGATGACCTGTTCTTAAGTTCAGATGTCCTAAAACTGCAGGTGCTTACCAGAGCCTGCAAGACATTCAAGGTAATAATAATATAAAGAAAAAATTATTTAGCATCCTAAACACTGCCCAAAAAATTTTGTCCAGGCATTAAAAACAAAACAAAACAAAACAAAACAAAACAAAACAAAACAAAACAAAACAAAACAAAACAAAAGTGACTCATTAAAAAAAATTAATTTCCCTCCTTTTCTTGATGGAGGTTAACCTAAATCGTAGAAGAATGTCCTAACTTTTGGGGTACCAACTTCATAGTCTGAGGGGAAGGAAGGGGAACATGCTCCTCTTCTCTCTGAACACCCCTGAGGGAGTTGACAGAGCACCTGTAGCATTCACCTAAGATGTGAGGAACACCCAGGTGCCAGTTCCAGCTGTAAAGACAGGGATGTACCTGTACCACCAGCAGCCCATACCCATTGGGTCACTCTGGGCCCTCTCAGGTAAAGTCACCCCAGCGTGGGGTGTTGCACCAAGGACAGCCAGCAAGGCCACCTTTGAAATGCAGCAGTATGGCAGAGACACGGTACTGTGACACTGTGCCCACGCTTCTGGCCTAATAGTAAAATTCACATGGACTCAAAAAGTGATTGGACAAACTACTGGAAGAAGCACACAGTGATGGCTATTAAACATGTAGATACCAGCTCTGGATCCAGAAGTCCCTCAGCTGCAAATTTCTGAAAGTTTGTAGGATATGCTAAAGGAAAGGTCACTCCATGCTTGCTCTCATTTGATCTTTTCTGGGCATCTGCTCCTTGCCACTCTTGGAAAGGGGCCAGACAGAGCGTGGGCCGGACTTCACATGGCCACTGCCGGTCCTACGGTCCCACCTGAATGAACTCGCAGCAGCCTAATCATTAACTTGGATGCAGCCATGCATTCATTTTGTCTTTAGTTTACTCTCTTTCCTCTGTCCACCTTCTTACCTCTTCCCCAAAACCCCCTGTATTCTGCACCCAAAAGTGAGGTGCGCTAAAGCTATTGATGCAAAATTCAAATTTCATGTCTTTTGTACTGACTTTTTCATTGCATTATATTTACCTGATTAGTGATCATGTGGGATATAACCTCTCTTACTATCATGTGTAGTTTTTAAACAAACAGATTATTTGTTGCTGATCAGGGAAAGAGCCGTTCAAAGATATTCATTTGTTGTTCTAAACTATCTACCTCCACTAAGATTTTTATTATCTAAAGAAGAGGAAAAAAACCTGCTTTGAATAAGTCAAATTTGGAAAAGCTATGGCCAAGTCATCAATACTATTCATTGTTCTATACTTTATTGTTCTATCTGTTTCCACAGATTAGTGAATAAAGAGAAGGACTAAGTCATAAATTACCTACTTTTCATGGGTCTAACTTTTTTAGCCAACTTGCCTTGTCACAGCTCCGTATCAGGTATTTATGAGACACCTGTTCGATCCATGTAGGAGTGGTAATACCATTTAAGTGTACAGAAATGCATAGAAAGCATATGAGATACTTTCATAGCTGCAACATAAAAAGAAAGTAAGTCTCTTGCTGCATTTAAGACTTAAACTTCATGCTTTGATTACAGGAAGATCCACCAAATTATCCTGCAGAGCAACTATAACATCCACCTGCTGAGTAGTTTAAAGGAATTCAGTTCCTCAGTTTAGATGCCAAGGATGAAAATGCTCTGAGTGAAAAAGGCAAAGCTGAGACAGATGGCTCAGCCCAGAGAACAAACCTAGGGGAGAGGTCCGTCATGGTAGATTTAGGATTGACGTTTGAGGGAGAGAGGAACAGGAAGAATACCATGACCCTGAGCAATGGAGGGTGAACAGGAATAGTAACCATGCTTTTAATTTTGTAGTGGTTGCACATGGGTATCTACAGTTACCAGTGGCTCAACTTGTCCTGGGTTTTGTTTGCAAGAATGGGCAATAAGGAAGGAAGGCATAATAAAATTTCACATCAGTGGACTTCAGTAACTACACTTTGATGGCTGAGTTGTCAAGTTTCTCTAGGCTCCCTACACAGTCAGCAAAAATCAGACTCCTGCAGATGGTGATTCAGAGTAAAAGTTTAATGCAGGTGCTCTTTATCATCTCCAAGGGAGAGTTTCTCTCTCCATCAGCTGCAGCACAATCCTATGCAGCTAAAGCCACCTCCATTAGCTCCCTGAGGTACCCAGCTGAGCAGGCCTGGGTTTTAGCGGATGGAGAAAATAAAATTCCTAGGCCAGCCTCTTCTCTCAAGGTATGATTTTATTTTATGATCCATGGTTTTGCTCTTTCATTTAAATCTGACATTCAGATTAGGATATGGGTTTGCCAATGCAAAGGCTGAGAAACATCAGTGGGGCTCTGTAAGAAGTGCTGGAGATTTGACTAGGACAATTCAGTTGCAGCACAGTGGCTTTAATGGAAGCGTACTACAGTGAGCTGGTATCATGAACCACAGATAGGAGCAACTGAGACAAAAAAAGATACCTAATGGAAACAGAGGGATGCTCAGAATGCAAACTTCATAATTATTCAATTATATGGATAAAGTTATACAGCACAGAGCACACAATGACAGTAAGAGTTCTTGGATTCAGGGCACATACTTGAAGTCATGGCATGTACTTTGCCTGAAAAATGTTGAGAAGGATGTTAAATTGGAAATACCTTAAAGGACTCAGATTCTAATGAAAATAGCATATATTTACCAAAACATTGTGCTATCTAACTTGCAGATGGTTGGAAACCTTTCTCAACTTGAAGCTTCATATTTACTGGACATGGTCTAAATAAGATTAACCTTAATCTTGATTTTAAAATTAATTTTAAAAATCTGGTATCTATTACAGGTTTAGTATAATCAAAAGAATAATCTTTCTTACTATTATTTGGTCCAGTGAATAAAGTAATCAAACCATTCACTTAAGAGAAATTCAGTTAGTTTTGCCTTAAAACCAGTACCATGTCAGTGTTTGATTATGTTAATAAATCTAGCCACCCTCACCATTATGTATGGCACTAAATAAGAATAGTGATAAACAGCAATCATTTATTTTATTGCAACCATGTTTTGCATCCTCCAAGTACACATTTTAGCTGACTTACAAACAGAAACAGTTCCATAATTCCCACCAAAAAGTTATAGTGAAGTTCTCATTTCATTGAAATTAGGTTTAAAATGGTCTTGAATCAATTCTAATTTCATATAATTATAGAATCATAGAACAGTTTGGGTTGGAAGGGACCTTTAAAGGTCATCTAGTACAACCTCTTGCAGACAGCAAGGACGTCTTCAGCTAGATCAGGTTGCTCAGAGCCCTGTCCAACCTGACCTTCAACACTTTCAGGGATGAGGCATCCAAAACTTCTCTGAACAACCTGTTCCAATGTGTCACCACCATCATCATAAAAAAAGTTCTTCTTTATATCCAGTCTAAATCTACCCTCTTTTAGTTTAAAACCATTACCCTTTGTTCTATCACTACAGGCTCTGATAAAAACTCCATCTCCATGTTTCTTATAAGCCCCCTTTAGGTACTGGAAGGCCACAGAAAGGTCTCCCCAGAGCTTTCTTTTCTCCAGGCTGAACAACCCCAAGTCTCTCAGCCTGTCCTCATAGGAGAGGCGCTCCATCCCTCTGATCATCTTTGTGGCCCTCCTCTGGACCTGTTCCAACAGCTCCATGCCTTTCTTGTACTGGGGACCCCAGAGCTAGATGTTGTACTCTCGGTGGGTTCTCACCAGAATGGAGTAGAGAGGCAGAACCATCTCTCTTGACCTGCTCACTATGCTTCTTTTTCAGATTACATGGCTATTTCTTCCTTCTGAAGTTTACACAAAAAATACCAGAATTCTTAATTAAAAAAAAAAAAAAAAAAGAAAAGTATTTTTCAGATCCAACCATTAGAATCAAACCTGTGAAAAGGAACACAATCACTCCATGGGAGGAAGTTTATCAGAGAAAGTATATCAAAGGAGCTTTCATTCTTCAAAGCAGCAAAATGCTGTGTTTTTCCACTAACTTTTAAAATAAAATTAAGAGTCATTATTAATTAGAAACATGAGTTATATTGTATTTAGGTGAGTTTTCATTGATACCATACGTATTTTATTAATTCAGATTATGGATTCACTGTCACCACTGTAAGTGAATAATTTAAATGGTGTTTTTTTCTGTCTTAAAGTCGGAAGGATTTTAAAAGCAAAAGAGTAAAACCAACAAGCTTTGTTAAACCTTAGAAACTCTTCATCTTTTATTAATTTGTACACATGCCGAATTTACGTTTCCTCAAATCATGTTGAGATGCACGAGTGCACTGGCTCATACTTTTTTTAAAAAAAAAAAGAAGACTTCAGCTCCAGATGTTATATTTCTATTTAAACTGCCTCATTACTTCTTTCTCCTCTCCACATTAATTTTTTTTGTGTCTGTCTTTTACCTTCACAATTCAACTAAGCTGGTTTAGAGTTAATATATTTTATTGATCTGCAAAATACATTCAGCTAGGAGCAGTGCAGTTGTACCATTATTTCTGAGGGCATGTGGCATTTCCAGGATGCACTTTTTGTCAGTATTTATATGTTATCCTTTCTATAAACAGCTGCTTTGTAAAGATACTGACTGCAAAAGCCTAAGGGAACTTCATCCTTCAATATTCATACAACTCAGAAATAAACTCATTTCTTTTAGAGTAAGTAAGTTTTTTACTACTCTATTTAGGCATGAAAGAGTATGTAGCAGCAAGAAGGTCTTGTTGCAAGAGTAAAGCCATGACAGTCATATTAGAGAATGATAAGAAACTAAAGGTCCATTTTATATATTCTGTATTGCATCTGCATCTAATATACAGAGATGAGGGTAAGGGATAGGCAGCCTTTAGGTGAATGGTATGGGTTATGAGAGCTTATAGAGAGACATTTGCATAGGTCCAAAAATTCCAGAGCCAAATCTGCCCTCACCTACTGGAAACATTGCACACCTGCCCATTGCCCTTGAGTGTACCTTTCTAGGGCGAGGTCTTGCATCTTCTCTTCACACGAATCTGAGTGAAATTTATGTTTTGCTCCCACCAAAGGTCTCTATCATGCACCATAAACTTTATTTCTGAACATCTGGTGTCATGGTTTATCCCCAGCTGGTAACCAAGCACCATGCAGCTAATTGCTCACCCCAAGCCCCCAACAAGGGGATGGGGAGGAGAATGGGAAAAAAACTCAGGGGTTAAGATAAAGACAATTTAATGGGATAAAAAAGGAAGATAATAATAATAACAATAACAACAACAACAATAATAAATGTATATATATACATATCTAAAACAAGTGATGCACAAATGCAATTGCTCACCACCTGTGAAAACAAAACCTGATGCCCAGTCTGTTTCCAAGCAGCAATCCCACCTCCCGGCTGGCTTGCCCAGTTATACAGGGAGCATGACGTTCTGTGGCCAGGAATGTCCCTTTGGCCAGTCTGGGTCAGCTGTCCTGGCTGTGCTCTCCCAGCCTCTTGTGCACATGGGGGGGGTGGGAAGCTGAACAGTCCTTGACTTAGTGTAGACACTACAACTACCCAGCAACAACTAAAACATCAGTGTGTTAGCAACATTCTTCATTATTCTAAATCCAAAACACAGCACTATACCAGCTACCAGAAAAAACTCTATCCCTGCTGAAACCAATACATCTAGAAAAAGCTATTCAAAATAAATAGAAAACTCCCTCATATATTTTTCTGCTAATGTTGTTTTAGCAGCATTTAACTGAGTTTAGATTTGGCATAACATTTCTAGTTGTATCTAAGAGATAAATTTAAAAGGTTTTTTACTATTAGCAATAAGCATAGGGATATTACGCATTACTACAAAGTGTGACAAATGTGCTACGCCTTTACTCCTCACCAGTACTTAATTATTCTCTGTAAAACTGAACTAGCAGTCTGAGTAGACTCTGTTTGCAAGTATCAATTCCAAGTAGAAAATTGTTCAAAAACATCATGTATCAATATAGAAAATCCTTCTTTGATTATAGGGACTGTTGTCAAAGTGCTAGGCTACCCTCAAATGCAAGCTAACTTCTTCCAAATATAAAAGATCAAATACAGTTGACTACACTAATGTATTTATGCCTGAAAATTAAGGGAAAAGACAAAAAAGAGAAATTACCTTATTTTTATTACAGATTAACGCATCTTGGATGGACTAAAAGTATACATGAGATGAACTGGAAAAGGTACAAGTCGTCTGTGAACAATATGGGAACTATTTTCTTTTCTCATTCAAATGCCAACTGGTGATTTTCAAAGAGATTGTTTCAAAGCACCTCTTACATTGTATTAATAGCAGTGCAAAATGTAGGTAAAATTGTGTTATTGGACTAGAGTTGATGGTGTATGTCTCTTTTTGCTCCAATCGTATTAATATGAGATTGTCATGAACTTTTTGTAATAAACCCCTGCCATTCAAAACAAAGAGAAAAACATTAATGTCAATAATTTTTTTTTTTAAATTTAGGGAAAACTGCTTTTATTTTTACAGCTAGATTAAATAGACAAGTAAATGATTTATAGCAGATTTTTTTTTAAATGGATGCTCAGCAATTTTTTAAGGCTAAGATTGTTATTCCTCTCACATAAGGAAAAAAACCCACTGCAAATTATTCAAAGTGGTATATGGACCAGAGAAAGTCTCATCACAGGGCTTTGTTCTTTTCCTTAAGTTATCAATAGCATCTTCTAAACAGTAAAAGAATTGGACATGAAAATCCAGACAGCAGAAAGAAAACAAAATATATTTAAGAGGCTTTTAAAGTTTAAAGTAATTGATACAAGAAAGTGCCCACTGCTTGCTTATACAAGTAATACATAGACATGTATACACAGACTATCTAGAAGCTATTCTTCAAAATTTACTCATGAATAATAATGTTAAATAAGATGCTGCACATTTCAGATAATGTAAAATTTGTGGAATTTTACTGTGTTTGTCCTATAGAAAATCCTTTCCATCATTTCTGTTAAATCACATTATTTTCTGAAAGGTTTACCCCTGTATTTGACTTACTTCAGGTTGAGTCTGCTCAAATGAATGTATGTGCAGAAAGCAGGATGAGCAGGAAAGGGGAGCGTAGGGAGCAATGTTAAAGAAAATTACCCTCCTCTTTTAAAACAGGCAAAATACATGCAGCCTAAATCCAAATGACTTCTGTACAATCCTGGCTTATATGCTTAAAAAGTATATGCAAAACCAGTTCAGATATTAAGGAAAATCAGTAGATTAAAACAAATGAAAGAAAACAATAATGCCATATATTTCCTGCTTTTCTCATGTTTTGGTAATCAGAACTGGAAGCAAATCAAGATTTGCAATTCTACAGGGAATTCTGCTTGTTTAGCTTTTAGCTTCATTCTGAATTAAAGTGAAAATATGAAATACTGAAATTTCCATTGAAGGAGAAGATCAGAAATAACCCGATTTAAAAACATTGTTATGATATCCCCTTGCCTCCCTCTGGGATTTTGGGTATACACATTACAGAACCTATAAACTACTGATGCAGGTCTGGTAGAACGGAAACAAAAATATCTCAAGTATCTCATGTATAAAAGTGCCTCGGTTCAGAGTTACATGACCCAGAACAAAGTATCTTGCTTTTTTTCTAATGTGAAATGTAAACATTGTAATTGCACAATTTCAGGTGGCCAATTTTCATGTCTAATTGCATCTCAATGGAGACTTCTCTCCAGATGTACTTTACATATGAGGATGAGTCAGGTGCTGAAAGTTCAAATGTGATATGGCAAAATCCCTCAGTTAAAAGCAGTAAAATCAGTGCTCTCAAGAAAACCTGATTGTGATATGGCTGATAATGACCCCTTGGCAATAATATGCAGCTTGTGCAAAGCCAATTATCTTTTTACAGTCTTAAGCCATACAGATCAAGAATTAGACTCTGCATATTAATATAGGTTTGCAATGAAAAAGGGAAAGATTTGCTGAAGAACAGTTGGATATGAATGGTATTAATCTGGATGTATCTACAACTGGATTTATTCTGGGAAACTTGTTCTGGCAAAAATATTCTGAGGGTTGAGCTTTTGGATATTCCAGTCACAGGAGAAAAGGCAAACCATGGAGAGGTACTTCAGAATAATTGTTCCACATTATTATACAAGTTCAACCTGGAATACCACCAGATGCAGATAAGCACTTACTGTTAAATTTATAGAGTCAGAGCAATGTAGATGGATCCAGCTCCCCCAGAACAAAGGAAACACTTTGTTCTACAACAGAGAAGCTGCATTTGGCCATGACATGCTTCTAACTCCTTCTGAATATTCATTCTAAGGTAAATGAGCGATACAAGGTTCTAAAATATGACAGATCCAACTTATGTTTCTGCTTTAGTTCACATTTTTTATTAAAGAAGTGGCTTAAGGCATGCTTTATGATGCCTATCTTTTTTCCTCTGGAATGTCTATCAAACACAACATTAGACTTAACTGTATTACGTGCAGGTTTTTGTATTCTTTCAAGTTTAAGGCTTACATAAAGTATTTTGTAATTTACAGTTTCCAGAAATCCCTTCACAATACACTGCAGGACAAGCATTTATGAGTTCAGTTGACTCTTGAGGGGAAACATGGAAATTAAATTTTCATGAGGGCAAGTTCCTCCTTGCACCCACATCTTCATAATTTCCTACTAGCTCTTACAATAACAAAGAAAAAGGGTGGAAAGAAGTTAGTATCAATTAGGTACATCAATTTGTTTTTGCATGTTTTCTCTAACTAATTGTTTCATTAGTCTTACCCCACATAAGGAAGACCAACTTTCTATCTGAAAGAAAAAGCAGCACACAAGGGAGCCAGGTAATTCATTACTGAAGTCATCCTCTTTAGCACCTATTAACACATCAGTAACACAGTGCTACAATCAACACTTGCAAACCCGGGTGTCCTTGTTTAGATCCTTTCTCTGTAGCACTGAGCACCAGTATCTACTGACATAACTATCACCATCAGCATTAAGTAATTATATCAATACTACAACATTGAGTTTAAAGTATTTTAGTGGGAGTAAAGTAAGGTAGCAGGGCTTATGACAGTAGTTGAGTTCATAATGCTAAAAGATTTCCAAAGTTGGTGGAGTTGTGGGATTACAACTGGGAATACCTTCTTTGAAGGACTGTTTTAACTTTTGTCTCAGTTGCACTGCAAATATTAATGGATAACGTGAATACTTTCACTAATGTTAAACTTCTAGGAAGTTTTAAACCTCCCTGTAAATGATTTTGCACCTTTTTCAACTTTGAAGGTTCTACATCTCAATTAGCACATACTATTAACATGATGAGGTCAAAATTATAACACAAGAACACATCAATAGTAGTAAGTCATGCAGATGAATGCATTTGTCATTGTTTTAGATTAGGGAACCACTGAGACCTGACTTTCACAGAATCTAAACCAGTTTCTGCTCTATTTCAGACTTTTAGAAAGAAAAAGAACACTGCCCTGTACCAGTTTTTCATGGCTTGAAAGAGACAAATAACACAATCTCAACCAGAAAATATAAAAGAAACAGTAAGAAAATAGCATGGAACGAATTAATACAATTTTGGGGACAAGAAATAGCAGCCATGATGGACATAACTTTCAAAGCATACTGTACAGATGCTGGGTTTGATCAAGCCTAACACTTGATCCCAACACACTGAAACACGTCATTACTTCATCATCTTGATGCACAGGGAAATGGACTGACCTCAGTGACTAGGTCACTGCTGCGTGCAGGAGAGAACAATAACTGAATTCTGAATAGCTGTGCGTACTAGAAGGGATATTATTATTCGCTGTAGATTTCCAAAATATGGGTACCTTAGCCCTAAGAATGTCAGTTACTTACTGTTGTTATCGGTACTACCATATTTCCAACTTGGGTTGTAAATAAAGGGTTGGGCAATTCTCCTTATTTTGATGACAGTCCATTTCTGATAGGTAATTTCAATCATTTATCTGTTCCTGGAAGCATTTGCTATAACTACATAGACATACAAAAATATATGGGTATAAAATACATTAGAATAGTAGGATACCTCATGGGATCCTCAGTGCCTTTAGTAATCAGATGATTCCCATATGTTCCATATTTTCTAAGCACCCCATTTAAGATTGTGGGATTTGATTTACATAAGCATTTATTGCTCAGCACCGCAAATGAAGTCAGAGGAATCTAATGCTTTAAAAATATTTGCCATAGAATGAAAAGGTGCTCAAAAACATTTGTGAAGCTCTAAATGATGATTATCACATAATGATCAAATGCAGAAAAATAGCATGAGAGAGTTAGCTGCCCTAATGGCCAACAATAGGGAAGACGATACTAAGCTGATGCATTATCAAAAAGGAGAAAACCCAATGCTGAATCAAATGACTACAACACATTCCCTGAGATCCGCTGAGTAAAGCGGAGATCTTATTGAAAAAAACAAATGATTGTGTAATTGAAAATGGTGTTCATTACTAAGAAATATTGACAATTAAAGTTCTTTGTGTTATTACTAATAGTTTTTTGTGCATATTATATGTACGTTAGCATAGTTTTTATGGCATTATAAATCCTCATCATTTCCTGCATTTCTGAATTTCCCTGGCAAGTATTCATTTAAGTTATCCATTTTGTAATGAGAAGGATTTCAGATACTACAGCAGAACTCCCAAATTCTTTTCCTAGCAATGCTGATACTGTCAGAGATGAAGATCAGAAGTCTAACATCTGATTTTCTTTGCCCCTGAGGAAATTATGTGACACAAAGGGGAGCTAATATAATGCCAAACCCCACTTCACCAAATCTAAAACCTAAAAACCTCTGAGAGTTGCAAACAATCCAACTGCAAGGACAGTAAGGAAATGACAAAACAAGGAAACCAGAGTACCTGAAGGGTTCTTGCTGAGCAAACATCGGCTGACNGTTTTACTCCTAATTTTCTAAAGAACTATTGGCTCAAACTCTGAAGTACGATAAAGATATTTGGTCTATGAGTCATTATGGAAGTACACTAGTCTGAAGCAATGATTATCAGAAAGCTGAGGATGAATCACACAAGGAGCTGCAGATAATAGGCTTTCTGAGCCAAGGAGAAATTAGGCAGCATCATTAAGAACCTCTGTGAAACTTCTTTAGAAAAGACCTCTTTTAGGAATGAAACTCACAATCCTAGTGTTAAAAAAATCTATGAACAGTATCAGAGAGCCATATACCTTCACAGAAGTAATTGACTGTTAATGTGTCTGTAATGGATTGGTTGGAACACGACTTAAAATGAGTAGAAAAAAACAGCTGCTGCTTACTTTTATGTTGTATTTACTGGTTTTCTTATTTTTAAAGAGAAGTGCATTGATATTCTGGAAAAGCACAAGATCCTGCCTGTCAATAGTAAGTCAGCATTAATGAAGTCAGTGCAATCAAATGGCAGTAAAGGTACAAAGGTGAGCAAGTGGGATCACATTTAGAAAAATTAAAGAAAGATGCCAGCTCTGGCTCTCATTTCATAGGAAAATGAAGGTCAATGTTAAGAACTGGCCAAGAAGGGCTATCTGAGAGTACAGATACAATATGGGTTCATTATTATTATTACTGAAGAAAATTTCCCAATGTGATATGAACATTTTTGTTGAACTACTTAGGCTGTAGGCTGGTGCACTATTAACCAGTGGTGATCTTATTCCTTTTTATGGAGAAGGCTTTCCATNTTTGTGTTATTACTAATAGTTTTTTGTGCATATTATATGTACGTTAGCATAGTTTTTATGGCATTATAAATCCTCATCATTTCCTGCATTTCTGAATTTCCCTGGCAAGTATTCATTTAAGTTATCCATTTTGTAATGAGAAGGATTTCAGATACTACAGCAGAACTCCCAAATTCTTTTCCTAGCAATGCTGATACTGTCAGAGATGAAGATCAGAAGTCTAACATCTGATTTTCTTTGCCCCTGAGGAAATTATGTGACACAAAGGGGAGCTAATATAATGCCAAACCCCACTTCACCAAATCTAAAACCTAAAAACCTCTGAGAGTTGCAAACAATCCAACTGCAAGGACAGTAAGGAAATGACAAAACAAGGAAACCAGAGTACCTGAAGGGTTCTTGCTGAGCAAACATCGGCTGACTGCCATGAGAAATGCCAGCAAAGCAAGCCCTTTCCAAAAGCTTCACAATCCCTTTTGGCTTTTAAAAAACTCACCATTCAAGTTAAATTCTATACTTCCCTGCTAGATTTTTATCTCACTAAGGGAACATTATACGTGAAATATCTGGAAGTGTCAGGCAAATACCTTGCTTAAAGGACCATATGTTTTCCTAACCATACAAACAATTATTGCAAATATAGACAGGAAAGTATAGGTTAGGGATCTTCAGATGCTGTTACTTCAAGGACTAACATGCCTTTGAGTCTTTGCCGTAGGTATATGAAAAGTCAGAGCAAACTTCCAATCCAACAAAAACTAATGGTTTACTGCAAGGGATGCTTTATTGTAGGCAGTCGTGCTTAGATGGTCAGGTGGCATCAGTGGCAAAAATGTCCTCTCTCATCTCTACTTGCCTAGAAACTCTGTCCCATGTAAGACCTGACTACAACTGTTCATCACTTGGGACTTACACACTGTGTTTTTGTAATTCACTGTAGCTGAAACCAAATGCACAGACTGACTATAGGAGAGGATCACTGTGCTTTTTTGTTCTTGTGTCTCCCCTGGTTTCATCTGCAAGTTTTACTCCTAATTTTCTAAAGAACTATTGGCTCAAACTCTGAAGTACGATAAAGATATTTGGTCTATGAGTCATTATGGAAGTACACTAGTCTGAAGCAATGATTATCAGAAAGCTGAGGATGAATCACACAAGGAGCTGCAGATAATAGGCTTTCTGAGCCAAGGAGAAATTAGGCAGCATCATTAAGAACCTCTGTGAAACTTCTTTAGAAAAGACCTCTTTTAGGAATGAAACTCACAATCCTAGTGTTAAAAAAATCTATGAACAGTATCAGAGAGCCATATACCTTCACAGAAGTAATTGACTGTTAATGTGTCTGTAATGGATTGGTTGGAACACGACTTAAAATGAGTAGAAAAAAACAGCTGCTGCTTACTTTTATGTTGTATTTACTGGTTTTCTTATTTTTAAAGAGAAGTGCATTGATATTCTGGAAAAGCACAAGATCCTGCCTGTCAATAGTAAGTCAGCATTAATGAAGTCAGTGCAATCAAATGGCAGTAAAGGTACAAAGGTGAGCAAGTGGGATCACATTTAGAAAAATTAAAGAAAGATGCCAGCTCTGGCTCTCATTTCATAGGAAAATGAAGGTCAATGTTAAGAACTGGCCAAGAAGGGCTATCTGAGAGTACAGATACAATATGGGTTCATTATTATTATTACTGAAGAAAATTTCCCAATGTGATATGAACATTTTTGTTGAACTACTTAGGCTGTAGGCTGGTGCACTATTAACCAGTGGTGATCTTATTCCTTTTTATGGAGAAGGCTTTCCATTTTATTTTATAGTCTATTTCACGATGCACTATGACATTTTTATCATGCTTTCACAGATGAAAATCTAACCAGTTTGTTTTGCTTTATTTGCATTCAGAGAGGCAGTAAGCAAAATGCAGCTTGGTTTCATTATCCTATTCATTTGTGACACTAATTTTAACCTATGTTCTTTTTCTTAACAGTATTCATAAAGTAAAACCATGAGCATGCCTGTGGAATTTGAATACTTTCACATATCCACTCGTAGAGAAGAAAAAGCTTTCAGGAAAAGGCTTTTTGAAGAAGTTCTTGCACTCTGCAGCCTGAAGCAACTAAAGTGCAGGACAGAGGGGAACTATGGGCTAGAAGACTATGCTGGGCTGTGTCAACTGAGGTGGCAGCGTGTCATCCTCATGGCATCCTTACTTCCTTTAGCATCAGGTTATCAGCAAATGCCATGGCTTGCAACTGACTTGCATATTGGAAAACTAACTTTTTCTGGCTGAGCACACATTGGCTTGAATAAGTCTTCAAGCCAATGATCACCATGAGTAAGTGTCAAAATTTTACTTCAAAGCAAAATTAGTGTGTTAGCCTGAGGTTAGCCCTTGCAAGAATGTCGTCTGGAGGAACGTACGTTGGAGTCATAGTGTGAAACCCAGGAAATGCTCACACAAACCCTCCCCTACTCAAAAAAAGACTGAAATTCAAAGATGGGCAATTTTGCCTTTCTTAGAGCAGGTGTATTTTGGAATTATTTGACTCAGAAATTTGAACGCAACTCCAAATGTATGCAGGTGCAAGTAGAATTATCTTTAGCTACTAATCTACTAAAACCTCTGACTAAAATCAGAGTGGAAAGGAATACTTTGATAGAAAGGTGCAGTAGCTGAGGCTGGGGAAAGACCTCTTGTTCCTGATAATATTGGCCTGTTCCTGTGGCAATCACTACCAGTTCACAGATAAAGAACTTAAGCGCAAAAGAAATAATAAGATTCTTATCTGACTTTCTGTCTCAAGAGCATTTGAGTCTGAACCCTAGTATTAGGTGCAGTCATTTCAGTAACAAAAGTTTTAAAATTCAGAGTAGATTAAATTCTTACATGCTACAGTAAGGTACCCCACTTCCAAAAGCTATTGCAGTATCAGGAACCTGACACTCTTCCAAATTCCAAAGTCGGCAGTTGGATAGACTGAATACACCAGAAAATCTTATAATCGTAGAATTGCTTAGGTTGGAAAAGCCCTTTAAGACCATCAAGTCCAACCATTATAAAGAAATATATAATCAACATCATCATCCTTTTATTCCCTCTATCATTTCAGAGGACTGATATTCCATGATGGCTTTACTGTCTGTATTCAGTGCTAAAGAATTCACTTCTGGAGCCTGGAAAGCAATCAGGAAATGTCTCATAACATCATGATGGGCTCAGAAGAAAGGTCTAGTTGTTTCCCCCACAGTGGCCTTAGATATGCTCCTGGTTCCAGGCCGGCAGTCCACGACTCTTTCCCTTGCCATAAGACTAAAAGATTGCCTACGCAGTGAGCATTATCTTGCTCAATTTTTAGATCTCCCCACAATGCTAGTTAGCAGCAACAGATTCAGTTGACAGGAAAAAAAAAATAAAAGTGCAACTTTCAAAAAGGATCTTTTCCAGAATATGCGGCCAGTAAGAAGAGAGTATTGTTTCCATAAAAACCCCTGAATGTGGGCAGGAAGAAAAAAGGGTCTCCCTGAGCATGTGTGTGCACAGCCTTCTCAGATTAAATCTAGCTCTTCTTATGGAAGACAGAGAATTTAATAGTTCAGTGTTCTTTAAAAGTTAAATACTTCAATTAAGTGTAATCCAAAGCTTCCTTTCATTTGTTAGCATAGTTTTCATCCAGATCTTTAACAAGCTGGTAGAAAATGTACCCTTTATAAATGCGAATGGAAGACGTTACAAAGCAGAACTCAGAATGCAGCAGAATGCAAAGACGTGCCAGTCAGCATCGCGGTGACCTACTTTCATTGTAGCAATTCCATTTCTGAAGATATGTCACTATTTTTTTTTTAGGAAAGCTGCACAATGAGGTGTCAGCAAACATGCTGCTTATCATTAAAGATGTTGCTTGATGACTGCAAATACTTGTCTGTATGACTGACAATCTTAGTCAACGAGCTCCCACAGTAATGTGTATCACATTCCTAAAGGAACAAATACTGTTATGTTTCTACAATAGAAACACGTGGGACTGAGCAAGATGCCCATCTACAGCAAAGGAGCTGTTTTATGGATTCTAAAATTGTAAAAACTGGAGAGACACATGTTTTCAGATGGCAAATGAGAGGATTGGGGGGGGCTTTTTCTTTTTGGTATAGGTACATTTCAACAATCTTTTCAGTGGATTTCCTATAAAAATGTTCGAGGTATTACTTCATTATCTGACTTGATTAAAAACTACTTAATTCTTCACAGCTACTGATCTTCAAGGTACATGTCAAGCAAGCAAACCATCATTACCCTTCCTTACAAATAAGGCACAGCCACATCACTTCCTTCCTTCAATAGTCTGTTTACATATGCAAAAGTATCATAGAAGTAAATCTGTTTCTCTTATTTTACTTAGAAAATACTCATGTCTACCCTTAAGTTGAGAACAGCTTAGTAAAGGGATCATGTGATGACCCAGAAGTTACAAAACAAACTGAGGACAACATTAGATGAAACAAACATCAGTAATATACCTTCAGGAGCATTCTGAAACTACAGGCTAAATGGAAAGCACTGGTGAACTGAGCGTTTCCAAATTTCTTTTGGTGGCTTTCTTGAGGGAAAGAGGGCTAATCAATTAAAATCACCTTAAAACTGAAAGTATTTTCTCGCTCCTTTACTGACAACAAGCCAATATAATTTTATTGGTGATGAGGGCTACGAAACAAACTTTAGTTCACTAGCAAGCCAGCCAACAAAACCCAAAAGTAACCTCGACTAAGTTGCAGGGCAGTGTATTACTAGGTGTGTATTTTTACATTTAAGTCTGAAGCTAACTGTTTAGAAAAATAATGTTTAGAAAGCACAATGAAAAATGAACAATACTTACAACCATACCGTTTAGGGACACCCAGCAATCTGGTGGGAAATCCTGGAGTAACGGTACTAAAAACTGCAGACAACCATCCCAGTGGCACAGCAGCAGCATCATTCCAATGAGATTAAAGATTCTCACCACAGCGCTGGCCAGATCATACGTCATGTGGAAAATCTGCGGGCAAAAATTACAGGTGATGTATGTGATGCAAATCAGAAATGCAAATAATTTACTTCTCATTGGGCAGGTTGAAAGCAAAGGTCATCCTGAACTTCTAAAAAACCTGAGATTTATCAGCAAGGACCATTAATTTGGGCACACTAATTTGGGCAGAGAGCTGTGCTGACACAACTGACCCTTGGCTGCATGCCAGTGTTATATAAGCTGTTGAAAAATGCATATTTTGGATAAGAAGTCACCAGCTAAAGTGTTTTCCTAAAGCCTACAACTCCTTTTAATTGAAGCAAGTCTCACAAATTAAAAAAGCTTGGTAAAGGTAGTGTGACCATTACTTGTCTGTGAACTTGGTGTCTAAATATTCACAGAGTTGTGGGAGATATAAATTCAATAACCTGTTCAGAAAAGATTCACCTTCACATTTCTTACCTTCTTAAAAGCACCAAAATCTGACCGAAGGAACAAAATGGCAAAAAGGTACTTCATTGCTCTTATCATGAGCAGTTTTCCTAAAATACTGAGAATTCTGTGGCTCTTATGTCTGTTGTAGCTAAGTTTACATAAAACTAAAGCAAACACTTGCATTTCAATATATTCCTCCATTCTTAGACAAAAAAAAAATGTTTGCATCTGAAGTGTCTTACAGCAAATCACACATATACTCTTAAAAATAACATACACATTTTCAGGTTTGTCATGGGCAAATTTGTTGGACAAGATGAGCATGAACAGCAGCAGTCAGCTGCCAAATAGCATGGAGAAAAACACTGTCTTTAGCACTCTTCTGCTATATTGGTTTTAAAGCACTTCCAAACTACAAATATAGGTATATTCTTATTACACAATTCAGTCAACTCCAGATAAATATGTTACACTTTAATATGCATAATTATCACTATGCAGGAGTTCCATTTAGAAGACAAAGAATGTCCAGTTGGTATTTCATGGGTTCAAGTAGAAAATATTTAATTGTAGATATAGACATAGAAATCAGAGGCTTTAGTGCTGAAAACATCAGATTGCTAGAGGTATACAGGCATATTGGCACATGACATTTTGCTTTTGTGAATAAAATAGTTCACACATGAAAGAGGGAATGTTGGTATCCTAACTTTTACATATCTAAACTGAAAGCAGAGATTAAGTACCCACACTGTACAAGAGTGCAAGTGCAAATATGGAGAGCGTGTTATGGTGTCTTTAAACATCATTTTCTGTTAGTGGGAGTTTGTCCTTGTTTGAAAGTGGTGGTGTATGTCTTGAGTTCCAAAATACAAAGCCTGCATATTAGAAAAATACCTCAGACATTAACTTCATGTGCAAAACATTTTTTTCAATCTAGGGCATTTTAAGAGAATATATTCCAAGTCCCAGTTTGATAGACATCGAAAACAGATGCTTGTAACATTATTCAAAATGTCATGTCTTATCCAAATACCATCTAGCTTCTGTCAAAATTGAGGAGATGATACTGATATTTAGGAGATACTGTAAATGGAAATAAACTGAAAAGTGTCCTCATTACACATTTGTCTTGTTAAAAATGTATTTACATTACAGCTATTTCAATAGCTACAGTTTCAGTAGCATGATATGAACTGAGAGAGTAGATGTGTGAACTGAAATAATTTTATTTTCAAGACCTGGAAAAAATAGAAGGGTTACTACTGTTTTGGAACATTAACACTCATTCAGATTACACTTTATCCTCATGGTTATTATAAAACAACTGCAAAGTGTAGATAAATTCCTGATCACATGAAAAGTTGCTGAAAGTTTGTCAGAGAAAGTAGGATTACCCCTAGAATGTTTGTCTGAAAAAGTGCCGAAGATCAGGCAGAAACAATACATACTTTACACAAAGTTCACAAATTCCCCAAGAATATTCTATTGGTCCAGAAAAGCAAGTTATCACACCTTTACACTATGGCTCAACAAAAATCAAAGTTCCCACCCACACTGTTTTCATATTGCCTTAAGCTTCCTATGAGGCTTTACAGCAAGAGACCAGCTTTTCAGAATAATTCACTGTATTGGATACTGAGTGAGGTTTTTAAAAATGGGTCACAAATATGACAATCAGAGCCAAAGTGAGCACAAACATCTTCATTTCTATACTTAGAAAAAGAACTTTTCTGAAAACATGCACTTAGGCGTGTGATAAACAGGGAGAGATCTGGTTGTCCAAAACTCACCAGGGTCCAAAAAAACAGCACTTGCATATACCCAAGGCTCCTGAATCCTTATCCTGCCTTTGCAACTACGGGCTTAGGCACCATGACAGATTGTGCATGTATCCTGTGATCATAGCTGCATAAAAATGATAATTCTACAGCTCTTTCACTTGGATGGAGACTATTTTTGGGCATTAATTCAAATTACAGAAATGGTCTGCAAAGCTCATATCTTGATATAGAATTTCCAAGATTTTAGAGCATTTTGTGCTGGTACATTTTCATTTCAAATTTTAGAATTGTGTAATGTGCACTAAAAAAAAAAAAAAAAAAAGCAGGTGGATAGATTTGCCAAGGTATTTATTTCAGCATTTCTGCAATCTTGCCTAGCTCTTATGGAGGTATTGCTTCCAGCCTATCCCATTAGACTGAGCAATGGCTCCGCAAGGCTCCTCAAACCAGCCAGGAGAGCCAAGACACAGAAAGAGATATTAGACAGGGAGACTAAAATTCAAAGCAAACAGCTGGAGCAGTGTGTAGGGCCTTGCTGCACCACGAGCTCTGCCATGGGTTTGGGCTCTGCAAGGACTGTTCTAGCTTGTCTCATGGTACGACAGCATAACTATTTTTTTCTTCAAAGCCTCTTCATTAATAGTGTGCCTCTGCAGAAATGGTCATGTACTGCAGGAACAATAACATGTTGAAAATTTTACGTGAAACCAAATCCAGCAAAGGAAATGACTGCAACAGTCAGTATACAGCACTGCAACCTTCCATCATTTCTGAAACCTTTCACTCCAGAAATAGCTCCTGTGCAGCTTAGCATTCAGGGTCAGGAGGATTAAAAATGCATGAACATATTCTAGATATTATCTGGATTGCTTAACATGGTAACAGTGTATCAGCATTTTAACCATATCATACTTTTATTGCTCATCTTTTGCTTATATAGTCTAATATTTTTGTAACTGTGCTAACTCTGTATTAAAGAAAATAACTTAATAAGAAAAATGTTAAGCAAATGTTGTAAAATCCTTTAAACATCTCTGCATATTCTCTCTCCAGTAAATAAAAGCTGAGTCTTTTTCTCCTAAAAAGAACTTATCATTGAAATGTATGCTTGGTTGGAAAAAAACATTTAAACACGCAAAGCATACATTCTAAGTGAACAATAATATTTGTTCATGGTACTGTATTGACATATTTACAATTGGAAGGGAGGGTATTGGTTTTTTAAAACAAATAGCCAAACTACCCTGTGGACTGAAGTCATATATTGCATCTTTAATATTTTATGTTCTTCCATTCAAGAACTGATTGTGATACACTGAAGCAAGAACAGTAAGAGAAGTCATATTTTTACAGCGCTTTCTTTGTGTATTCATAAAGTACAGCTCCTGTATTAATGAACTAAACCTTATTAAAAATCCTAGGAGATGTGTGAAGTGTAGTTTAAGAGAGGAACTGGAGGACGGAAAGCTAATACCACTCATTTCAGCAGGTGGCTTGCCCGTCAGCTGGTCCTCCAGTGGGACAGGAAGAAATATAGGAAGAACACAAATCAATTTACCTTGATTTTGCAGTACAGATGTGTGGTCAAATCTCTCTGTTTGAATGGATGTCTTATCAAGATAATATTCATAACAAAAATAATTCAAACATGTGCACACAACTAAAGTTAGGCTCTTAAAGCATTACTCAGGTAGTTAAATATAAATAACCTGGTGATCATTAAGCACTTACCATCCACAAATACCATGCAAATAAGCAGGAACTGCAGCTGTAAAACATATTTGAAAATATGGCCACTTTAGACTCCTAATTTCATACCTGAATATTGAGCTTAACCAGCAAGAGGTGCAAATTTTGGACAAAACATTTAAAAAAAAATTCTAGAGTGACATATGATTTCTGCAACTGAGAACACATTAAAATTCCCTTCAGAACTCTTTCCACATTTTTATTTCATGTAATAGGAAAGATTTAATAGATATCTCTCCTTTTTGCTTACTACTCTTTTCTCTCTTATGAGAATTCATAATTTCTTCCTATATTATTTTCATAATATGGAAACCTTGTATCTTTGCCTGAAGAGCTGACCATGCCTCTGACAATGGCTGAAATGTAACCATAGATTAACAGTTTCTAATATTTTGGCAAAATATTGCTCACAGAGAATAATAAATTGCTGAAGAAGTCAGAGTTCACATGTTTTATCTCAGTTTTTACTCACAGTTTATTAATGACTCTTTTTATTGCCACATGCGAAGCAAGAAGCAGACTATTCCTTCCTCACATTTATAATGGAGCATATACTTTAAATTGGTCCTGCTCACTGATTTCTGAGCCTGAGAAAGAAAATCTGTTCCAGTCTTACCAACCCACTTGCTTAATAGTATTTGAGGGCTGTCATATTATGTTAATAGTGCACATATAGTTTAACTAAAAGAACACAAAATCTGTTGAACTGCTGTCATGGAACGTATAGGTTACCTCTTCTGCCTTCTGCCTTAGTATTTGCTCAGTCGTGATTTTTGGTTCAGTTTGACTTTCACATTGAGTTTATACAAAAATTGATTTATATAAATTATCAGTGGAGTCTGGAATACTAAATAGCCACAGTGGGGAGACAGAAAGAGCTGCACACATGCATGGAGGCTCCGGAAAGCATGCTGAAAGCTGTGCCAAGGGCAGCACTGGAACTTCACGCTAGGCTGCAGGGCAAAATAACAGTTATAAAAATGACAAGGGTTTTTTGGTTCGGTCTCTGGGTCAGTCCAGAATTATTAGGTTTATCCCTCAGAGCACTAACTAGGCAGAGGTTATAAACTGTAGGATACAAATTTTCCTGTCCAAGATAAGTGTTCATTTTTAAGATAGTAGTTGTAACAAGGCTCCTCAGGAAATAAAATAATATAAAAGGAGGGGAGAGCACAGTGCCTCTTTTTGAGCATCCGTCCCTCAATCTACTTTAAACAATGAAAGGCAATCATGGCTTTTTGTTTAGCCATTTCATATTCTACAAATCGATTTTCTTCACTTGCCTTAAATATCACTTGGGATACTATGGGCCTGATCCAACTACTACCAAAGCCAAACTCTTCGGGAGTTGCAAGTTACTACAGTTTACACTGGAAATACATCTATACAAGTACATGCAAATGCACATTGATTGAAATGCCTGGTCATGCCCTCAGGATAACATTTTACACTCAACTGACTCCTGATATGTGTGCTTAATTTTATGATAAATAATTCATCATTGATAATTCAGTAGCGAGAAAAGGTATATAGCACTATTTAACATAGCTGTATTTGTGACCTTAAGCTGATGACAAACACAAAGATCTGCTTCTGCTTTTGTTGGCCCTGAAGGGAAAACACCAGTGATTTAATAAACAGAACAAACTATTTTTAATCAAATATTTCTGGAAAAAAGAGCTGAAAATGGCCTATCTTATGTGACCTTTAAAATTTTTTATTTTCTAGATGGAGTCAAACTGACATTAGGTTTTATAATAGAAGTCTCATTCATTCCAAATCAAGGTATGTGCAAATGGAAGCCAGCTTCTGTGGGGCAAAAAGAACAGCACAACAGCACATAAAAGTGACAGTGTGATACATCCAGGTTAAACATGAAAGTATGAAGATTTAGGCAAGCTTTGGAAAGGTCACGTACAACCAGGAAGCAAAATTTATTTACTCTGTATAAATTCTGCAACATGTACTTTCTACTGTAAACTGGCCAATGCCATACTAATGTATTACCTCTCACACAGAGGGCATGACTTCACTGCCAAAATGTGTGGTTTTATTACCCTGTTGTGACTAATGTGTGTGACCTGTCTTGACCTCTAAATGGAGACAAGCAGTCACTTTAGTTCTCTGATGAAGGAAACACACCAAGAATGACAAACCTTGGGATCCTGAAATAAAAAATAGAGTGCTAATTTTCACTGTGTTTTTACAAAGGTGGAGGTCTCATTCATCACTTATACTGATGATAGAAAGTACCTTATTAGACTAAGCTTTTACCATCAAAGGTAAACAAAGTGAAAACAAACAGAAACCAGTTCACAACTGTCAGAAAGACAGAAACATGCAATACTAACAGTCTGCCTCTGTGACAAAATTTACCTGAAGCTCCTCTCCTTAAGTCATAGTACCAAATGGAGAGTGACCATATGGCAAAAAAAACTTGAACTGCACGTAAGCGCAGAGATTGAGTTTTGTCAGCTTGAAGTGTAGCTCCATTTCCATTTTTCAGCATTATTTCACGGATCAGTATTACTGGACCTTCAGCTCAAGCTTCTTGATGGGCCAAGCATCTTAAGTGACAACATCACTGAACTCATGCTGGAGACTTCAATCGTTGGAGCTGAGCTAAAAGGAGCATTTACTCTACTATCTTTTATAATTATTTATATCTTACAAAGAAGGCAGCCTGAAGATACAGCGAGTCTCTAAATGGCCTGAAATATTATTTATTATTTTTCTTACTAGCTGAGCAAGAACTGTTTCTCATATTAATGTGCAGACGTACTCTTGCAGCAACAAGAGAGAAGAAATAAGTTATTCACCATCACTCATCTACCCACAGAAAGGCCAAGGCAGGGACTCCCACAGCACTGGAAAGGACAACAGAGCAAGCAATGTGAATCCTTAAAAACATCACTGCCTACAACGTTTCAAATACAAGGGCACAAAGTCAGATACCTGACTGTATTTTTAGAAATTAATATTAGCTTTCAAGAATTAATATCAGCTTCTGAAGTCTATGTTCCCCAATGTTAATATACTTACACAAGCAATTTTCATCCTTAATGAATGTGAAATAAAAGAATAAAAACCAGACATATACTTATGAAGAAATCTACCATAAAATGTGTCAAAAATGCTGAGACAATTTAAGGAGAACCTTAGGAAGTACCAAAGTCTTCACAAAAAGTGCTCTGTCTGATAAAATTATTTTATGACACTATTGATCACTCAGGTCTCACAAATCCTGAACCCTTTTGATTTCCATTTTTAAAACATAACTTTGGAGATAGTCACACTCTACCCCCGCCATGCCTGGTCTTTACTCTGAGACAAGTATTTAAAAAAGAACAGGGCAGTGCCCGGACTGCACCTGGCATCAAAAACAATGGGATACCATCCAAACTTTCAGACTCCCAGATCCAACAGTGAAATTAAAAAAATATTAATAAACACAAAGCAGATATAATGCAGGAAGTATTTATAAATACCTACAAAACAATGGCATATCCCAGAACACTATATTTTTACAATCAACATTGTACAAAAGAACACATGTAACCAACCTCTTTCAACCTCAGCATTTTCCTAAAATTCATTATTTATTTTTATTTCAAGGTAGTTATTTTTTAACTTCCAAACTTTGTGCATATGAAATGAAAACAGATACTTTCTGGTAGTAGGAGAAATACTAGGAGATTGGATGTACACAGAAACTGGAAAGTTTGCATGTTTACAAAAAATTGTAGCTAGAATTATTGTTTCTGTAAAACAATTCTCTCGATGTTTTTTCTTTTCACTGAATTTGTATGACAGGCTGCAAATCCTTTAAAGAGCTTCTCTTGTCTCAGTCAGAACCAGGCTTGGGAGACAAATGAAAGTGTGCATAAAAGAAAGTTTTCTCTTACATCATCCTAAACCCTCAAAAGAATCAGTTTAAGATTTAAGGGGATGGTTCATTACCATTATTAAATCACCAGTTCTTTTTACATGATGCCTACCCCCAAAGTCACACTGCTGCATATCTGAGCTTCAAACTGATTGTCCTAATTATAATACAGCAACATAATGATCTAATAGCAAACAACTGAAATTATGAGGAATATTTCTCCTGGGGAATTTAAGTTGGCATCTTACTGAAGCTGTTGAGGTTAATCTTCCAAACATGGAAATAATGGACAAGAAATTGAAAATGAAAGTCAATATGTTAAATTTCCTGTAGAATAAAAGTTCTGAGACAAAATTGATTCACAATGCTTTCTTTTAATGGCATGTGGTACCTTCATTTTAAAAATCCCCAAAATGTTGTTTTATGACACACTATTGTTACATTTTAATTTTATATATTTGGGTTNGCGGCTTTTGCTTTACCTATTAAACTGTCTTTATCTCAGCCCATGAGTTTTCTCACTTTTACCCTTCTGATTCTCTCCCCCATCCCGCTGCGGGGGGTGAGCCAGCAGCTCTGTGGGGCTGAGCTGCCAACTGGCGCAAAACCACAACAGTTGTTAAGATTAAATATAAGCTATGAGTAAAATAAGTAAAACTCCATATTGTGTTAGAATCTAATTTTTTATTTTTATACAATCTAAAAGAAGAGTTCATAAGCCAATCCTTAGAAAAAAAAAACAAAACTATCAGTACAAGTCAAGGCACATGATTAGTGCACAATACTGTGTAAAAGTCAGAACTCTTCATCAGCTGGATGCATAAAGCCCAAAGCACAGAAAAATCCATTTATTCCTTTGAAAATCTTGGTAACAGCAAATACAACAAAGTCACTCATTTTTCATAACCACACACACACACACACACAAATAAAAGAAATAGTATCTTAAAGTATATAAGTGAATAAATTATTGTGCTAATTACATACCAATGATTTGAGGTCAATGCTTCACAATATTGACAAATTATTTTTAAAATTATATGGGTAATTGAACTACATTATACAAATATTTTTCTAGGATGTGCAAATGAAGTCTGCAGTCAAAATCACACAGAAGACCTCTTTTGAGGTTTTAAAAGTTAAATAACAAGAAAGAACTGATGCCTGAGCAGGTAGAAAGAACATACCAAAATTGTAATCTTAATAATTTGCCTCAAATATTGCCAGCAGAAATAATAATTCAGTTGCCTGATAAAAACTTCATGTAGTCACAAAAATATTACCACTTTAAAGAAATTACTTTAGAGATTTGCATACAATACCATCTCTTGTAAAATCTTATGTTTACTTGGGTTAGTACAAAAAATACCTTGAGCAGAAATTTCAGATGCTAAATTATTCTGGTTTTGTAACTGTGTCCAACATTTGGTAAATACATGACTATCATTATTATGAAAAGTGAGTGTATGCTTGCATACCCACAAATATAATTTGCATACAGTTCTGAATGCGCAGAAGTCTCTACAGATCTCTAAGGATAGTCTATGAAAAAGTGAGAAATTGAAAAAAAAAAGACAAAACAGACATGCAAGTAATATCAGAAAAGAGGAACTACAGTAAGAAGTGTTCCTTTATGGTCCTATTTGGGTTCTTTTACATTTGCCTATTTCCAAGACATTATTTAAAATAATACTTGCTTTTTTTGATGGGTAAAATTTTTCAGTATTCAATACACAATCAACCTCAACTTTGTGTTTTAATGCTATCAGTTATAACGGTGAAGAGCTGATGAGGGGACACTGCTCCTGGACTGATTTTTTCCCATTATTTTTTTGAGCACATAAATTAATATTAACTAAATAATTAATTATATTTTAACATGCTTATTTTACTACATGAAGGTATTTTGAGGAAGAAAACTCTCAGTGCACAGCAAGCCGAATGTGTAAAACCAGGATACTTCTCACAGTGCTTACTATTATGTAATGTCTCCAAGAAGAGTTTACATTTAGTAATCTTTTTTAACGACTAGTACCTCGTTAAACACAATGCCTAGCTGTAGTTCACCATATCAATAATGGAACAAGACTGATTACTTTATAAATGACACAAGTCAGTCTACAATTTTGAAACATACTACAAGTGAAATAATTATTTACTAAAACTCATCAACAGCAAATCATAAACTACACAAAGATGTGGTAAGTCTGGTCAGAGTCAGACAGCTCCCCTGAAAAATAACAATGCCACATAATTTCTTTTTACTCTAAATTCACGTTCCTACGCCCTCACTCCCTATTTTTCGGCTTTCTTTTCTATTGTTCTTCCACTTTTACTAGCACGCTGGTAAGAGAAGCGCAGCATGTGTACCGAGCCCCTGGCCAGCCCGACACGACGCCCTTCCTCTCACCTCGCACTCTCCCACGCATTACTTTTGTCCGTGCTTTCCACGCTGCTCAACCGAAGGGCACAGAGGTGATCCTGTCCCAGCCCATTTGCACAGCGAGCTGCCCACCGAGCCAGCCTCTGCTGGGCCACGGCACACCACCTCTCCTGGGCAGGTTGTCCCCTGCTTAGCGGTCACCGCTTTGGGTTCATTCCTGCTGAGGGGGTAAGGTGATGGCCCAGTCCTTCCAGACAGAGATCTGTACTTGTCTCCCTGCCTTTACTTTCTTGGCTGTCTTAGCAGTGGCTTTCTACTGTTTTCTAGATGATCTGATGAACATGCCTTTTTTTCAAATTGCCCAAATCACTGATATACTGCCAGGGATCTGTCTCTGGGATTGTCTGTAGCCTTTTCTTATGGATGCAAATGTATCTCAGAAAAATCAACTGCGTGTTGCTCCACAGAGCTAATACATCCTGTGTTCTGCATAGGACCTTACTTACAGGTTTAGCAACCAGCAGTGAGTTTTTTTGCAATATCCTACGCTCAGACTACATTGCTGAGGCTCAGTAAGTTAGGTTGCTTTCTTACAGCTTATTATTTACAAAAGCAAAAGTAACAGAATTTTGTCTGTTCTCGGGAGCACTTCATGCAGACTTTCACTGTCTGACTCCCACCTCCAGACCCTACCTGTTACAATCACAACAGCAATTAAAGCACTCTCACAGCACAGCAGTCAGCGCAGGCTGGCACGAGCATTAACTCCTCCTTGATGACATCATAGACTACAGGTTGAATGCTGCATTGCAATACTGCGTAACACTGAGCAACACCAACGTTTGTCAACACTGCAAAGCAAAAACCTCTCTGGTTTCATATTTTCTGATGAACAGACCACATTCACCTGTTGGCTTCTGAGTGGGTTTCGTATACGCTAGGCTCCCCTCCCAGCCTTTTTCCAGTCTCCCGTTTTAGCTTTTTCTATCTGCTGACACTGAAGCTGACACTAAGGTCCAGTTGGAATCAAAGTGGATACTGAGCAACAACATAACTCATACATGACAGCCAAAGGATTGGCAGCCAACGAAGAGAACACATAGTGAGGCAAAACTTGAGGCTAAGAACTTGAGGCAAACGTGCTCTTCTTTGAATTATCCCATGCACCCCTGCTTTTTTAAATTCTTCCTTGAACAGAAAGAAAACTTTGGGGCATTTCCTTTGGGGTACTGAATAGTGTTTTTATCTTCCATTCCTTTTACATTGCTGTTAGAAGATGGAGACTTTTCTCATTGCTGTTTGAGTGCCTTCCTCTAGAATACAGGCTCCAATCTACTGCTTGCTTTTTTCATCACTCTGTTTCTGTATTGCCCTTATTTTGTACAGCTCTAACCTCCCAACGTTGTCCTTTTCTGCCTTCTACATATAACACATTTAAAAGAAAAGAAATATTGCTAAAGCATTATCGTGTAATTTTTTTTAAAGAAAAGAGTATCCTTACTTTCTTTTTGTTTATTATAAACTATTCCAAACTGTTGTTGAGATTTTGACTCACTTGTATTTTTAAAGGCAGGCTCTTCTGTTACTAAACATCTGGTGGAGAAGAATTTACTTTCAGTAAGTAGACCAGAATTTCCCTCTGGTTTCTGTGCTTTCTCTTATTCTTGTACCCCAGAGCATCCCTGCAGCACATTTTCAGTCCATCCATTCCAAATGTTCTAATTTTTCTATACCCTGTCCCTGTGCCATATCCTCTTTTGTTTTTCATTTTTTTCATACACTTTCAGAGACAGCATGCACGTTACATTCAAAAAACATCCAGAAAAGGTTTTCCAATTTAGACCAAGGAACTCTGTCTATCCTTTTTCAGAGTGACTGTATCCAATGTTTGCCATTATAAATTTAGTATTTGAACTACCACATCATGGCAATATTGGCAACACCAAGCCAATACAATTGTGATTTAGATGCCCCTATAAAATTTGAGATTAATTTAAAAATATGCTTTGGGTTATTCATATTTGCATGCCTATCAAACTTCCCTCAGAAATTGATAGCAGGCTAAAAATAGCTATAAACAAAGAAAATAGCAATAAATCTGAGATGTTTACAAAATCACACAACTCTAGGAACTGGGATGTAGAGAGAAAAGCAATACTGTAAGGACTACAATAAAATTGGAAGAGTTCGCAAGTTTGCAGTGGTGTTTCAATCATCCTACTTTTACTAACTTAGTCCTAAATTACAGAAATTCTTTGTTTCCAGAAGGCCTAATCCTGGAGACATTTATCCTGTGTGCTCTCAGTGCTGCAGTTTGCATCTTTGGGACAGTGCTGTGACGGAGAATAGCAAGAACAGTATTTACACAATCACAGAGTGACAGTGAAATGTAGAGTTATTTTTATCATTGAGTTTGGCAGCACCAGCTAAGCACTGGGTGCTTCGAGTGTTTCAAAAGGCCTGTTTTGCACATGATAGAGCTAATAGCCCAGGAAGAGAATGATAAAAAATGCAGAGGTGGCAGGAGAGAGGAGGGCAACTGTAACCAGTACATGCCAAAACCAGCTCAGCATGCATGGAGAAGGTCTCAGTAAGATTGCACTCCGTTCAGGTAGTGCCATCAGAGGCACTGACCGACAGCGTCTCACTCGTGGCCAACAAGGGTGTAAAAACCAACGGTGCTGAGGCACATCCCTGAGCAACAAAGGTGGTGAGTGCCGGGAGGACCGCCGTTCCACCGCCATCGAGGCTGCAGGCTGCCCCTTCCCCTTCCGCCCCTTTGGCGTTATCTAATGTGGTAATAACACTGGGACATTTGGGGTTTGTAATTTTTTTCCAGTTGACAAGATTTTTACGTACCATGATTGGGCACATAAGCTGAGCCCTTTACACAGAGAGTCGGGGTCTCTTGAAGTATTTTTGGGGGAAAGTGGCAGACCCTCTTATCTATCAGACCCTCTTATTTCTAATAAGGTGGTGAAAATAAAATATGAGGAGGTCCCAAGTAACCCCATCCCACAAGCCAGCTACTGTTTTCTCTCCAAACGCTTTTCCAGCTGCCCATCAGTTGGGTGCCTGAGAGGTGTGTGTGTGTGGGGCATCACTCAAGCAAGGGAACAGGGCAGGAGAGAAGGAAGGAGAAGCCATGGTTTTACAGAGCTGTGAAAACTATTTTCCTACCCAATCCTTGCCCTGCAGAGACAGGCCACAAGCAATGAAAACAGGCTGCAGGGAGTTTTCTGAAAGACTGCTGAATGTGGAGTAGCACTTACTCATTTTCTACCAGGCAGTATTCCCTGAAGTACAATTCTGAAATGACTCTGGACAATTTATCACCTGCCCAAATGACCCTGTCACTTGGCTAGCCCATCTGCCTGGAACTTGCTCTAATATTCCCAGCCCCAGAAGCAGCAATAAACAACTGCCATTTTTTATAAATCAACCTGCCAAATACAGTTTTTTCTTCCCTGTCTGATGCCCAGAACAAATCATAGTCATTCCTGGGTAACCCACATGTTTTCTAGACATTAAAATGTCATAATTTTCACTGCTAAATAGAAGAAAGAAAGAAAGAAAGAACAAAAAAACCAGTCACGATCATTCTGGGAAAACCTTTATGGTCTGACCAGCTACCATCTGACTTCTATTTCTGGAATAAACACATTAAAAATAAATAAAGAGGTTGTCTTACTTTTTTAACACGTCTCGTACTAAATATTCAGACTGCTCTGAACAAGACCTCCACTCGCTCTGCTCGCTCGCACATCCTTACAATACCAACTGCAGAACGGCTTACCGCCGAGAAGCAGGAGACACGGACATCACGGCTCGCCCCGGCTCCCGGGCTGTCTGGACGAAGAGCGACTGCACAGCAGGCAGAGGACCCCTCTGGGGCTGCCTCACCCTTTCTGGTGCACCCAGCACAGGGAGGTCATATATTTCCCATATATAATGCTCATCCCCTTTACTCCCTTGAGATTATGGAGTGACAGCACTGAGTGTCTTTACAGTTATCATGAGGAGAAACAGTGATAAATATCATTTGTATTAAAAAAAATCCTAAATAATTAATTACAGTCTTTTTTTTGTTGTTGTTGTTATTTCAAGAACCAAGGAGTTCATTGCACTATGGTAACAATAAAGTGAATGTTAGGTCTGAAAATGAAAATAGAACAACTAATGAAGTATATCATTATTTTCAAAAGATGGAAAAGGTTTTGTAATCACATATTAAACACTTTTTAAATCACAGTCAGATCTTTCCAACATCTTCCTTCCAAACTTTTTAGTTTTCCTCTCAATTGATTTGTCTTCCCTTTACATTTCATTGATTATTGATTCTTCCCTTCTGAAGAAGCACAATTATAAAACAATTATCTGCTTTCTCAGTATTTCCCTGTTAGCTACAAGCAGAGTGTTATTCCATTAGTGTACTGTTAGATCTTTTCATTCAAGTACAACTGTTAAAATGGGAAAGCAGCGTACAATTTGTTTTCTGATGCTGGATATACTGTTCTGTATATGAGTGTGTATATATATGCATACATAAATATATACAGATGATATATGACAGTGATATATGCAGAAGTGACACTGGGCTTTTGAAACATGCCTAAAGCTCGTAAGCAATCAAAATGCCATCTTCTACCTTAGCCACATTCTCCTCAATAGTGTTTTGCTACCAAATGCGCCCTTTCTGTGTATATAAACACTGCGTGAACCGATGCCATGCTCAACACACAATTCTTTTCCACCTGCCTTGTTTCTTCTTCTCTTTCAAAAAGCTCTTTACTTAAGAATGTACAGAGCTCTTTTGGAGGATGTATGTACTTTCAGGTATCCCAGGGAAATCTTTGTCTCCCAGAAGTCAGTAGGAGTTTGGTATTGCCTTCAGTGGATCCAGCATTTCACTTAATTTTCCCTGACCTCTTGTGGCTGAATTAATTTAAAAGGCAGTGAGTATGTCTCAACCAAAACAGGAGAAAGGATTTGGGAGGCATGAATCCAACAGATTGCCAAGAGGGAGAGACAACTGTATGGTAAACATAGCAGAAACATAAGAGCTGTGGTTCACATGAATTTTAGTTCATTTCAAGTATTATTTCCTGTTTTATCAGATGGTGTACATTCTGGTTTTATGCCTGAAATAGCAAAAGGATCCATTAACTTTTTCTCATTGTGCTGGTTTTGGCTGGGATAGGGTTTTCTTCATAGTAGCTGGTATGGGGCTGTGTTTGGTATTTGTGCTGAAAACACAGAGATGTTTTCACTACTGCTGAGCAGTGCTTACACAGAGCCAAGGGCTGTTCTGCTTCCCACCAGTGCATAGGCTGGGGGTGCACAAGGAGTTGGAAGGGGACACAGCCAGGACAGCTGACCCAGCTGACCAAAGGGATAATCCATACCATATGATGTCAGACCCAGTATATAAGGCGCTGAGTGAAGAGGAAAAAGAGAGAGGACATTCCGAGCAATGGCATTTGTCTTCCCAAGTCACTGTTACATGTGATGGAGCCCTGCTTTCCTGGAGATGGCTGAACACCTGCCAGCCCATGGGAAGTGGTGAATGAATCCCTTGTTTTGCTTTGCTTGCAGATGCAGCTTTTGCTTTACCTATTAAACTGTCTTTATCTCAACCCATGAGTTTTCTCACTTTCACTCTTCCGATTGTCTCTCCCAACCCACCAGGGCAGAGTTGAGCGAGTGGCTGTGTGGAGTTAGTTGCCAGCTGGGGTTAAACCTCATATACCTTCCACGTCAAAATAAATGTAAATTCAAATTTTATTTGTGTGTCTGTACTCCTGGCACTGAGAACATGCACGTGTCTCTGTTATCAACAAACAGTAACAATATACCAGTCTGTATTACATGTTTGTGCATTTATTTTATCTGTCACAGTAAAATTAGCCATGCTGGTGAACATGGTCTTTTCTGAAAAGCAAGGCAGAGATAAATGAGGATTCACAAGGACACTGGATCTTATCTAACCAATTGAACACTACTGTCAAGTGGGTATTTATTGCTCTTGTATCTTCATCTGGTGACCTAAGAAAAAATACACTAATACTGTTTTACATGTGCTGTGGGCTTAAACATCTTTTGGCAGTAAACTGAGAGGAAAGGGACATCACTGTCTCTTAAATTTGTGTACAGAAATATAAACTACAGCCCAAGCACGGAAAATCAGCATAGAGAACACGCACAACACCATTACAAAGTTTCCTTGCTATTCTTATTTTTATCACTTATTTTACACCAATTTTAAAAAAAGGTAGAAAAACTGCCCTGCTAAGCAACTTGCAACATCACCTAGACCTGGCTAATTAAGGATTCAGGAAAAAATACCATGCAGCTTAATGCATAAAATGAACACCCAGAACATCTGAACATTTTGTTCTTCTCCAACACATAAAATATTTAATTTTAATCCCCTAGGCTTTTGGGTGCCTTTTTTTTTATTTTTTTCCCCAATCACTTCAGCTTTCAGACTTGTTTTTCCATTACTGCATTTGGTGTGACAAAGGTCCCACATACACTATTTTGAAACACTGCATTAGCTGCAAAAGTGCTTTGTGACTAATTTTAACCATTTTAGGACACAGTTAAAGGGTTTTTTGTGTTTTTCAGCTTTCGTTACTTCAGTTCTTCTACACCAGATGTCACAGAAATTATTAACCCCAAACCAACAGGACTGAAGTGACCTTCCCCAGTGCTACTTCAGCAATTGTCCAAGTGTCACCACTAGTAATGACTGCTAAGAAATGCTATCACAGAGATTCCTCTTTCATTTCACTAGCAGGTCAGCTGTCACGCTTTACCTTTTGAAGCTTATTAATACAGTTGATATTTGTGATCACACTGCAAAGCCTACATATATAGACCTCTACCTGTATATATCATTTACCAGTTGGAGCACAGCGATAATGGCGATTCATATGGAGGATACCTCTGTTTAGAAAGCCAAGAGAAAGAACCAAAGATGACTCCTCTCATCTGTTTTTCTCTCAAACTGCACACACAGACCAGCCCTAAGCCTCCTGCCTTCTTCCCTAAATGAGCCAGCTGGGAACTCTCAATGGAAAAATCATCCAGAGATGCTGGAGGAAACCTGCGGATGGAAACTGCCCTCTGGAAGAGTCTCTCTGTTACAATGAATTTGAAAGACACCTGGAAAGAGTCACATTCTAGCCTTAGCACCTCAATACCTTTACAGAGGTTTTTCTAGGTTATTTTACTGCAGTAGTTGGGTTTGTTGCTCTCTGGTCTCCAAAGGCCAGCAACATCTTTGTTGCCCACAATAAGAAACTTGAAAGAGGACTGTACCAATCTGCAAGGGCATTTCTCCCTGGTTGTGGGGGATGGAGAGGGTAAGAAAAGACAGATGTAGCTCCTTTGCTCCCTTGACAGACTCTTTTGACACCGAGACCCTATGCCACAAGGATGTAATGAGCCAGCCTGGGTGCTCACGCAGTGATGCCCTGGTGCTGCACTGCCTTGTGTTTGCACTGCATGAGAGGGGGACATCTATCTCCACACAAACCCAGGAGCAGTCTTGCCCAAATTTTGTGTTTTAGGATAGCTCCTCACTAAAAGTAGTCAACAGATGAGAATGAAGAACATAGTAATTAAAGTACTGCGACCCTAACTGGTCACCAGAAAGGATTAATCCACACTTGATGCGCTAATTTCCATTTTAAAAAGTCTAAATATGGATGTTAAGAAATGCATAAGCAAATAAGAACAAAATTGGGATAATTTATTCTAGAGTAACAATTTAACTGTTTTCCAATTTCCTATTGATTTTAATATAGAATGACTAACCTTGTCTTACATAACTCCCATTCTTTACTTTTAAAAAGTCTACATTTCTTCAAATCCCGCTGCATAAATTAACTCATTATTATCTTGAGACACATGGCTGTCACCTGATGTAGAAAAAACACTATTTCTTTGTAAAATTTTCAATTCATTATACCTGAATTTTAATTGTAAGAGTCTAAATTTTTATCAAATATGTCAATTACTCAGACCCAGTCCACTCCCATTTGTCCCTTCTCTCACTGTTGGCATGGCTTCACCAGGGAGGTTTTAAAACATGTTAAAATAAAAATAACAAATAAAAACATATTTTAGTGAAATATTTATACTTTTTTAAGGAAAAAGTTGTATTCAAGTCCTTATACATATTTTTCACAAAATTCTAAATAAACTCTAGTATAATATCAGGAAATCCTTACACAAGAACACATTTATTCCATGAGTTATGAAAAAACTTGTTAGGCACCCTTACTAAAGAAAATATGGAATCTATTACACAACTGACATTTTCGAGATCATCATGTGTATTAAGCTGTTATGATTTTGCTTTTTTTTACACATAAAGTATTTGATTATTTTTGAACAAAAAAAGCATGTAGTGCCACCTAGGGGTATTCATAAGCTTATGAATTTGAATTTTTGACAGCTCAAATATTCTGAATTAGGTTTATTTTTCATATTTGCATTCCTAGGAATAAAAACACATATTAAAGGAGGTTTACGCCATTTAGTTTTGCCAGCCTGACAATAGGACATATTTTAATTCCAGAAACACCATTAAATTAAGTTTTTCCTTTGTTTTAGCCAGTAACTCTAAAGTAACTGGCTCTCACAGAAAATTACAAAATAAATAATCTGTATATTAGAAGGAAATATATAATTGGGAAAAAACGCCCTTCTTCTCCTGCCTCACAACTCCCACTGTCCCAGAACAGTGAAAGACTAGGAATCATGTTAATTGGCTGTATCGGATGTGTAAAACTGCATTTCAAACACTTGATTTTGCAATTAATTTAATCTAGTCCAAAAAAAGATGGTGCAGGTAAGAGGATTCCTCAGCAGTGGCATGAAGCTGAAGGGGAAGTCAGCTACAGCATCTACTTACTTCAGTTTTTACTTCTTGGGTTGTTTTGTTTTCTTTTGTTTTGTTTTCCCTCTTGCTTGTTATTTTTTGTCAATGACGGATATATTGGCATTATTCCGGAAAGATTGTGGATAGAAAAGTGGATTAATCTATTATAAACTACTTTCAGACACAGTTAATCGATCAAAATGCACTGCTACCAAAAGGAGGCTTGAATGTACCATACTGATTACAGATAAGGATTGCTTCGTTTTTCAGACAGATTTTGTATAGAAAATAGTACAGCAAATATAATATAGGCAGAGAACTAATCCTTGCTATTGTTTTTCACAGAAAACTCAGAATGATCAAATTGACCACACTCATTAAAACATTTTAATCAGGCTGCCTTAGCAATGGAAATGCCTTATTACCTTCTGCAAACATGGCATGGACCCACCCCACAACAGTACCTCAGCATCTCACCGAGCCAGAATTTTATACATTAACTTCTTCAATAACAAAATATGCATTTGCAGGTGACATGGTATGCGCTTTTTCTGCCAAACCCAGCAAAGCATTTAGCAAGTACCTTATTTTAAGTACATGAGCAGTTGTCTTGATTCAGTGAGATAAAAACCAACCAGACAGGGGACTGTCCATCATTTTAACTTTGCATAGGAAGGTTGGCATCACTGGCAAGTGTGCAGTTATTGGTCTCTCTCGACTCTGCCTCTTTTGTCAGACACCAAAGAGGGCAGTCCTGCTCTTAGTCCAACCTGCCACCACCTCTATGAAGTACCCTGATATCACTTTCACCAATACCATAGGAGCAAGAAAGGTTGGTTTTAATACTGAGAATTAATTTATCATTGACTTTCAGTCTACCTGATTTTTCAGTCATATTGGATCATAGTATCATAGTAATCATTCAGTGTTACTGGATATAACCTAAAAAAACCCCTACCTAAGTGCAGAACTGGCAGAGTCTGTTCAGTGCAAACTACAAGAAAAACCAGACAAGTCATTTAACAATCTATGTTCCACACAGCAGAGTTTTTTCACAGCTTCCTCCTCTCTATCGAGCACACCCACTCATCTCCACGCTCAAATAATTCAAAGATGTTACCAGAACGTCTGTGAGGTTTGAAGAATCTATGACATTGTATGGATTATTTAGAAAGCACTGTTCAGAAACACTGTATTGTAATGGATTTTTCCAAAGTTGTTGTTCAACATTTCCCTTAGAAATCTGCAAGAACTAGAAACATAAGCACAAGAGAGAAACTTTAAGTCTTAAAGTACTAATGTCAATTGAGAGTTGGACTGTGGAATCTCCATATTCTGTTATTAAGCACTCAGATGATACATCAACATTAACGTAATAAAATTCTATTAATCATGATAGTGCTAAAAAGAAAAAAAAGGGCTAGTAAACTAGTTCCTGGCAATACTGAATTTTTCACAGACTAAGTGGGAGATCAATCCTGCAAAATGCTGGGCGGGTTCCCTGGTGCCAATCCAGGAAAGCACTTAGCAAATACGTTATTTTAAGCATATTAGCAGTTGTCTTGACTCAATGGGAAAAAAAAAACCAACCCAACCAAACAATGGTCTATCCATCATTTTAACTTTGTACAGTTAGGTCGGCATCACTGGAAAGTTATCTCGGTATCTGTCAAAATGTAGATCCAATCTGGTTTTAGCTCACTCTTTTACATTCTAGTGGAGGACTCGTTGCTTTACATCACCTACCAGACCCAAGGGCCTCCTCAAGTACATTATTTCTCTTCTCTAAAGTTGGTGCTTCTGCACCTAGACCCTGCAAATCCTATTACACCCTTGTGTGAGGGTCCGCACATACAATTCACCAACCTAATAGCATTTATATAGCTGCATTTCATTCCAATCTAATTTGATTTTCTAGTGGAATGGTTTAATCATTTATTTGGAAATAACCCCTCTCTGCTGTATTCTCTTGGGCTACTTTTCCCCTACATGGAAAGAGAACAGTTACAGGCAATTAAAATTACTCTAAGTGATAAAGGGAAAACTACATGTGAAATTACCTTAAGTAAATAAATTTGTTGAGCTGATCTCTCTGAGTTACAGAAAGGCCTAAAAATACAAAACAAATGAGTACCTCTCTTTGATACACTGCTTATTGACTTTCTTGTTCTTACAAAAAGAGTGTTTAGAGGTTGTTGGGTTTTTTACCTTATGAATTACTGCCTTCATTTACCCAAGGTGAAATTTTTATGAGTCAGGAACAATCTAGGCCACTCTACTTCCACCACTTTCCCAACCTGTGATATTTTTCAGTCTTCCCAGAAAGTTATACAATGGTCCCAGTTAAAACCCATGTTCTGTGGTAGATCCGCTTAGTACACTGTTTGCCTCTTCTTCTGCTCTGTACAGGCAACGTAGCACACTGAGTAATGGTTTCCGAAGCAGTGCTCTTAGTCACCTCTCCTTCCCTTTTGGCTATCAACTGAGACATTTTATGCATTTATGTATTTAGTTCTTCAGCGCCTGTACTCTGACACCACACAGCACTGATCCCACCAGAAATTCAAACTGGATTTCTCCTTCTGCATTAAAACAGAAAAAAACTCCAAAGCAAACAAAACAAAAGCATAAAACCTTTTTATAAGCTTTGTGGGCTTTCTTATATATGAACTCTTATCTCTCTCCAGGGAATACACACTGAAACCAAACTGAGAACCAACAGAAGGCAATGCAACAGTTAGCATGTGAATCTTGCAAATCAGCATGGACTTAACAACAAATGCCTATAAATAACAACTGTGGAGAGCCTAGTAAAAACATCAGTACAGTAAGACAGGATGGGGTAAAACATGTGAGGACTCAAGATAAGCCTCTCCAAATAAGATTTTGAAGGACTGGTGGTAGTAGGCAGGGGCATTTAGCAATATCAGCACACTTTCTGATTGGAAAAGGGTGTATCAGAGAATAGAAATAAACACAGGTTTTCTTAATTCTTTCTGCAGAGCATATGAAGAGTTAGTGAGCAAGTTGTCCCACCTGAGCACCAGCCAATGTCCTAGATCTAGATTCACTGCTCCAGCGGTACCTAGCAATCTGCTGAGACATAGCAGCAGAGCAAGCAAAGGCACTTGATGTTTGATACACGGCTAAAGGCCTATTTTGCTATTCTGTGAAGCCAGGTATAACAATTTTATGATTCTCTATCCAAAGTAACAGCTCCAGCACCAAGTTGCAGCCAAATAATTGCTTTTCCACATCTCATACAGTGATCCAGGCTGTCCCTGGCCAGCCACAACACAGAATAAGGACTTTGTACACGCTTGGCAAGCTACAAGGAGTCCTCTCCTTCCACACAGTCCCAGCCACCAGAAGCCAGCTCCCCTCTTCCCACCACCGGTTTACTCAGCCCCAGATGGAGAGGAAACAGGACTGGACACCAGCACTTGATGATCCTTATGGGTCCCTTCCAACTCAGGATGTTCTATGATTCTATGATTCTATGAATTTGGCCACCTGAGGGTTTTAATAGAATGGTCTTGTACACAGAGATCACTCAGAGATGAACCTATATCTGATGCAGACTCTGGCAGGTTGTCACATGAAAATACAAAGCAGCTAAATTCAGACATCAACCTCTGATATTAGATGGTGGAAGATGATACTGAATGCTCCTCCTATCTAGGTCTAAGAAAATTAACAAAGTACAAATTTCAGAATAATGTGAAAGGAAAAATAATTTACTTCTTTTGGTTCTTAGTTCATTACTGCTACAGTTAAATTAGCCTGTCAATGCTTATGAAACATTCCTTGTGGATTCATACTGCCTGTGTCCAAAAATTATTCAGAAATCTAATCCATACATTTCTCTCTTGTGCCTTGCCTGGACAACTGCAATGCTTTCTCAGCAGGTCTAGCAGTAAAGCCGATTAGTAGACTCCAAGCAATTAAAAATCCAGCTACAAGACACATAACTAAAAAGAAAAGGATATTCTCAACTGTAACCCCAGCATAAATCTTTCAGTCAGTCTTTTTGTTTGCACTTGGAAACATATCATTTTGCACGGAACACAATAAGATTCTAAATTACCTTACTAAGTTGTCCATCACATACTTCATTCACTCCTCACTTTCCCTTTGGTAATATGGAAAACAAGGTATCAGCAGTCTGTTTCACTTAAACAGGATGCTATTATAATTTGTATTATCACAGAACCCTATTGCAATACATTAATTAGAATAAACTCCTGATCCAGAATTTTACCCTTTGCAGGACAACTAATATCTTTAGAGTGGAGAATAGAGATAAGCATAGGACATTTCTTATCATGCAAGGAAACAGGCAACAGTAAGAGAATCCCTTAAATTATCCCCAGCCGAGTCACACAGGCAGCAGTGCTTCCTCACTGCTCTTTATGAGCAAACCAAGAAGAGGAGAGAAGACCAAATTGGGGAAGACAGCAGAGAGACCTACATGAAATGTTCGGTAACACGTGCTCACAACGTATGCTCCAGCTACAGGGTGCAGCTATACCAACACACACTCTGAAACACAGCAGAGCTTACAATGGAGGGCATGTGTGCATGCCTGTGTCTTCCCACACAATGTACTACGACTGCGAGACACCAGAAAATGCTCTTCAGGCAGGGATATGCACAAAGTGACCTTTGGATCTATTTCTTACCTTTCATAACTGTGATGCTACAAAACAGCCTAATGGTTAATGGCTTTCTAAGTAATTCATATGCATCTGACACAGCAGAGCAAACTGATTTAAGATAGGATTGGGATAAGACTTGCCTATGCATCCGCTGGTACTTTTTAGACTCTCTTACACTTTCTACATCAGAAGTTGTAGTTACAGGGTGAAGTGCATTTCTAGGATAGGACAATATGCATTTTAATCTACAGAAATTAAGACTGTCAGGAAAATGCAATTTAGATTTTTAAAAAGTCATAAAATATACTAAATTTTGCTAACATTTATATGGCATTCAAGATCACATACACCATTACTCTCACTTGAACAATCACTGCCTGATATTTTATATTCTGCCTTCCTCCAAATCCCCTCCAAAAGTTGCAAATGACACTTTTTATGATGTCTTCTTATTCTGAACTCACAATCAGCTCATTTTAAGGTACAAAAATGGTTACATTGCTATCATCTTTCTGTGCATGAGAGATATTTTTGCACTAAAAATTGACTGTCATTTATTCATGCTTGACATTAAGGTATTAACTAATGGAGTCCAATTTCTCAGGAACAACCATGTAAATAATGTTGCAATCATCCATTTTAAGTATTATTTACTAAAATCCAGTTTTGAATGTATTTACTTTATTATTAATGGAGTATTCCAAGGGGTTTTTTTCCCTATGGCTATTTGGCATTTTTCACTTCAGTTACACAACCTCCTGCTTCCTTTTTTCAGTCACCACAGAAGCGGATAAGAAGATTCCTCTTGACACCTCATTCATTACCATCCTTGGGAAAGCTGCAGAGGACACCATGAAAATGAGGACACATGCAGGCACATTTCATTTGGATTTGTGTATTTGTGGGAAACTTAACTGTGAGGGAAAAGTGAGAAAAAGGAAGCAGCATCTTCACAGTTTAGTGACCACCAGAGTAGGTGGAGGGTAGAGAAATCCGCTTCACTCTTGCAATTTCCCACTGTCTTCTCTTCCCAAGAGGTGAACAGAGAAAGCAGGTAAAGATTCTCCCACTACTGTTGGGAATTCCAAACAGTTTTTTGGAAAGGAGTGGCAGTTTTATGAAAGAATAAATCTTTCACTACTGCTAACCAGCTACTCATTTCTTTAAACTATGTATCTAATTTTTGTAGGTGGCTTCAGAGACATGCGTGCATGTGTGTGCAGGGAGATCTAAGTGCTAGGAACTGGAGAGGGAGTACAGGTATGCCCATGATACCAGCAATAGGAGAGCCAGCACGTGTGCATAGCACATGTGTGTGTATGTTGGTGTGTAATCACTAGCAAACACCAAGCTGGAACAGCTGGTGAGCAGGACAAGAGGCTGGGGAGCCAAGTATCAATGAGGCCATAAGTCTGGGCTGGATACTGTGGAGACCTGAGGGTCTGTGGGCTGGCTTCTGGAGGTGCCAGGGGTCCAAGTCAGCTACTGGAGAGACCACAGGGTCTGGGTTTAGGCTACTGGTAAGGTCATATGCCTTGACCAGCTACTGGGTAAACATGTATGCATGTATCTGCATGTCTGTGTGCAAGGTAACCAGGAGATGGAGATCCAGGGACAGCTACTAGGCAGAAGGAGTTTCAAAGCCCAGTTCTTGCAGGGAAGCATTGTACATGCATGTGTGCATGCATGCGTGTGTGTATGTCTCTGTGTGTGAGAGTGCGTGTGTGTGTAGGGCTGTGGGCCTCAGGGTTTGTATGTCCAGGTGTCAGCAAGTGGGGAGACCAAGGACCCAGGGGCAGCTACTAGCCATACTGAGTGTCGAAGCCCAGCTGATGGTGGGATCCATGTTGTATGTATGTGTATTTATACACGTGTATGTTTTACAAGAGATGGGAACAGGTTGTTTGTGTTTGTCCTCTGTCTGGGTTGTTCTGTTTCATTGGCTAGACTTAGACGTAGATGCAGATGTAGATGTATCGTTTGCTTGTGTAAGCTACTCGGAATGCATGTTCAGTCATTCTGCTGGCTGAACCTGGGTAAATAGAGCTGCAATAGCTTGACTTTTTTTGGCTACCAGATTTGGCAACTTCTAAGAAACATCACTGACACAAATACAGATTCTAAAAACACTATTATGCACTACTTGAATTAAAAAAGCTTAATAAGTCTGTTGCTGTAGAAGTGCTGTAGAAGTGCTACAATATATGATCATGCAAGCAATACAAGGCTTTGCAGACTTGATACATCTGGGAAGATGTTCAAGCTTTTGGACATGCAGTTCTGTCATGACATATTTTTGTAATTCTTAAAAGAACAATATTATCTGCACAGAGAAGCTGTTTCTCCAGGTACTACATACCATAAACATGTAAAGCTGTCAATGTGACACAGAAAGTAATTGCATTTGGAGGCCAGTACTACAGCTGAAGACAACAGCAGCAACAGGAGAGGCTTAGGGAGGCTAAGCACAGGGAACAGATTTTCTGCGACAAAGCCAAAGGAGCCAAGTATCTGTGTGGTCTGGAAGGACTTTATGGAATGACAATAAATCCCCATTAACAATCTCTAAATCTAAAAATGGTTACATGTCCTAAGATTAATCTACACTGCCAAGGTCTCTCAACTGTGCAGATACTTCCCTTTCTATCAGTTAACCCCACAAAAAAGAGATTTGGGATGCCCCTATTTTAACTTTGCTTTTACGTGACTAACATCCCAAGGTGTATCGCAGTAGATATGTGAGATTACATTAAAAGTGCAAAAGTGCCGATGTCTCCATCCTGATTCCGTTTATTGTTATTCTGGTGGATCTCCTGCTTGACCTTAGTGAATAAAAGATAATTCCGTATAGGTAAGTAAAGTCACCAACCAAAGGATCTTATCATGGAAGCGGTGTGGCTGACCGTTCTTGAATCAATTACATTTCTAAGCTCCACCTGGCTTTCCCCAAGGGCACTCGCTTCATTTCCCAGGCTGCCCGCTGTCACCTTCCCAGGGGCAGCATCCCCCAGGCTGCTCCCTCCATAGCAAGGGCTTAGGCATCAGCACCCCGCTGCCCGACAAGATCTGCTTAGCGTGTCTGTATGGAGATCAGTGCCTCTCATCACAGAAATGACAGGGTCACGTACTTCTCTGGCCAAGCAAAGGAGCATTTGCCTAGAACAAGAAGATTTGGGGAGAAGGAGGAGGAAATCTGTCTCAAAACAGCAAAGAGTTTACATCCCTACTTGGTTTATTGGGTAATAACTCACCATCTTCCACAAACAGCCCTCAGGTTTTGGGAACAGCAGAGTCTTCAGAGCTCTTGAGGTCTTTGAATATAGTCCAGATAAGTTATGTGAAATTTATTACCTAATTGTTTCAGTATTCATAATTTACATTAATTATCCCTCTTGGCTTTACTTTCTCCAGAAAATATTCCGTATTTTACCCATTAAAACATGTAACCTGCCAAAATACCTAAAATAGTGTCTGAGTACTCCCAGACTCCAAAGTATATCGAAGGACAACAAACCATGTCTTTATTTCTTCTAAACTAGAGAATTTCCATTTACTTCATTGAAGTTCATAAATTTATACATCAAAGAAGGGAAGCAATGGTTAAAATGCATTTACATTAATAAAAATGACACAACTGCTGAAAAAAGTAAGATATTTGTCACCTTAACCTCACTGTTGTCTTCTAGACCCTACTTCAAAGGGCTGCTTAACTTGAGAAAAGGTTTTGATTCAAATCTGAGTGCACTTCAGACACTTTAATTAAATGATCCAACATCACTGTTACAAGTAAGCCCATACTAACCTGACCTACAGGTAGGCTCAGCTTTAAATAGATAGTACTGATTCTGCCTGGAAAAGATTTCCGATTCAGTCTCAAAATTTGCCTCCTGCCATAAAGGGAAAAAAAATAAATTACTTCTACCTTTGAAAGGAACATTCTCCACACTTGCCCCAAACTATCCAGTGTAACATTTCTTCTCAAAACAACAGCTTCTAGAATTGTCTGACAATATAATAATCAAATTTCACTTTAGCTTGCTTTCTTAAGAGAGATAAAGGAATACTTTTTCTGTCAATCTCGTAGTGCCCCTTCATCACCACACTTTTAAATTAAATCCAACAGAAGGGAACAAAAGGGCAGGTTTTAGTACATTCCTTTCCTACAGCTTTCAGGAAAAGAGCTAGCTGGGGAGAGAAGAGAGTTCACCTTTCATCTCCCATCTCTCCTCCTGATCCAAGAGGAAGGCCACAAAGTCAGCTCAAACCTTATTAGATACTAGCGAACCCATAAAGGAGAAGTCCTCACTCCAAAAGAGGTTCAGAGATTACATCTTAATCAAATGTAGGAGGATCCACATGGAACAAAGCCACAGGAAAACAGGCTAATAAATACCACCCTTTCCCAAAATACAACCTGAAAAATGCAAGTCACTCACTCTCATGATTGGCCTGAAAAGCTCAGAAATGCAGAACCTGGGGTACACAAACCTGACATAAACTCCAAATGTTGTTTTTTTTGTCATCTTATGATCACAACATGAAAAAGAATTGTTTCTAATGCTTCCGCTTGTATTAAATTTCTTAAATCAGTTATATGCAGTTTCATACAGTTGCATAATTGCAAGTAAAATCTTTCCTGAAGGCTCTGAAAGCTTTCCTCAGGAGGACGCTAATGGCACAGCTGAAATTAGTTCCTCCGGATGCTGTGAGCTTTACTAAAGCCTCTCACCACATTATCTGGCAGAGCTTTTATTGTGATAACATCACAATTCTTTTCTGTTTTGCAGCATATTGAGTGGAAAATGTAAAAAAGCTATGCATTCTGTAAAAATTGGTGGAAAATGGAACTATATTATAAGGAAAGTTGCTTTCATGATACTGTGGAAAGTAGGAGAGTATAAGAGTGAATGTACCCAAATGCATTTCAGCACCTATTCTTCTGTTGGAAATGAGAAGGAAAAAATAAAGCTGTGCAGAGGGATTCTCTGGAATCAGGTTTTTTTGTGTCTGTATCTTCCATCTGAATTTCATTTTGTTACAAATACAATTACTAGACAGCAACGCACAGGAGTAGCCATTCACTTTCCTTTGTCTTCTGAATACAAACCAGAGGAAATACAAGAGATGAAATTTTACCCCAGTGGAAACTTGCTTTTAGTGATTTTAAAAAATATTTTTATAGTCACAGGGTAGTAACCATACAGAAATATTCCTGAGTGCTCTGGCAAGTCTTCTTTTCATTACAATTGTTTCTTCATTACCCTTCCTACCCTTTCTCAAGGGATATCAAAAGAAGGAAGATGGTATATTATCTTAAAGCCAGGCTTTTCAAAATTGGGTGCCGTATTTAGGCACCTATATATAAATGGCCTGGTTTTCAAAAGAACTGAGCACTCATCAGTTCCCATTGATTTCAATAGGACCTAGAATTGATCAGACCTCTGCAAATCAGGCCATTTCTATTTAGGCACGGGCATGTGAATATGCCAGAACCACTTTAAGCATCAGTGTCTAAAAGCAATAGCCAAAAGTTCTACCACAGAGTTTTTAGATAAAGATTGCAATACGCAAATGAACTCACAGCAGCACAAGAGTTTAAACAGAGACACCTGAGCAGTGACACTTCCTATTGCCCATAGGGAGCTGGTGAGAATTCTGCTGCTGAGAACAACTTCTCTTTGGAGCTCTTCAAAATACGAAATTTTTCTATTTGTAAATAAAGTGGATTTGAATAATCTCATATATTAATTTTCTTTCCTAACTAAAATAACCCAGTTCTCAGTTTCCATTTCGCTAGCTGCCTGCTGTGACGCTAAAAATTATGTTAGTTATGTAACAACATGCTCTTTGTAGCTGCAGAATAAGAGAACAGTGACAGGGACTGGGACAGCAAAGTCCCCATGATGTTTCAGCTTTAGCTGTTTAATGACAGCAGGTTGCAAATGCACTTTGCTGAGCTGGAAGGAATTTGCTCCTTTACTCAACAGAACTAGAGTTTCAAGAAAAAAAAAAATATATAAATTGCATGAACAAGAGGCATGAAATTAATTTTTAAATATCGTAATTGCTGGGAATTAAAAGACGACACACAAATGAATTTTATGTGTAATTTTAGAGACAGAGAAGTTGTAACAGTAATCTTATCATTTCAGAGAAAATGTCAGATTTTCTCTAAAAAACACAAAAGTTACATTTACAGACCTTAATAAATGCACAGAGGCAAAGATGTCCACAGTAGCATTGAATCAAGCCAGTGAACTCACACAACGCTGAGCTGTGTTATGCAAATGCAGAAGCTTGCATCTGGAAGCAACACAGGTTTGTGTGATGCTGCACCCAAGCTCATACATCCCTATAAGGTTTATCTGTTAGGTTACATGAAAAAAGCTGCACAACCTCAAAGGAGCACAGACAGATGAGGGTGGGGTAGAGAGGGGAATGGAGAAGCCCAAATAACACCAGTGATGAGTTCCATTCCTCAGGGGTTGGTACTGGGACCGGCACTGTTTAACATCTTTGTCAGAGACATGGACAGTGGGATCAAGGGCACCCTCAGAAAGTTTGCTGACAACACCAACCTGAGTGGTGTGGTCGACATGCTGGAGGGAAGGGATGCCATCCAGAGGGACCTTGACAGGCCTGAGACGCGGGCCCGTGCAAACCACATGAAGGTCAACAAGGCCAAGTGCAAAGTCCTGCATGTGGGTTGGCACAATCCCAAGCACAACTACAGGCTGNGCAGGGGGGTTGGAAATAGATGATCTTTGAGGTCCCTTCCAACCCAAACCATTCTATGATTCTATGATTCTATGCATCTTAATGCCTTTGTAATAAACCAGCCTTGTAAACTGAGAAAAAGGAGAGGGTTCAAGAGTGAGGCTGTTTTGTTTCAAGCTGGCAGCTAGCATGGACATTGCTGCTGTTTTATGGAGGTGTTTTGGGAGGAATGTCACTCAGGTGACAGTGACAGAGAAGAAGCAGCAGAAAAAAAATTGTCTTCTGACCCTGTAATTCTGATTTGGAGGTTTACATTAAGAACTCCGTAAAGTATTATACCTCAAAGACACATTAAAGGAGTGATTAAAAGCTGGATGCAACTGCATTCTGAATGAATGGGGAAGAAAACCAGGCATCTGTGATAGCAAATCAATCTGTTCCTGTTCACTGAATTCATGCTGTAATAGGCAGTTCCAAAAGGGGCAAAGGAGCTTCTGGAGCCTTAGACCCTACTGCTCCTTATAACACTGTAATTTCTTACTGTAAGTTAAAGTGCCAGGGATTCTTCCTCTCTGTTATAGGGAAAGAAGTTTCACTGAGACACAGAACATACTGTACAAAAGCACAAAAAACTAAAGTGTAAAAGATTTAAATGGCAGAAGTGTTGGAGAAGCTGTAGCCTGGATCCATTTTGAGGCTAGACTGAAATACAAACTGCTGAGACAGCTTGCTGACTTGCACCAAAGCAGAACTGAGTGTCCATGAACATACAGAAATCTTTCCAGAAGAGTACAAAACATATATATTCTTGCATTGTGCCAGGAAAAACGTGTGTTTCAGTAGCTCCAGACAAAACAATAAATCCATTCAGATTAACAGTTGTCGGGAGGGGAGTTGTGGGTTTTCTTCCTTTTTGTGCACAATGTATAGCTCCTGCAAATTCCGTTCATAATTTTTCCCTACTGTTAGTTGCAAATATTCCCTTGTTAAATCTAATTGACAGCACTTTCACATTCTCCTAGAAAAGGGCTGTGGCATCATGTTTCTATTCTGAGGCTCCCTTGCACTTTCAACTCACACAAATTGCTGCCTTTGTGATTGTTCTACTTATAAATAAGTTCTGTGTTATTGTGTATTTACACAAAGAAACTCATGATCACATTATTCTATATTCCCAACACAAAAGATAATAATAAAATGAGAGACTGATCCTGGAGTCCTGAAAGAAATGTGGTTCATAAATAATGGGATAAGACAAAAATTATAGATGATGTAAGTACCTACAAATGAGGCTGATACCAAGAAAATACCCATCTATCATATCAAACCTTATTTCTTTAGACCTTCTTATCAGTTTTCAGCTATCTAATTTGACATTTTTATTCAATGCCTTCCTTTTTTTTTTTTCCTATCATGTACATACTTACCAGTAATATACATGTATAACCGATTTCATATCTCCTTTCGACCTGGATATTTTCTTACCAGAGTCAGGAAAAAATATGTCAGAAAGAGATATTGTTGATGCTTTTACGCCTCAACATAATGGGGTTTATTTAAGTAAAAACTGGAGGAAAGAAATACATAATTGCAAAGGTGCGTTATTAACCAAAGACCTCCCAATAGCTCAAGGAGTCTTCCCATCCTTTCCTGTCCTGGGCTCTACACAGTAAGTGGAGAGCTTTTTACAGTACTTACATGTTCCTGCTGTTTTTTTTCAAGACAGCTGGTAGGCATTGCTATAAAAAGGAATTGGGGAAATGATTGGGTTAAAAAAAAATGATAAAAAGTCTGTTTTGGTTTTCACTTTAGGTCTTCTTCCTGATTTGCCTTGCAGAGTGACCTGACAAACACCCACAGTGGTGCAACCAAAGGGGTGAATTCAGGTAAAAGAGGTCAAGACAGGCACTTCAAACAAGTCTTTCTGACAAAGCACATGCTCTGAACTACACCGTCAGCTACAGCTTTGAGAAAGAGTCCTTCCACAATGCAGAGGTATAGCCTGTGCTTTTTCTCTCCAGGTCCGTTACATTCCTTACTGCTGGATTAAAATGACTGATCAGTTTTCTTTCAAGATCAAGTTTTATAAGCAAAACTTCTATATTTTCATTCATGTTGCTGATAAATATATGAAGGAGCACTGGACAATGAGTAGATTCTTCTAATAACCTGCTAATTCTCTGAGTTATATTGGTTTTCTTAATTTTCAGTGTGTATGCAATACGTTTAGCCCTACTAGCCCTGGTTTTGTTAGGCCTTCTTATCAGTTCCCAGCTACCTGACTTGACCATTTTATTCAATGCCTTCCCATTTTCCTTTCACTTACATACTTATTAGAAATATATATGTATCACTGATTTCATATCTCCTTTTGACCCTGGATGGTTTCTGACCAATTCAGGTCTGAATAAATGTGGATCCATGGCTTTATGGGCATTCAGGAGGATGTCCTTGAACAGGGTTTTTTTTGGTTTTTGTCCATACTTAGCCTAACTTAAATGCATAGTCCTGCTCAGTGTAGTGGCAGAGTGTTTTGGAAGACTAATCTCATACAGGCCTAAATTCTGATCATCTCATTTGCATATGGAAAATACAGCTAAATGATAATCACTGCAATCTGCACAGTGACTGTTTTTCAGCTTCCTTATTTTACTGTTCAGAACAATGTCCAACATTGGGTTTGATCTGTTTTTTCACAGAGGACTTCCTGGTCAGAGACAGCTATTCTGAATTCTGAGAAACTCAAAGGAGGTTTTCTTGGGTTATGTATTAACTGCTGAGGTGGGATGGCACCTCTGGAGATCACCTAGTTCAACCCCTTGCTCAAAGCAGAATCACCTACATCCGGTTGCTCAGGGCTGTGTCCAGTCAGTTTTGCATATCTTCAGGGATGAAGATGCCATTGTGTCTCTGGGAAAACTGATCTATTGATTAGAGATTAACATCACTGACTAATTACAGATTAATATATTCTATTTACTCTGGAGTAACCTGCTGAATTTGGGATTATTAGGTTACTGCATTATGAATCTCTGCAGCACCCACCTGTGCATGGAGCCATCCTTTTTTATTACTGACATAGAAGACATGATAGATTCTGATAGAGTTTGATTTTTTATTTTGATGACAATAGTATATACCAGATCTTCAGGAACAAAAATCCAACAAAAACATTCCTGGTATTTTAGTGGTTTGGACCCTAAGAGAGGTCCTAAGAGATGTGCAATTTCAGTCCAGCCACCATTAACCCTACAAGCAACCAAAACCTCCTTCCTTAAAAGTGTAAATATGCCTCCTAACGCTTCTTCATTAAAAGAACATTAATATTTATTTGTGCTCTGAAAATGAGGAAACATTAAGTCTGATTGCTAAAGGACACTCCTTTTGCTCAGGTGGCATAATTCTCTCCCAGAATATACATTATTGACAATTATATTTTCTTTTGGTACTATTCAGTAACTCAAAGATGATTTGGAAAGTTGGCCACTACAGATTTAAGGTATAACAACAGTCTCTCTTCAGGCTTACTCTGAAAAGCTTGCTAACAGCTGTTTGTCTTTCAGATTTCAAATGGAAAACAAATCATAAATCAGCCAATATTTAATGTGGAGACTTGCTAAATTTGTCTTTTCCCCACACTTTTTCCCAAATTTCACTCTATTCAAGGGATGGCATATAAAACCATAAAGCAGGTGATGTTGCTAGCAGGGAGACTGCAAGGAAAAAAAGTGATTACCAAATCAAATAAGGAGACGTTCATTATGAGTTTAATTCCCCTTTCTTTGACATTTCTTCCTCAATTTAATTAGTCTCTCCTGAGGCTCACAGGCTTAGAGGTCTTCCTATGCAAAAGAAAACTTGCTTGGCAAGGAAAATATGTCCGAAACTCTCCCAACACTGCGTCAGTGAGACTAGATTCTATAAATAACCGCCGTGAAATCTATCACGTTCTCAGCCTGCGAAGTCAAATTATTAAACCTGACATCTCCATTATATCCAGCTGTGGAACAATTCCTCTCTTCTATCTGAGATCTGCTACTTTACCTTGCAGACAACAGAAATGCTGCAGCTGTGGATGGCTAGTGATTCCTATATGAGACTTGAAGGAACGCTGTCAACTTAGATTTAACAGATGTAACAGATTCTACAAGAGCATCTTGGAACTTTACAAACCCTAGACTTTCAGCATAATAGGCTTTGTTTTAACAAGGGGATAGATTTTTTTTTTAATTGAAAGGTTAAATTTTATTATATTAATGCTAACATGATACTTCAGCAGTTTACTGCTCTTCAGTAGACAGTGATCCTTTTCAAAACAAGAGAAAACTAGTGAAGTTTATTCAGCTCATTAGGGTCTGATTCTGCAGATCTTCTACCGAGGAACCTTTGCATTGCAAGAAGTCACAAAGTCATTGTGAGTCTAATGGTTGCTGCCCTTTTAAACCTCATATCCTAACAACATACCCTGGAAGTGTTTCATTTATAATGTCTGAATTTCTATAGAGATCAGGAAAACCCTGAAAAATACTATTCTGAAAGGCTCAAAATCTAAACACAACCATTTTTTCTCAAGGCAAATATGATCTCAGAGAGACATAACTTCTGAATTTTGAACTCCTGGCAATACTTCTCTATGTTGTGCCATGCAGTCATCTTTCTTGTACTACATTCTTCTGTGCTGCACACTTTCAAATATGGTGTTGCTTTCTTTATTTCTCACTTTCCTTCCATGAAGAATGTATAACAGTGCTAACCAGAAGCAACAATGAACAAATAAGGACTTTTTCTAAAACAGAATTTTATTTTTATGTCTACCTTAAAGAAACAAAAGAGGAATACTCAATTTTCTATTTCATGTCTGCAAAAGAACAGACTATTGTATCTGGTGCCAAACCAGTAATGAAAGACTCTGTATCAGTAAATTATCTTTTCACTTCTCCATATGGCTATGTTGTCAGCATCAGAAAGCTTCCAAGTATTTTGTACCAAGCACTCCATTGAACACTGTTTGTTAGTTCCGTAAGCAGGCAAAAAATCAGCTAACTCTCCCTTACTCCATTCTTTCCAAAGTGCACAAAATACTTGCAGTTACAATTGCACAACCCTCTTAACATATTTGTCTTCCATGGATGCTAAAGCTGAAGGCATTACAGCAGTTTACCAAGATGGCCTATCACTTCAGGCATTTTCCCTAGAAGTCCATTATGTCATGACCCAGTTATCTATTAATCCATGGATCTGCTCTTAAATTCCTCTTTGCTTGAACCCTCACTCATCAAGCTCATTCATCTCTCTGCAGGAGAAGTCTACCAGCTCAAGTAAGAGTAATGAACCAGGTCTTATGTTTCACATCACAGCCGTACACCTGGAGACCACTCAGAACATTACCATAAAGAGAGGTCTCCAAGTCACAATGCCTGCTGGATTATTTGGATTCATGACAGATTTAAGAACAGAGATCTGGCCCACAGCATTTCCCTTCTCCAGTCTCAAGGCAGAAGACATTTAGTGGTAGAGGAGGAAATCTGTATTCCCATCAAGTACTCTCTCTACCCCACAAGCATCATAATCATTCAGGAGAGGAAAATAGGTTCAGGGTGGGTTTTTTCACTGCTATTATTCTACCCAGCCAGAAGCAGAAAGAGAAACCATCCACCTTGCCACATGTCTCTGTTAATAACTCTGATGTGCAATCTTTGCCTTTGAAGACCAGAATTTAATGCTAACAGCTCTCCATAGCATTGTTCTTATTGATTTGCATTTTAACAGTCTACAACTGTCAGCAGAAAGAACAAAGCGTAGATATAGAAATCTATCTACTTCCTTGGCATCATCATTAAAGTAGCTGAGCTGGTCCCAAGTATTTGTAAACAAACAAATTTCTCTTTAGACACAAGCTATATAAAGCATAGTTTAATTAATTTACCATTTCAGAGTCCTAACTGATTTTAGATGGAATTTCTTTTTCATCAGTATATGCAGACAAATTACTCAGTATTTCCATACACTGACAAATACAAGGTCTTTGAGAATGTATTCAGCCAAATTGTTAGCAATGTGTACAGTAAAAATGGTGGTTTCAAATACATAACCCCACACTGAAGGAACAGTGACTTGCTTTCTAAGCTGACCTTGACTTACTGTCTGTCTTTCTGTGAACAAAGTGGAGAAAAAAAGATGTTTACATAATTGTCCTGGCATTACACACACAGAAGTAACTGTTTGTCCTGTTCTATAGCACATTAAAAGAAACTTCAGACTTCTTAAGTAGTCAGATCCTCTTGCAGTGAACAGATGCTTTGGACTGAAATTAAAGTTTAAAACTTTCATCTTCCTTTAATCTTCCATGGTTTTATTCTCTGTGTCACTCACTTTCTCCATGAGACATGGGCTGACCTAGAATCCCAAGTCTATAAAAGCTTTACTATAATGTATAGATCAGTACACAGCTTAGCCAGACATAAACCCACACTTTTGGCCCCTATGTCAGCAAAAAGATTTGGGGCTTTTTCAGTTTTACCGACTATGTCTCTTCTTTTTTTCACTGTTGTGCAGACATTGGGGTAAAATGATAACCTTCGCTTCTTCTTAGCTCTTATCTTCTTTTCTTCTTTGTGCTTCCTGCAGAAGTTGGCTACAGTGTCTCACATCGCCAGGGAGCAGCATGGTCAGGCCATGTATCCTTTAGGTCAGAAAAATCTAGTCAACAGACAGTTGTCTGATGGGTTGTTTTTTTGCAGGGTTTTCAGAAACGCTTAAGATGCTGCTTAATGTGCAGCAATATTTATATTAGTCTCTAACCTCTACTTCTAGTTTTTAATTTGCAGACTGCAATGCCAGATGGCCCTGGGCAGTGGTCCTCGCTATTTGTCAACCAGTGGCATATTTCTGGGACTGGTGTGGCTATATGCTACTGTTGTGACTATCAAAGTCATCAACAATCACTGAAAAAGTTGGTTTTGGTACACAAGGTTACGATCTCAGAAACGCAAGTTGTTAACATAGCCCAGACCCCTGAGACACAATCTTCTGTTGCCCTTACCACCTCCTTCTTCTTTTTAATAACCATTTCATACATTTTGGCACAGATTTCTTTCATCCTCACTTTTCACTTCTGTCAGTGACAGCCACGTGGCTAACTTCTCTGTCCTATAACAGTACTAGGTCTGTTTCAAAGTTACCCAAATTGTGGAGTCATTAAGAGGCATTTGCATGTTCAAACTTCTTATAGAAGTAGCTACATTGCCAGATCCTTTTATTACGTTTTTGGGGATAAAAATAGCCTGGTTCAGTCTGGAGTAAAGAAGCAGTCAGGAAATTCCTGGTCTTCAAGTGTTTGTGAAAAACACAAAAAAACACAAAAAAGTTTAGACCCCAAGAAATTCATTTGCTTGAGGCAGGATAAAGATAGCATACAAGAAATTGGAATTGAATAGCTATGGATCTATACATTAAACAATATGCATGTTAAAAAATAATAAAAAACACACACACAAAAAAACCCAAACTCTCAGCTGAAACATATCTATCGTGATACTGCACCAGCACAGTTACAGCATTTTCTAATAGTTTTTTAATCTGTATTGGAATGCATTCCAACAATAATTGAAATGATGTATAATTCTGTTGTGGAACAGTTTTTGCTACCAAAATATTGAGTCATTTTACTCTCACTAAAATCCTCAAGTAACAAAAATGGTACATTAGTAATTCTTGACTCCTACAAATACTCTTTAAAGGTTACAAGTCATCCGAGTGGTGGGTGGGGAACTGGCCGACAGGCCGCACCCAGAGGGTGATGGTAAATAGCTCTTTATTGAAGTGGAAACGTGTCACAAGTGGAGTCCCCCAGGGATCAATATTGAGCCCAACACTGTTTAATATCTTCATAAGTGATCTGGATGATGGGATAAAGTGCACTCTCATGAAGTTTGCAGATGATACCAAACTGAGTGGGGAAGTGGACACTTCAGAAGGGAGAACTACTCTGGAGGAAGACCTGGACAGGCTGGAAGAGTGGGCTAACAAGACCCTTATGAAGTTCAACCAGGACAAGCGTAAGGTCTTGTACCTGGAAAAACATCATTTAGAAGTGCAGCACAGGCTGGGATCCACCGGGCTTAAGAGCAGCTCTGTGGAAAGGAACCTGGGGGTCCTAGTGTACAACAAGCTCCATATGAGTGAATAGTGCTGCAGCGGAAAAGAAAGCCAACAGGATGTTGGGTTACATCAACAAGGGCATCACCAGCAGAGATGAAGAAGTCATTATCACACTCAGTATTTGTCAGCGCACTCCTGCAAGAGTGTTCAGTTTTGGTCCCCACTACACAAAAAAAGATGTGGACAGGCTGGAGAGGGTCAAGAGAAGGGCCACCAGGATGATCAAAGGACTGGGAAGCCTGCCATATGAGGGAAGGCTGAGAGAACTGGGTTTGTTGAGCTTTGAGAAAAGAGGGCTTAGGGGAGACCTCATCACCATGTTCCAGTGCTCAAAGGGTGGCCACAGAGAAGATGAAGACTCCCTTTTNCTGAGTGGGGAAGTGGACACTTCAGAAGGGAGAACTACTCTGGAGGAAGACCTGGACAGGCTGGAAGAGTGGGCTAACAAGACCCTTATGAAGTTCAACCAGGACAAGCGTAAGGTCTTGTACCTGGAAAAACATCATTTNGAGAAGATGAAGACTCCCTTTTCACAAGGAGTCACATGGAAAAGCGTTCCCTTCCAACCTGGTATTCTATGATTTCCATGGAATCAATTAAGTTTTTGGAAATATTTCTCAATTACCTTCCTGTAAATCACAAAACTAATATCTTATCGCCACATATCTACTGCACTCAGAAAAAATTCTCGGTATGACAACCCTAAAGCTTGAGAAATTTGAATGCTAACTTAAAACTTGATATAAATTGATCAGTTGGGTCAAAAAAAAAAAATCTGTCTTAACTCCTGTTGTTCCAAAACTTCATATTTTTAGGTACTCTAAAGTAAGGATTTGAACTTGACTGACAGGGATTATTCCATTTTCTTTCTTCAGGGCATGCATAATTGCTAATTCTTGCATACTTCATCTTTGAATAAGTAAACCATGAAAGAATGAGAATGATAAGAAACACCATGACATCATACCATTGCTCTTGCAATACAGAGCAGCAGAAAGTGTTTTTGCTTTTGCTCTTCTGATATGAATCGGAAGATGCCTCCTGCACTTTCCTACTTTCTACAGAACAAAGCAAGTAACTATAGATCATCCATGCAGGAATAAAATGGGCAGATATGGGTGGTGGTGATGATGTTTCTCATTTGGAAAATATTTTAGCTACTTCAGCATCTTTTATATGTTGATTTCTTATCTTTGAGCTTCTGAGGAATTTAGACAGTAAACTTTCCTTAATCTTTGTTGAGCAAGTTTTTAATCTGTAAATTTATGTTGTCAAATGATGCTTGCTTCATTTGCATTTTCAATCTTGAATTATATTCTGATCTCATGGAAATCATTAGCAAAGTCACTAGCAACATCTGTGGAGCTGTGATTTTATTCTTCATGTTTAGTTGTTAGTGCTAAATTAGTAAGTTTGTTTGCATATTAAGCTCCATTAAATCTACTAGGAAACATATGTTTCATTTGTGGAAGAGTTTAGGACAATTTGACATCTTCAGCACTAAGCTGCTGCTCTTATTTTCTCTATTATAAATAAAAAGGTTGGACCTGGAAGAAGCCAAATGAATACTCAAGCTGTACATGTCTCAGGCTGACAGGATCAAGGCCTTAAATCTGGCAGTCCCAACTATGCAACATATTCCCCTGTCAAAATTTCTTTTTATTAACTAATTTTGATAGCTATCACAAAATAAATCCAAACAAATACTTAGCATTAGGAAGGAGGAGTGTGAATATTATTTTTGTAAAAACTCATTAATTGAATTGCTAGACCACAGTGTTTCACACCAAATTAGCATTTCATCCAAGCACCAATTGTTCAAGATGCTTCAATAAATATTGCTTAAAATGAAAATGCATGTATCAGTTGAGAAATGTTTTTCAGTTAATGCTTACTTATAAAAATCTTTATGCAGCTGTATGTTTAGCAACTGGATTCATGTTGACATTGTGTAAAGGAATGTAAGAAGTAATTAACACTAGGTCATTTCACAGCTTCCAGAGCTTGAGGGGGGACTGAATACTGGCCCAGGAAAAAAAGAGGTGGAACTGTGGCTTCATCAAAGTCATTAGCAGAATAATACCCACTAACTCCAGCAGGACCAGAAGTTCACCGTAGGAATATAAATTTAAAACTGAGGTGATAAGTGTAAAAAGGGCATTCAAGTGAGGAGGAAAATGGTGGCATTCTTCAGTTTAGACTGTATCTGTCTCACATAAAAAAAAAACAAAAAAGAATATGTCAAGTGATTCACAGTGCTTGAACTTTATGTAGTTAGTATATTCTGTCAACAGAGAGTAAGAAATGTTCAAGATTCATTAACCCCAGTATGAAGCCTTTATAAAACAGAGATTTTTAAAGAGAATGAGTTTCCAATAAACAGTTCTTAACAGAAAATATTATTTCTTACTTATGTGCATGTGTATGCATATTTCCATCACCACTGGACAAAAGAGCCCAAATCTAAAACAATCACTACAATTTACACAAAGACTAATAAAAAATTTAAGTGAAAGGTAAATGTAGCATTTCTAATCAAATTATAATGATATGCTTTGTGTGTGTGTCATAAAATGACAGTCTGTAAGACTGAGTGACAATCTAAAATTGAAGAAAAATTGTTTGATCTTTTTTAGTTCTCATAAAATCATTATACTCATGGCATGCTGCACAAAGGATAAGGAAAATTAATGTGCTTTTTCAAAATCCTGGAAAGTACTAAGGGTACAAAAGCCAGCCTGCTTTTAAAATAAGACACATGGGACATATTATTTAATCTGGGGCAAGGAACACAAGAGAAGAAATAAAGGATGATCTGGTATTGAATAAACATGGGACAGGTGGCTCTGCTTACTTACTTAAAGCCGCTATTCACTTAAAGCTGTTATTAGGCTGTCTTGGAAAAAAAAAAAAAAAAACAACCTACAATGGAGAAAGTTGTATGGGTTTGTGGGGACTGGAGGACTTTTAAAACTACCTTTATAACTACTTCTGTTTTTTCTCCCATGTAAAAGAAACTGTTAAATACCTTTACAAAGGTATTTGTATGGCCCTGAGTATCTGTCAATATGCTTCCCCCCAACACCACCAGACACTGATCAAACAGCAGTACAGCTTGTCCCTTGGAGTCACTACTGAAAACACAAGGGAAGGAAACAGCATATCAAAAGGCAGCTGAATATTAGATAGTGGAGTTCACAGTGCAGATGGAATTACCATATCAAGTAAGATAGAATGCTTAGTATAAAAATTTTCTTCTTTTAGAGATGATTCTACCACAAAAGTAGCTTATATAGTATCAGATTATCTGTCCTAGTTGTGGAGTCTCATTTTCCAAATATATTTGAGGCTCAGCCTAATTGCAAGCTGGGAATGCGTTGCATTTTTTTCCATCAGGATTCTCATACAAAGCTAAATTTCATTAAAGCTTAAATCGGTTTAATTTCCAATCCAGGCTACCTTGTATTTTCTTTTATCTCATGTAATGTTTCTTGAAATTCTGAAATACTATCACTGCTGCAGTACTGTTCATTTCCACTGGCACTCTTGAATGATCTTTGATTTATGCTAGACTGCTTGCTAAAGCATCCTCAGTTATGTCATCCAGATTTGCATCTTTGGCATTGAAAGAATCTTCAATTATAAAGCAGTCTCCAGAAACCTTCCTGTCATACCAAAAAAAAACCCAAACCAAAACAAAAAAAAACCAAACCCAAACCAAAACCCATCAAAAACCTTAGTTTTGTTTCAAGAATATTGAAGACCTGTAAAATTTCCTCAAAGAGCTGAAACATGCAGGGGGTTTTGTATCAATTAATCTGCAAACTGCTCTCCTTCCTCCAGTAGAACTATGTTTTAATACAATCGTGTAATACTTTGTACAACGTACGTGTACAGTACCATAACTATTCGAAAATATTGATCTTTGTGATTTTGAATAAGCTTTCCGTAACAACTGAGAGATCAGTGGGGACTTTGCAATTTCTGTTCTGGGGTCAGCAAGTCATCGCTTCTGTCTGCTCCAGCTTTCACTCTCTCAGATGCAGTGACTGACACTTTACTGGTATATGCAATAGTAGTCACTCTTTAGTGGAAGGCAGTACACAAAAACAAATACATTAACTTACTGCAACAAGTCTAGAGGAGTTAGAACCTATTGCAGTCTTATCTCAGTTCTACTACTTACAATTAGATGAGCAGTATGGATAAAAAAAATATTATCTTCTCCTAGAATAATTTCTTCTCATTTTGAATTATTTTGCATAAGGAGGGGAGAAGGGGTAAAATTATCCTTATTTGTTAAGACATTTGTTTCTAAACACAAAACATATTTACTGTTTTCCATTTTAAACAGCATGTTGTAATCCAGCTAGAAAACCTGCCTGAAAAGAAAACAAAACTCTCAGTCAGGCAAGTAAATAGGTAAAACCCTCCCAATATAACCTCTTCTGTGCCATGCATGTGCATATGCATACTCTGTCAAATTACCTGAGAAATGGCATCACATTTAAAAAAAGAGCTCTTTTCTTACTATTGTAACTATGTACACATTAAAAGAAATAATTTTTCCAATATATTTAAAAACTGGAACTGATGAGGTCAAATCTATCAGATCACCTAGCATGTAAAACTTTGAAAAATCACAGGAGGGTTGTTGCTTTTTTTAATGGACTGCTACAAAACAGTCCTCATCCCTTTAAGCTGAGAAGGAAAAAAGAGTCCTAGTACTCAAGGATATTTTGTTGTTGCATAACTTCAAAATTTTTTTATAGCATCCTTGACAACTGAAAAAAAATGAAGCTGCAACTACAGGACATTTGTATTTAAAAGAAGGCTCTACTAGTGGAAAATGTAGCATTCAAACTCTAAAAAACCAGGCATTGGTATATGGCTGAAATGCATTTAAGAGCACAGCTGCACTTGCTGACCAAAGAAACTGAAGTTTCATGCTGTTTTATATGACGGACATGTGTCACGCCAGTCGGAGGGAACAGCACGGGAGAGAGCGGCTGGGGACAAGGCTCTCCAGGCTGCTGAGGGGAAGCTGAGTCTGCACAGACAAGGGTGGCAGTTCAGAAGCCTCAAAAGCAGAAAAACATCTATCTTGAAACAAACCAACCTGAGAAAGATTAGTATCATTGACAAATTGTTACTTTGAGCAAATCCTGTGAATGCTTTTGCCAAAGAACCTCTAAGAGTGATGAGCAAAAGACAAATTCAGGAGAAAGATTACAGAGGGTAGCCTGGCAAGGATGCAACTAACAAATTATTTCACGTTTTATAACCAATAGCGTTTTAAGTTAGCTCTACTTTCACGTATTTCAGCATCTGTATCGGCTCAGCAAGGATCAGCCACTCTTTCAATCCCATCTTATTTATTTATGATGTATTTTCAAAAGAGGATACTTTTTAAAGCTTTTTATAAGAAGAGCTTAAATTAATACTGTATATCAGAAAGAAGTAAGCAACTACCAGTGGGCTTGAGGTATTTTGTGGCAATATAGGGACAAAAACTGGTGAAAAGTAGTATCCTGACCAGAGACACCTCTCCTTTACAAAGATATTTGATCTGCTAATTAGCACAAATGTTAGATCCTGTGCAAATACCAAAGCAGAGATAAAAAGGCACTCTAACAGTTATTCTGCTGTTTGCTAATTATTTCCTAATAGTTTTGCCTATCTCTAGTTCAGAACCATTTTGCTTATCACTTTTATCCTTCATTTCAAATAGCCTTCATATACTGCATCTAGAGGGTTTTTAAGTACTCAAATATCTTAAACACATACCTTTTTTATACTGCCTTAACAGTATAAAAAGTTAACAAAGAACTGAGCGATCAAAGGGTGAATTTTGCAGCACCTCTGAGGATTTCAATAGCACAATATGTTGCTGTTTCTTGTGGTTAGAAAACAGTGCACAAGCAGCAAGAATACGTGAAATTTTAGTGGTTTGCAGTTCTGGATAAGCTCCAACTGCAAAAGTGATACTCATAAGAGGATTGAGAAGAAATTTCATGGCATTTTGGCATATGCTCACTCCTGACATAAGCGTTCACAAAATGAAAACTTAATGACCCTGAATTACCTTATTTAAAAGAAAAACAGTGGTGGAAAGGACTGATACTTGAGAAAAACAAGACCAATCCCAATCAACCCCAGTTATGTAGATGAAGATATAGTTCTTAAATACTTTGGTTTGAGAATGATATAATATTCAGATACAGTCTCAGAGAACATAATAATTTTTTCATAAATAAAACTTACATTTTTCCCTGTACTATCCAGCAGAGAGTGACAGGCACAGAAATTGTGATGGTCATTATTTTCAAATTTGAATTCCAAAAGCTAACCACTTAACAAAAAAATAAATCAAATCGAGCATTAGGCAGAATCGATACATCTTCATACTTGATGCCCGAGTCATCGACAAGCCAGGAGAATACTGTTTTGAGAAGTAATATAAGCAATATCAACATCAACCTCTTTTGGTCCTTAAGTTACATCTTCTTGTTGCCAGGTGAGATGTCCAACCACTAGGCTATTGCTCAAAAGTAATGGCACCACAGGCTCCTCTGGCCTCAATCTAAAAGAACATAGTGAGTCCTATTCTTATTTTAAAGGAAACAACTTCCATCCTGAACTCTAAGAGAATACTAAAATCTTTTCACTACATTCAATAGGAAATTTCAAGCCAACATCATTCAATGTTAAAATATAATATTAATGAAAACATAATTTCTTTCAACTTCTTACATTCACAGTACAATCACTTATGTATTACAGTACTCAGATTTTGGACATGCATTATCTGCTAAATGTTACTGTATGGCTCACTTTTTAATTTACATCTATTTTCCTACAGAATATGCCATTAAGTCCACTAACCAGATTCATGTCCTATCTCTCTTCTATGGTTTCACATAGTAAGAAGGGATCATTCCATACCATAATTATTCTAATTTCTCAAACTTATTTAATCTATATCTGATCTAGATAGAAAATGTTAAAGTAAAAACGAAGCAGCAGGAGCTCTACTGTCAGATTAACCACAAATTTTCTGGTCTTATTAAGCTTCAGTCAACAATACAGTTTGTTTCTGGGTCCATTAAAATCAACCATTCAGCTTTTGTTAACTTCAATGTGCATTGCAATTAGGAGATTTTTTAGATGCAATTTTACTTGAAATGCAAATTTATAGGTCATAAGATCATAAGAACAATAAGTAAAATTTTAATATTTCAAAGGGACATTTTGAGCTCATACAAACAAATTCCTGGGCAGTATCAGCTGTCTCTTCATGGATGATGTCCTGTCTCTGATACTGCTCAAACGCAGAGGGAAATAACGGGGAGGAAGGTATCCTGAATTAGAAATCTCCGAAGCAACTATTCAGGGGGGCAAGGAAAACAGTTGTGGATTGCCTTGCCACTTCCTCCGATACTTCTGTCCTAGAACAGTAGATGAGGGAAGAGAAGTTTTGTAGTTCTGAAAACTCTTGCTAAGGGCAGATATTTCTATTTGATAGTTCTTTTGGTGCCAGGCCTCAACCAAACATACAATTTCCATACCTAAGGCTGGGCATCCCTGTTAACAGACTGGATTTTGGGAGAAGTGCTATCTCATCCTGATACTCAAAAGCTGAAGCTCACAGTTTGAGAACACAGATGTTCTTCTTTCCACGAGTAAATACAAAATTCTGCTCACTTTTTTTTGATTCAGTAGCAACATCAAAATCAGGGAAAAGCCCCAAAATCTTTCTCCAAGTTTAGCTCAGGTGAGCTAACATATTTTCTTTTTTCATAGCATCAAAACTGAAAGAAAAACTGTTCTATAATTAATCTTTACTTCACGAGCACCAAGACCACCATCACTCTTGATTTCTCAGCACAGTTCTTCTATATGTTTATGTGGATTTTATGAAATAAACAGAAATTTTCAGACTCAGGAAACCTATTAAGGAAGAAAATACTGAAGTGATTTTAGTGATTATAGTATATGCATGCATCTATTACAGGTAGGAAAAGCTGATTCTGTAATTGCAGTCCCATCTCAAAACAGCAGTGCTTTGATGTTTAGATATCTCCTTTACCTGTCAAGTGGAAGTGTTATGACAGATATCTAAATATATGTCATTTAAAATGGTCAAAGTAGCATCAGAAGGCTTCAAGAACTTTTTATACAATAACTGAAAAAAAATCCAGAATTCATTTTAGAAAAGCATGAAATGTATAAACTAAAACTCTGATATGGTGAAGTACAATAAAAAACATGAAAGAATATACCTGAACATTAACAGAGAGAAAGCAGAAGACATAATGTCACTGAAACAGCTAACGCTTATTTGTACCCAAAACATTCGTGGGTGAAGAATGACAATGGAATAACACTGGGAAACATTTTTTTAAATTGTATTATTCATATTAATCAATTATTAAAATAATATTATCTTGATTGCAGATAATTTTCCATTATTATATTCTCCAAATTACTGCATCTGGACCAGTACCTCATAGTTGCTATTATAAATAAGCTGAAATTCTACCTTGATTAGCATTGAATTAAAGTGGTTGAAAATTATCTTAAAGAACAAACTCTGTGTAGAATTTAGTAATATAGCTTTAATAGATCTGTATTTTGCTGTAGAAAACCTAAATTCAAGAGATCTTTACTCCCTAAAGCCCTGTGTCACCATAGTTAAGAAATGCTGAGCCACAAGCTGATCATGAGGCACTGATGGAATGAGGGTCCCTTCCTATGATGTAAAGGATCTTGCCAAAGAATGGATGTGGAGTGGGTGGGCACTTAGATGCGCTCAGAGAATACAAGGTAATTCTTAATTGCTATGACTTGGGTAAGGTAATGCAATGGAGAAATACAGGGCAGACATGGAGACAGAGGGCAGACAAACTGCCAGTGAGGGTGACAATTGCATATCTGTTTGAACAGCAGAAATGAACAACAAAGATGCAATATTAAATGGTTTTAGAAAAGCATGAGTTCAAATTATACTGAATGAGCACAAATTAAAGATGAAAGAAAGATACAAGTGGATTGTTTTCTCTTTTTCTGCAGTCAACCTTTATAAAGAACTTGTCCCATTAAATATCAAGATTGTGGCAGCTGAAATTCAAGAAATATATTGCTCAATGGTAGTAAAGGGTGCTGTGGCATCACCACGGTGACAAATTCCGACTTGTATAAAAAGCTGAGTTCAGGGAAGTACAGACTGTTCTGCATACCAATGCTAAATTGCTGTTGTGGAAATACGTTACAGGTATCACTTTACAACAGTTATCTTTTTCCACCGTTTAAAGTGAAACATAATGAAGGTATTCAAACATGGGAAATGTGAAAATGTGACATATCATATAACATATACTCTCTTCTTTGCTACACATGTTCTGGTCTCAAGTAACTAGTTATTTGTAGTTGTATATCCTATATTGCAACATGAGTCTGACACATATAAATTTTTTATCATAGTCAGGGAAAAAAAAACCTCTCTTTAATCCACACAACTGCTTATTAATAGCTTCCATCCAAGTTTCAGTCTTGCCTTCTGTCACATGATATTAACACCTTCAAATAGAAGCCTGAAATCTGGAAAAAGAAAATGTACTCAGGCAGTAAAGACCCTTTCTTTGCTACTGGACATTTGTTGACTTGATGTATTTTGAGGGGGTTTTGTAGCCTGTTGAAATGACACTAATAATGCCACAACTGTCATTTCTCTCAAGGGACACTAATCCACAACATAACAGAACTAAACTTTGTAAGCTATTTGAGACTACTAAGCACAACCTTTCTATAATGAAAGAAATTGGAGGAACATGCAAAAAAAAAAAAGTTTATCATTCATTAGATATGAGCTGGTACATGAACTCAGATCTGGTACAATCCTGTCAGAAATAGAAAACCTGAAGAAAATTTATTAAACACTGTGTTAAACTGATTAACTCTTGAATGGGATTTATAGCATGGACTAGTAAAGATCTGGTCTGGATAGAAACAATGACCAAGAATTTAATGAAAAATGTTGAGATTTAAACAATATTTTCATTTTATATGGAAAGAAAAATTATACCTTGTGTAAAATCAACAACAACAACAACAACAAAAACCCTCACAACAAATTGAAAAGAAAATACAACCAGATAGATTAGGTGAGGTTGGAATATTAACAGTCCAATATTAGGATAGTCAGTTAGTATATGAAAGATTGGTTTTGAGCTGAAACTTGCAAATGAAAGTAACAGTTTTTTCATCTTTCCTTTACACTTCTATTTAAGTATACTTTGCTGAGTCCATGCAGCTCAAGAGACCTACATGCAAGTAAATACTGTGATGGATAGCGGGTGAGTTAGCAATTTCAAGCTATATCCATCTTCAACACCAACTTCACAAAATTCTCTAAATAATTTCTCATTAAAAGTACAACTAACTGCAACAGATACCAGCAAAAGGTAAGATATGCAGAAAAATATTTCTCAATAGCCATTTCTAAGCATGATAACGCTTTTTATAATTTTAAGTTAACTTGGGAAGAAGAGGCCAATCTAAAGCTGTACAGGAAACATTTGAGAGACACTGCACTCAGCATTAAAATGAAATATGGTCAATACACTCTTTAAAAGAAAATGCAAAAAGAATGGCAACATAAAGAAGTTTATGATTGGTTAAAAGCTGACAAACAAGTCCAGCATATTTTTGAAGGAGTGGGGGAGAGGAGGCTTATGATGTGTGGGCAGTGTTCTGACATAAATAGACTTTTTAAAGAATCTAAAAGAATAAGAGAGTAAGGCCTCTGGAATCCAAAACTGAAATCTACCCAAAACCACACAAGTGCATATGCAGTATAAAAAAGAAAAAAAAGAAAAAAAGAAAAAAAGAAAAAAAAAAAAAAGATGCTTATCTTACATGAAAAGAATCAAGAAAGGGAACAAAGAATATTGCTTTGTGAATTTGCAAGCAGGGACAAGAAGTCCAAATTACATCATCTCCCATAATGTATTCTGTTGCATTAGTGAATATAAATTGCTATCAGTCTAACAGCACAAAACATTTTTTAATTTTAAATTGGACAAAGATGTATAAGCAAGTATTTTGCCAGGACAAATTTCACTGGATATTAAGACAGCAAATAGATGAAACTGTGGGAGTGTACCAATGGCATATAAATGAAAAACAAACTAGAAAAATAAAGTTCATAAAATCACATCAGCTAAAAGATAACTCTAGAGGCCATCTGGTCCAACACCTTGCTCAAAAAGGGTCACTTTCGATAACATTGCTCAGTCAAGTTTTGAATACCTCCAGCGATGGAGATGCCACAAGTTCCCTAGGCCTCTGGTCCAGTATTTCACCAGTCTCATAGTAAAAAACAAGATATATCTAATATATAATCCAAATTTGTTATTGCAGTTTGTGTCCACTAAACCTTCTCTTATTTGGCACCTTTGAGAAAGGTCTAGCTCCATCTTCTCAAAGATCTGGAAGAAAGTCTTAGCCTGAAGAAAAGAGGCTGAGGCGAGATCTTATCACTCTCTACAACGACCTGAAAGGAGGTTGTAGCCAGGTGGGTGTTGGTCTCTTCTCCCAAGTAATAAGCAATAGAATGAGAGAAAATGGCCTCAAGTTGCACCAGGGGAGGTTTAAATTGGATATTAGGAAAAATTTCTTCAACAAAAAGATTGTCAGGCACTGGAAAAGGCTGCCCAGGGAAGTGGTTGAGTCACCATCCCTGGAGGTATTTAAGAGACATGCAGATGTGGCGCTTAGGGACATGGTTTAGTGGTAGACTTCGCAGTGCTACGTTAACAGTTGAAATTCATGATCTTAAAGGTCTTTTCCAACCAAAATGATTCTGTGATTCTATGACCACCTAAAGTTAGGCAGTTGTAGACAGTAATAAGATCCCCCAAAGCCTTAAATAAGCCCTAGTCTCTCTGCTGCTTCTTGTTTATCTTGCTCTCCAGCCCCTCAAGCATCTTGATAGCCATCCTTTGCGCTTGCTCCAGGTATGTCAATGTCTAATACTGGGGAGTCCAAAATTGGACCCAACAGCCCAGATTCACTCTCACAGGTGTCAAATAGAGAAGTATTACTTCCCTCCATCTCCCAGCTGTGCCCTTGCTATGTGCTTAATGTCCTCCTACAGTGAAAGCTGCTGCTAGCTTTCCCTGCTGCCAGCCCCAGGGTGGCTCCTGTGTAGCTCACTGTACCTCAGGGCCATTTCTGCAGAGCTGCTGCCCAGCATGCACTTTTCCTAGCAATACCAGGGAAAAATTAGATATCCTTGCACTAAACTGTGTCTTCTAAATGGCAAGATTAAACAGCTGAAGAAGAAGTTGAAGTGCATCTTGCAATGCATAAAGTCTCTGTCAACCACATTTCAAAATTAACAGATTCAGCAGTTGAAAGATCAGAACTGTATCAACATTGGCAACTAAAAATATTATAGGTGAAACCGTAGCTTATGAACAGATCCAACTGAAAAGGAAGATATTTTTGGAGAGAAGTGAAGCAAAGATCAATAAATGGGGAGATCAAATATTTACTTCTATGAGCTGATGAAGCAAGTGCCAAGAGTAAAACAGGGCAAACATTTGCACTCAATTAACCCTTTTTGCATAGAACACGTCTTGAAGCTATCACTGCCAGCTGAAGTCCTCAGCAGTGGGTTGGGAGAAGAACCTGACCAGCAAGAGACTCAGCAGAAAGACTCAGGGTTTATTGTTTTCAGGTTTGTTTACTGCAATGAATACATCAAGGGAATACATCCTTTATTCCTGGCATCCTTTACTTTTACATTTGTAAAACACTTGCATTTTAACTATTCAGAATGTACCAGCTGTTAAGAGACCCAGCAGGCAAATGACCCTCTAGAGCTCACTGTGAGTCTCCACGACCATGTTCAGAGGCAAACTGCCAGATAGCCAGAGAGGAATGGTTTGCCATACATTTACAGTGACACCTTGAGTTGGATTGGGTATAAAATTTGTCTTAATTATAAGTTTGAACTGGAAGTAGTAAAGCACTGCTCTTGCCCATATTCAAGAAAAAGTCCAGCCAAGCCCTCCCTTTACTCAGATAAAAAGTTCTTGAAATATTTTTTGAGCAAAGGATGGCAAAATTACTTCCAAATATGCCTGAAATGTTTACTTTTTACATTTATTTTCTCCATGGTAACAGAACAGAGTGTACCACATGTTAGGTCAAAAGNCTTCTTGTTTATCTTGCTCTCCAGCCCCTCAAGCATCTTGATAGCCATCCTTTGCGCTTGCTCCAGGTATGTCAATGTCTAATACTGGGGAGTCCAAAATTGGACCCAACAGCCCAGATTCACTCTCACAGGTGTCAAATAGAGAAGTATTACTTCCCTCCATCTCCCAGCTGTGCCCTTGCTATGTGCTTAATGTCCTCCTACAGTGAAAGCTGCTGCTAGCTTTCCCTGCTGCCAGCCCCAGGGTGGCTCCTGTGTAGCTCACTGTACCTCAGGGCCATTTCTGCAGAGCTGCTGCCCAGCATGCACTTTTCCTAGCAATACCAGGGAAAAATTAGATATCCTTGCACTAAACTGTGTCTTCTAAATGGCAAGATTAAACAGCTGAAGAAGAAGTTGAAGTGCATCTTGCAATGCATAAAGTCTCTGTCAACCACATTTCAAAATTAACAGATTCAGCAGTTGAAAGATCAGAACTGTATCAACATTGGCAACTAAAAATATTATAGGTGAAACCGTAGCTTATGAACAGATCCAACTGAAAAGGAAGATATTTTTGGAGAGAAGTGAAGCAAAGATCAATAAATGGGGAGATCAAATATTTACTTCTATGAGCTGATGAAGCAAGTGCCAAGAGTAAAACAGGGCAAACATTTGCACTCAATTAACCCTTTTTGCATAGAACACGTCTTGAAGCTATCACTGCCAGCTGAAGTCCTCAGCAGTGGGTTGGGAGAAGAACCTGACCAGCAAGAGACTCAGCAGAAAGACTCAGGGTTTATTGTTTTCAGGTTTGTTTACTGCAATGAATACATCAAGGGAATACATCCTTTATTCCTGGCATCCTTTACTTTTACATTTGTAAAACACTTGCATTTTAACTATTCAGAATGTACCAGCTGTTAAGAGACCCAGCAGGCAAATGACCCTCTAGAGCTCACTGTGAGTCTCCACGACCATGTTCAGAGGCAAACTGCCAGATAGCCAGAGAGGAATGGTTTGCCATACATTTACAGTGACACCTTGAGTTGGATTGGGTATAAAATTTGTCTTAATTATAAGTTTGAACTGGAAGTAGTAAAGCACTGCTCTTGCCCATATTCAAGAAAAAGTCCAGCCAAGCCCTCCCTTTACTCAGATAAAAAGTTCTTGAAATATTTTTTGAGCAAAGGATGGCAAAATTACTTCCAAATATGCCTGAAATGTTTACTTTTTACATTTATTTTCTCCATGGTAACAGAACAGAGTGTACCACATGTTAGGTCAAAAGCCTTAAATATTTTCCTGTCAAGCCTGAGTCTAATATCAATTCATTGCCAAAAAGAATCAGCTGTAATCACCATCTGGAATGTGCTATAAGTCTAACTGTGACATCCTTAACACATTGGTGAGAAACTTATGAGCTCATACTTAGGGTCTTCCTCATACTTGTTATTACTGTAAGGCATGTAGCCAAAACTGAAATAATTTCAATTAAATTCTTGCAGTCATTTTGCATTTGAAGGTGTCATTCATTTGACAGATTCAGAGTAAGAATGATTAAAATGTTCATTCATCTATTTGAATATATTTGCATATGCAAAATAAAAATATGAACAAAATCTCTAGCCATATGATTTGGGAAGGAAGACTTACTATTTTTTATTTATCAACTCCTTTTGAGTCTTTATTTTCCACTTAAATCTGGGATAAGGAAAGAGAGTGTTTGTGTGTACTTTGGGTAACTTTCAGGTTCATGATGACACATTTTACCAGGTGTTTCCGAGAACAAAAACCCTAGGGTATCTCCAGCAAGTATTAGCAATTTTAGCAATTAATATTCATGCATTTCAAAAAGTACCTAGCTGTCTCGCTGTGCTGACAGCTTATAAAAGGTCATTCTGGCTTATCAATAGTCTACGAAATTATAGTTCATCTCTATAAAATCCAGCGCAGCTCCTCAAACTTTAAATAATGTCATGGTATTATTCATCATCTTAAAAAATTTACCAAACAACCCTCCAAAAGTGAAATAATAAACATGAATTTAATATACTGTTTTTTATTTTGAAAATAATCCTATCAGTCCATCACACGCAACCTCACAATGAGCTCTTTTTTTGACTTTTCACTGGAAGGTGACTTCCCACTCAGCTAGTTTTTACAGGCACAGTTTTAACAGAAGAGTGGAACTCACACCCAGATGAGCAGCAGTGTGGTCACATTAGCAAGTTTCAAGTTCAGTTTTCATCAGAAGTTCACTTAGCCTTGATGGAGATGTATATGAATGAGACACCAAGGCTGGAAAATCTCTGCAGCTACTGAGCAACTTTTGAAGGAACTGGAGAGTGTGCTGAGAGAGAATACTTTAAACTCTGTTTGACTGGTACCTCTCCAGTAAAAAATAGCATGTTCAAAAAATCAGAGGAAAATCCTTTAGTATAATTATTGAAATACTTGTTACAGTGTCACCTTCCAAATAAAATACACTCATATGCAGAACAATATTTATTTTTTTGACAGTCATCAGGAACATTGCTTCAAATCAATTGATTTAGGGAAAGGTGACACTGGAACAGTTATAAAAGCAGCAAGAGAGTTTTAAGTATTTTCAGTCTTAGAAAAAGGGGAAATGAATGAAGGCATAGAATTAAGGGGTAGAGAAAAGCCAAGTAATTTTAAATACTTTGCAATCATATGTCAAAATGCTAAAACAAGACTTCAGCTAGTTCATCAGTATGATGATGTAAAAAAAATATTGACCAGGAAGCCATTTGAAAATGTCAATCACTTCATCTCAAGCTACTCTTGAGTTAGAAAAGCTTTAAAGAGGTATATTATTATATTAAATTAAAAAGTAGAATTGTCATATGTGAAATATCAGATCTGAAACAACTGCACAACGTTGTTCTTTTGCTAAAAGGTCTGAGACTGAATTCAGATGCTCAGTTGATTGCAGCTTATTGCTTTGTAACAGAGCTAATAAAAAGTATAGGAGGGAAAAAATGTCCATGGTGTAAAAACACTGGCTCAGCTCCCTTGATTTCATTTCAGCTCAATTCACTTGCCTCCAAATAAAATCAGTCCAATATTCTTAAAAGAAATGATAATGAGATCATTAGTCTTTATCCAGCAGATGTTGATAATTCAACAGTGACTATTTTTTAGAACAGTATGTTTAAGTTTCAGAAGCTCCCTCTTTCCAGGAAGGTTAATTACTCTAATGTGTTTATCTAGTTCTCTAACAGTAATACCCTATGTCACATGGCAATATCACTTTAAAAATAGGGCAGATTAAACAAATCTCTTTACTTGTCCTGTAAAAATATTGGTTGTGGTTTAAAATGCATTGTTGTAAGTATGCCATTAATGGCTTGTCTTCTAAAACATTAAGGCATATGTAACTACAGTATTATGTTCTTCATAAACCCTGAGGCAATGTTGGAAGAAGATAAACGACGACTTAATTCTAACTGCTATTGGCTAAATCTAAATGTGTACCGAACAGATAAGATCAAAATTAAGCAACATTGAAGATGTGCTTATGCAGAGCAATATGTACTTGCTAAATTCTACTGCAGACTATTTCTGCAGTTTTCATGTTTAGCTTCTTTAAACAGGAAAAAGGCATACTGGTATGAAAAACAAGACAACAATTTATACCAAACTTTTAATATTTAGCTCTGATCTGCAAAGTGCTATATGGTCTTATCTTAACAAAACACAAGTTGTTGAATGATCAAGCCCAAACTTGACATTTAAGTAACCTAAGGCTTAACATGCATGCCCAGCTTTTGCTTCAGTGCCTTGAAGCTGGATGGAACTAATTCATGTGCTTAATTTTAAGGACAGCTCATGGGTCAGGACAGGGCTGCCCACCACACCAGCCCCTTCCTGTGAGAAATGCTCAGCTCTCTCAGTGGAGAGGGACTACCGCCTCTGCTGGGACTGATCCCCACTCATCAGCAGCCTGGAAAAGGGGTAAGAATGTTTGCTGACAATAATTAGGCTAATACAGGCAAGGACCAGTCGAGAAGAACTGAAGAAAGACATTATAAAAATGAGCAATACAATGACAGAAGAATTTCTATTTAAGTGCAAAGCGACACACAAAGTTAAAAAACCCTTAAATTCATATCCAAGATGATAAGCACTGAGCTAACTATTATATCAGGAGCAAGATCTTGTGTGAAGATAGTCCCATGAAAAGAATAGTTTAATGCTCAGCTCTGGTCAAAAAAAAGTATGTATGTGTTGGAAGTTACTGAGAAAGAAAAAGAGACCAAAATAAAGATCACTGTGCTGTGGTAAAACCTGTGGCTTTCTTGCAACTTAAATAGATATTTTTTTTTACTAAATTGGAGACAGAGCGCTCAGCATTCAGCAAGAGTTGCTTTCTAACATCTGTTGCCCACTATTACTCATAACCAGAAGAGTCAGACTTGCTAAACAAAATACTGGATTGTGATTAGCAACACAGGAAAAAAATAGCTACGAGACTCTCAGTGAAAATTGCTTTGAAACAGAGTATCTTTACCTTAAAACCTCAGTGATTACACTTCTCACATTTTCCATTTCAACTAGCAACTTCATTAGTTTTCTGTCAGAAATAACTAAATTACAGCAATGTTCTTAGGAAAAGCAAAGAGAAGTTACACTTAAAAAAATAAAAAGACTAGTAGATGAACAGTACTGACTTTGACAAAGGACAAACAGCAAAATCGCAACTATTTTGCTATCATAATTTTAATTACGTAGTGAAATGTGTTCGCATTTTATAGATAGCAAAATAAAACAGTCCCTGCTCCAAAGAACTCAAGATCCAAAATTTAGATATGGAAGAATAAATGGCCAAAACAGACTTGCTGGATCAAAGGTGAGCCAGAATGGTAAGTCAGCAACAAAACATGAAGTTTAGCAGAGTGAGTGGAGACTCAAATTTCTACTTGCATAAACAAATAGGAAAGAAAAGAAACACTGTCAGGGAAATGGAGTCAAAACAGAAGAAAAGATGGGAATTATCCTGTTTCTGAAAACATGGGCACCCTCCGGTAGTGCCAGTATTCTTCTTCGCACAGATTGCCTTTGTTTCCCCACAACTGCCTCGCTGACATCCTTGCAATAACCTCCTCTGCGTCACAGCCTGACTGCTTTCAGGATACGATGCTGCAGCAAGAGAAGCATGAATTATGATAGCATCCCTGTAAGTACCCTTCTCACAGAATGCCTTGGGAAGCAGGCATCAGAGTAGGGATATTAGAAGCGGTTTTTATTTTTTCCTTCACAATTTAGAAAACTGAAGTGGTTCTGAAAAGGTTAGTGAAGTGACTTCATAAACGTGGTGTCACAGGGATTAAAAAAAAAAGTACAAATGAACGGCTAGAGGAACGTCTATAAACTAATACTGACAAATAATTTCAGGGAATATTAATGTTGCTGTTCCATTAAATCCATTTCACTTCTATTCACAGACATCTATTTGCATTGTAGGAATAATTTGCCAAAGTAGGATATTTTAGATTCATACTAGAGAACACTAGAAAACAGAATTGTTATTTATAGCTGGGAATACTTGTACCAGAAATATGACTGATTTTTTTCTGGCCAGGGAACACAAAAGCACGTGACCCGTTTGTTCAGTCAAAATCAGCTGAAATTTGAAGACCAGCTTCACTTTCCATTCCAGTAGATGAATAATTGCTTTCAGAAATAATCCAGGAAACAGTTTCTACTCGATGAATTTGGAAAAATGCCATGTAAACAGTGAACAGGGAAAATTAGTTTTGACTGCTTAATATTAATCTAGAGGAAAAATTGACTAATCTCTGTGTCAGAATTGTTAAGCGAGCAGACATGCCTACACTGTAGCGAGACTGTTCTTCAAATAGCAGCAGGTCCCATCTTGTCTATTAGTTGTGTACCTCAGTAACTCAAAATTTGCACTGTAGTGTAACCAAGCACAGTCAGGCATTAAATAAAGAAACTAGCATTTCTGGAATCATTTATAAATAAGGAAATTAGTATTTCTAGAACCAGCTACATTTACTTGAGGAAGCAATAAAAAACACATGAATTATTCCACGTGAAAAGAGAGTTTCTACTAAAATGTATCCAAGGTAATAACAGACTACAATATAAAACACAACTGTAGGGATGAAAAGAAATTTATAGCTTTCTAACTTGGAAATCTGTGCTGTTGCTACTAGGGCACTGTGAATGCCATAAGTACGGCTGGAAGAGGAGTTTTGGTTTGTCTCAGGCAGAGGAAAGCAAATGGACACCACACGAGGCTCTGTCTACTTCTTGCATAGCTTTTTCCTGTGATGTGTGCAAGCATATTCCTTCTCTTTTGTAATGATAAGCTCAGAATTGTTTCAAAAATTACCTATGGCTACTTTCAAAATCATAAAAATACGTTTCCTTTCTCAGAATAGAATAGCGTACATTTTAGAGTACTGTATTTGATGTTCAAAAACTTTGCAAGTAGTAAGTGCAAAATAAACACAAATAGTGTGAGTTCACGTTATTTGAAATACTAATTAACAAAGCAAACTCAGTACATGCACTAAAAAATGTGCGAGTGTTCAGCAATTTTTTAAAAATAAGATTTATGTATTCATGCATTCTAAATGGGGCCTATACTATTTGAATAGTTACCAAAAATAAGAACAGTTTTGTAAATTCTAAGGTGCCATAGATTAGATATGTGTTAGATAGACTAATCTAACAAAACTCTTTTGCCTGCAGAATGATACTGACTTTTCCCTTTTCCTCTCTCTTCTAAGAAAACCACAGTAGTTCCTGGCATGAAAATAAGTGAACAGTTGCAATCATATTCCTTATGTTTCTTTTGTTGTTAATCTAGAAAAACAGAAGTCTAAATTTTTCCGACATGTGAGTAGAGCAAAATATTGGTGGAAAAAAATAACTCTGATAGAGAGTAAATTACTGGTGCTGCTCCTTCAAAGTTGTTGCCGGAACCTGACCTTGTGTTTCTTATTCCTTATTAAAAATGTGCATATAATTAGTACATAATTTCTCTATTTCCACTGAAAGGCAGTAAGCCTTATCTGTGCCATTCCACTGACTCTACAAGTAACATTATCAGGAAGCATGCGTTTCAGCTGCTGGTACACTGGGATATGTTTTCTGCTAATTGTTCTGTACTGCTTTATAATTATGCTTGGTTTATTTAGTTTTGCCTGTAATTAGTAATTTTTAATAAACCTGATACATTCAGTCTAGCTTGTAATACTGTATATAAACAGAAATATCATAAGTATATTAGAGGAAAAGTTTGGATGTATTGAAAAACTCCTTTACAGTGAACTAAACAGGCCAATAGGATACCCTCCATTTGCCTCTCTAGCAGCTAACAACCTTCAGCCGACTCCTGCCGCATCTGAAATAATATGAGTTCCAACATCAAATAACGTATTTCAGGTAGCACTGTAGTGCAATTAATGAACAAATATAGAATGCCATTTGATGCAAGATTTCTTAAGAACTTGTCAATGGATTGTATAAGATGTAAATGTCTTTGTCCTACTTAGCTGAGACAAGGGCATAGATTGCATTAGCCATTATAATATGAAAACTGAAGCAAGTCTTTGTTGCCTCCTTTTTCAATTTAACTGTACTGCTTGTGATATTAGCTTTTTTTCATCTTGCAGTCTTGTGATACTGCATTTAAATCCATTTTTAGACTAGAATATCATCATTTGAGGTCTTAGATTTTGTTTAGGTAATAGTAAAAGTAGATAATATGATTCTCTTCAATGTCTCTTAATAAGCTAATGTAACTTTTTTAGTTACTTCAATGAAAATACTGATGAGTATGTTCCGTTTATTCATATCCATTTCACTTCCTCCTTCACAAGATCAAAACACATAGATTTTATTCCATTTATTGGAAAACTACTGAATGATTAAGTTCACGACTCAAGAAATGGATGTGACAAAATTTGGCCATATATATGAAATGTCTAACAACACCAAATTGCTTACTGTGGTGAAATCAGGACAACGTATTTTGCACTAAGCTTTCATGTTGCTATCTTCATGAACAGCTTCCATTTTATTAATTATAAATTATAAATCTTTAGTTACTGCATTCAGAATTAGTTTAGCAGATTAATAAAAAAGTGAATGGAGCTCAATGTTAAATGAATATTGAACTACTAAAAAAAGATCTTACAACCAGTAACTGGTCCATTTTACAAAAACTCTTTACAGATGCAGTCAAACAGGCTCACCCTCTCTCACTGACTCTTATCAGATGTAAGACAAAGATCATGCACTTCCACCCTGTCCCACAGCCCACAGCCTCACAGCAAAGAGACATGAGGATTGTGCAAAATTTAGCTGAAAGAAGAACCAACAGTAGCTCCTACCTCCCAATGCAAGGGACATCCCAGTGAAAGTGAATGAGAGAGCAGAGAGAACAAAGGGAAATGGGGGGGGGATGGACGGGGACACACGATGCAGAATAGCATAAACACATCAAAATTCCTATTCCTGCTATAATAATGAAAGAAAAAAATCTAAAACAGTTAAAAGCGTGAAGATTCAAAACCAACCTTGGATTAACAGCAAAGAGAGATAAAGGGATAAAATGGAAGCTCAGGCTGAGGACATGATTCTCATCACGCCCCTGGGAAGCATGGGCTGGAAGAACGCCAAGGGATCAAACTGTCTGAAGGTAGGATTATCTACACCTACAGCATTTACCTGACCTGGATAGACCCAAGACAGGATCCCGTGGAATAGTTCTGGTTATGTATGTTCATCTTTGAAGCACTATTTATTTTCTAAGGCATTTTTTCCAGCCAGTTTAGGTCCCATACAATCACTGTTTGCTCACTCAATAGTGTGACCTCCTGTTCCATGCAGATAAAGTGTGCTCAAATGCAATTTTAAATGACAATCTACAATAATACCTAGATGATGGGATATCTAGTGTCAAGCAAAACAAGGGAAAGTAGAAATTGACTGAATTTAAGGCAAGGTGCGTTATAACATCATTTAACCTTAACTAAACACATACCTCATTTTTCCAGCTTTACATAATTTTCAGTGTTATTTGCCATCCAGTCAAAACTAAGAACAGAGAAGAGAGCACGCTCCAGCATGCTGCAGAAATACCATACAGGCATGGGCTGGCAGGGTTGTTGTCACTTTAAATGAAGTAAAATTCAGTGTGGTTATGGAGATGATATAAAACCTAAACTGCCATATAAATTTATGATGGTTAAAGTCCCACTAAAGCTGCTGCCTATTTCCTTAGGTTCTTTGAAGGTGATAATAAAACATCATGATATGTAAGGTTTTGTGACAGTCCATAATGCTTAATGCTGACTTTAACTTGAAACAGTTTGAATATTTTACATAAATGCTATCTATTTCTTCTCCTAATTCTCTGAAGACCGCTTTGGTAGGTCTTCTCAAAGCAGCCCAATACAAACCATTGGGAGTTTGCACCGCACAGTATTAATAGGGGACTATTAGTCGCACTACTTTTAATAACAATATAACTAGCTTTTATGTAATAGTTTAGTAATGTGATTACTTCATCGTGATGGTGATAAGCCACTGTTTCAGGCTGAAAGACCTGCCTCCCACTCGCAGGACATATGCCTAAACCACCACAGTGCAGACTGTATTCAGTCGCAGAACCCTACACTACTCTGGCCTCTACTTTATACTATTTACCCAACCACATCTGGGTCAAGGTGAATGTATGCATTTGTGAGGGCACAGCTTTTAGGACGGCTTTCAATCCTGTTCTGAAACCAATTCCTTGGCACAATTAATGGCATAAATATTACGTATCACAAGTTCTCCCTAAACATTAGTTCCATGGTAATTTTTGTGCTCTCCATATTATTAGCTTTCTACTGTTGCAAAGAGCAGAGAAGGTATATAGACCTTAAGATGAAAAAAGTATTAAATAATGTATGTTGTAATTGAAAAGTAAAAGCCAGACAGCATCAAAAGCGTTCCAGGCAGTATAACGGTTTTATCTGTTCCTGCAAATGAGTCATTATATTTCAGCAAATGCATGGTCACCAATCTTAGTCTGCATAAAAATCTGTTATGGTTTTATGTGACACAGTAGTAGATCTGATAAAAAAAATAAAAAATATTTCATACTGGGAAACACATGTCTTTGGAAATGAAAGAACATCACTTCTTCCAACATTTTCTGGAGAAGTGAGGAGGAAGTTAATGAGTTGACAGTGCCAAAATATCCTCTCTCTCAATTAAAGCTAAAACTGTAACAACTGTATAGATAATAATGCAAATGAAAAATAAAGGTGAAGACACATGGTTTTATGTTGTGAAGCTAAAATATTCTAGCTTAATTGAAGAATATTCTTCTTGATTCTTCCTGTTGGTAAACTTGACATTACCATATTTTGTTCTTTACTGAAGCAAAGAAAGATGTCAAAAACATAAAATCCTTCACAAAACAGAATTGACAAACAAGAGACTGTCATGCAGCTTGAACTGCCATCTCTTAAAGTCACATCCTGAACATATAAAATTGTGGTCCTACATTCATTGATGTTTCTTTGCCATCATCCTCTAAATAAAAAAAAAATAATAATAACAATGGATTTGAGAAGTGAAAATAAATAACTTCATTCAGAGCATACTGAGCTAATAAAGAATCACAAATCTGCACTGGGACACCAATCAATATTAAAGATTCATAAATAAATTGTTTCTATACTGTCTTTCCTCATGGTTAGATTGCACTCTAGATTGACATGAACAGAGCATACATATATGTCTCTTACCTGTAGATAAATAAAGATAAATAAAATACTATAATTTATTTTTCTGAGCTAACAAAATGACCTTTGAGCTCAAAAATGACAAAAATGGGTTCTGAGCTAACAAAATAATATTACCTTCTTCCGGGGCAGGAAGACACGTGGGGGGAGAAAAGGGGCAGGGGGGGAGAGAGAGAAGGCAGTAACTGGAAAGTGGGGGCAGGGGGACAGAAGAAGGAAAACAGAACAGTCAAAGCTGCTGTAAGGATGGTGGTTCTGTGTCCTGTTATTTGTACAACAAAGGAAATATTTCCCAATAATAGTAGTTGAAGCAAGTCTCCTGATTCTTTTTTCTAGCTTCAGACTCAACAAAGCGGATAGACTCTTTTCTGACTTTTCAAAGTTAAAAACATACTTATACTCTATATCTCTTTTGTACTAGCAATCAAATAATATCAAAATGGAACTGGGAACACATCTGAAAATACAATGATTAAATTTATCTGGACATCAATTTGCTTAGATATGAAGGGATATTAGTAAGCAAAAATTCCATTGCAATATATATCAAAAAGCCTAGTCACTTTACAGAGTTCACTAATAATAGAAACAGAATTATTACAGTGCATTGGCATCGACCATTTTCTCAGCAATGAGCAGCTGTTCTGTAGCACTCTTAGTATTATTTTTTCATGAGCTGCCAGCACTGACACTTTAAAAGCAACTGCTTCCACCTCTTCTGTCACCAGTGGTTATAACCACCTTAGAGTAATGTGACAACTGGCAAGGCTTGGGAAGGCAAATGGAGAAAAGTTAATTTTCAATGGAAATAAGATGGAAACACCAATGCAGAAAAATTATTAAACATTCTAGTATCAATTTGATACTAAAATTTTGGAATAAGATACAGACATATCATCTGCTTATATTTAGGAATGAGAAGGAAAGGTTATCCTCACTCCCAAAGCCTCTACAAGCTAAACCAGAACACAGATATGTTTCTATGTGTACTGTAACATGTCCAAGACATTTTTGTGATATAACAAAAAACACACAAGGAGGAATTTCTCACTGCACAGCCTGCAAACAAGACCACTTATCTGAGATAAGGAATAGATGAATTCTTTCCTAAATAGTTGCCTAGTGAACCAAATGGAACTGCTTCAACAGATCAAAAGGGGGGTAGATAGTCATCTGATAATTCAGACCACTCACTAGGGAGCAGAGGAGCATAGCCAAGCAGGGACTTCATCTAATTCTCCTGCGCTCGAGATGACTTATCTCATTTACTGAAGATTATTCTTTTTGGCATATCTCTCGCTCTCCCCCCTCTCCCTGCTTTGATGAAAAATATTCAGATCTGAGAGTTTTACTCACTAAAGAGCTGTCATTGCTAACATCACACTATCATCATCATCATCTTCATCATTATTATTACTATTATTATTATCAACCATGAATTGGCACCCTCTGTTGAAAGCTTACATTCGCAGAAAATGCAAGCTTTAATTATCCCAGAGCCTTAACTTATCACTGCCAAAATGAAGGCAAGATTGGCATGCCACTTGGGTATGTTACAAGACAAGGTCAGACATTGCTACTGCTGTTACTGGAAATGTCTGCGATACATAAAAATAGCAGAAAAAGAAAAGTAAATCCCTACTAATGGGTAAGCAATATTTAATAGTCTAACAGTAGAATTTTCCTTTTGTTGGTTACAGTAAGCTCCCCTACTGCCTTTTCCCAAAAAAAATAAAAAGGTGGACAACCTAACATCCAGGCCTAAACACGTTATATATATATATTGAACATGCCATTCATAACATCCCAAAAATATTATTAATTTTAAATATATTTTTTCAAGAAATTGAAGCTTACCGGTCTTATAGCTACCCAGCACAGATGCATTTTTCATTATTTTTATATCACTCATAGAATTGAAAAGAAAAATTAGTATTATGAAGCATCTTCAAGGAAATCCTGCAGTTCCCCCACTGTAGTGGGAGGTGTTACAGCAGACAGACCCAGTGGGAGTTTCCCAGTGTCCCATCCCTCTCTATAAATGTATTCATGGGATTCTCATTGTACCTTGAATTCAAGACATTATGAAGAAAAAAAGATCTCAGAGCCAACAAAACTTTGCTTGTGTTGGAAAACTCTGAAAAAGCTCTTTTTGAAAGAGTACATGTTGGGTGATATGTCTCCTCAGAAATACAGGTTATTCTTCTATATCTTCTCTTTTGAATTTGCTATATTCAAATTCAAGCCTTCAAACTGTCTTCAAAGTATTCCATGTCTTAGCCCTGAAACCTAAAAGTCTGTCAAATGCTCCAAAATGAAGATGGTATGAAACAGCAATGCTCCCAGCAGAACTGAGTGATTCAGAACACCAGTAAAACTTGCTGTTGTGATTTAACCCCAGCCAGTAACTGAGTGCCACACAGCTGCTCACTCACCACTACCCCCCAGTGGGATGGGGAGGAGAATAGGAAAAAAACTCAGGGGTTGAGATAGACAGTTTAATAGGATAACAAAGGAAGATAATAAAAATGATAATGATGATAATAATAATAATAACAACAACAACAGCAACACCACAACTGTTGCACAAATGCAATTGCTCACCACATGCAGAAGCGAAAAGAAAACAACCCGATGCCCAGTTTGTTTCCGCACAGCAATCCCACCTCCTGGCTGGCTTCCCCAGTTATACAGGGAGCACGACGTTCTGTGGCCAGGAATGTCCCTTCGGCCAGTCTGGGTCAGCTGCCCTGGCTGTGCTCTCCCAGCTTCTTGTGCACATGGGGGGTGTGGGAAGCTGAACAGTCCTGACTTAGTGTAGGCACTATAACTACCTAGCAATAACTAAATCATCAGTGTGTTAGCAACATTATTCTCATCCTAAATCCAAAACACAGCTCTATACTGGGTACTAGAAAGAAAATTAACTCTATCTCAGCCGAAACCAGGACACTTGCATTTCTTTAAATGTTCTTTAACTAACAATAAGAAACCATACCAAAAAAAGACAATTCATGTCACATACTACTTCTGGATGAAAACAAACAAACAAACAAACAAAACAAAACAAACCACAACCAAATAGATTCGTTCTCAATAGCTTGAGAAATAAGATTTAAGAAGCAATGTTTACTTGGCTAGCATTAGACAGTGTTCACAGAAACATTAATAGAAAGGAATTGCTGATCTGTGAGGGATACAGCAGTTCCCTACCAGCTCCACTCAAATTCAATGGAGTATAAAATCTACCTGCCTAAGAATGGCAGCAATCCCAAATCCATAGTAGATGTGGGGTACCTTTAACACTGGGCTTGACATGGGCACAAAGGAGCAAGACCACCAGAACATCAAAAAAGGCTCGTCTCTAACAGTCTATGCAAGTTCTTAAAGACCTGCTCCCTGTTAGGTACAGAGATTGCTGTAACCCCATTGATCTTACAGGAATAAACAGGATAAAAAGATACAGACCTGTGACTACTGATGGATCAAAGACTGCCATATCTAATCTGCACTATAAAGAAAAGGAACATTTTAGAGATCCTTTTTGGCCACTGCTCGGTCTCATAACCTCTTATCTATGGCATTAGCTAAAAGGCATAGAACAAAGTGAATTTGTAACACTTTGTTAAAGAATGGTGCTATAGCACCAGGGAAATCACTGACAACAATTAAATGTAAGCAGGGGTATATATTAAATATCATTCTGGATTGTTATCAACTATGTCAAGGTTATAAGCCTATCTGCATTACCCTGAGAATGCCAAAACCCAACTGGTTCCCAATTTACAAAGTGCTGACTGTCTAGGAATTGGCTGAGACAGGACAATATAACCTCCAACCTTACGATGCATTTTTATATGCCAAGGACACCATAGCAAACAAGCATTTGTGAAGGCAGCTGTCTACTGATTTTAGAAA